>JANAVB010007798.1:8644545-8891264 GCA_029216955.1 Iris pallida | reverse complement strand
AGCAATATATTACACGTTATCAGGTAATAAGAACAACTTTATATCAGAGATCAAACTAAGATACAAGAGGCGGTAAGCTGTGTAAATGCATGATTGAAGGTGTGGAGTTGGTTGAATGGCGCAGTTGTGGATATGAGATGATACAGCTATAGGACCAAAATAGCAACACGAGTCGATATGGATCTTACTTCTATGATCAGGATGGGTTTGGGTTGGCTTGGTGTTGGGACAAGCATCAAGAGAGGGAAGTGTGGAAGTTGGAGAGTGGGGAGTTGTTGAAGACTGAGCTTGATCAATCCATCGCACTGTGTCGATGAATTGATAAAATAATGAGAATTTGTTTCAATTGGAGCATATGAGTACACCCTTCTACCTAGTCTTCCTGAAAGTGTAAAGGTGAGGTCAGAAGCCATTGACTCTAATGTCTGAAGATTCAGATATTCCATCCGGAGTAGGGAAGTCCCCAATTTCTAAGCACAATACTTTGTCAATGACTTCAATTGATTAGAAACAAAAATGAAGTGGTTTAAACACACTTACCATTAAACCAAGCAGTAAACTTTCATCTTACTATAATTTCAGTATTGTCCGATCCGCTACCCAAATTGTTGGGCCGCCGGTCATGTCCAGCCTACGCTTGAGATAAAGCGTAGTAAGCTATTCTAAAGACAAATAAATAAGACCAAAGCGTGCTAACAGTTCTATATGTAATAATGAGTCAGAATATATCCACACAAAATTATCTCGTATATAAGTAAGTTCTAAGTACAAGTCCAAAATGTAAACTGGATACAAACTAGACGAGTTTCCGTCCCGCAGGTACATCCTCGTAAAGTATAGTCTGGTCCTCGGCAGTAACCCATAATAGGAATCACAAAGCAACTCCTTCTCAGTAAGTATACCTACCACGTTATACTATCAGGACGGAAGCAAGTACTGATTCTAACAAATATATAAATCCTGATCATGTGATAGAAAGAGATGAAATAACGTAATCATGGCATATCTTGATTTATCCGATTTAGATACAATTTATCATGGCAATAAATATTTTTTTAAAGTTAAAACTGTAGCAGGTACGTGATCGATCAATAGCTAAATAGGATGTACAGTGGTACATATCAAGTTTTTTTTTGGAATGCACATACGTGCACTAACGGCATCGTGTATATCCATACACAAACACGGGATCAGAACCTACGACAAAGTTACATATAGAATGTTACCGTAACGGGTAAATCATACGGAGAAGGGGGCTTGATCACGTACTCTACTAACAGTTTTTCCTTAACCTGTTGTTAAACATGTGAGAGATATAAACTATCCTAAGCATTAGAGAGACTGAAACTAATACAACATGTGAAGATTTAACTTGCTACCCAATCAGCATTTAACATGGTTGGATCACAGTTTACTGTTAGCAGTTTGTAAAGTTTGTAGAGTACTTGCCTTTAGCAAGCAGGTAGTGATAGAAATGCTATAGATGCCTGGTGACACGTCACTGCAGAAAAATACATCACTTAGTTTTACTAGTTAACATTAAGACACTAATTGTGTGACACGACTTCTGACTGGACACCTAGCCAAATGACTTTATCATAGGAGCCAATGTGGGGTGACACAATATCCAACTAACTTTTAGGACCTTTACACTAATGTAGGGTGAGGTCCAATACTACAATACTCAAATCAACACCAAAACAATTGCAAGTCGTAACTATTCAATAAATAAATCAGACTGTACACTGTGTTCCAACAATTTTTGAGATAGACAAAAAGCTCAAGTTTATATAAAATAAAGTACCAAACTGATCCTTGTTAATTATAGAAATTTATAATAATTTTTTGGAATTTATAAGCCCTCATAGATATTTATTAAAAATCAGCAAACCTATGTATCCTGAAAATGAGTTCTGTTTTCCTATTTTTATATAATGCTAAAAATCTTATTAAATGCTGAAAAATTAATTTAAATTAGCTAATTACATAGTATTTAAATATAATTTTTACCAGATATTACACTAATTAAAATATATATAAAAATTCAAAACAACAGTAATAATTTTTGTAAAATAATAATTAACTATTTAATATTTTATCCACGTATTCAAAATTGAACCGAAGTCCAGATACGGACCCAAAGCCATGAATCAAGTCTAAGACTTGACAGACTCTGAATGTATTAGACACATTTGGGTCCAAAAACTCATGCTAGGTTTGGACATCAAATGGCCATGATTAATAAATACAGTAACTAATATAAATTAAAGTATTTTAATAATATATTTTAAAGTGGTAAAATATATAAGTCATAAAATTACTAATAAATAACTTGTGAATTTTATACTATAATATTTTGCACAAAGTTGAATTTGAAATATATATACATATACAGCAAACATTTATATAATATATATATATATATATATATTTATATATATATATATATATTTTATATATATATATATGGGTGGCTTCCTCAGGAAGGGTCCTTCCTCTCCTCGGGATTCCCTTCCCCACCCCCGGCCGTGGCCGGCCGCCCCCCGGCGTCCTCCCGCCGCGCGAGGTCCTGCCCCCTGTTTCCCCTTTCTCCTCGTCGGCCTCGTCTCCCCGGCCGCCTCCCCAACGAGCCCCCCCGCGTCTTGCGTCTGCCCGACCTGCGGCAGGCCCGCCTCCGTCCCCTCCCGCCTCGCCGCAGCCGCCGCCCCAGGCGTCGTCGGCGGCGCCGTCCTCGGCACTGGATGCTCCGCAGGCCCCATCCATTCTTGGCCCACCGCCGGGCTCCTCGCCGCCGGGCGCACGTGCAGCCTCCATCTTCTCCTCGTCGCCGCCGGCCGCCTTTTCCACCGGTGTGCAGCACCCCCTTACGCTCGCGGCTCCCCCTCCGTCTCCCCCTCTCCGCTTCGTCTCTCGGGATCTCTGCCAGCGTCCGCCTCGGTTGAGATCCCCCCCGCCCCCCCCTCGCGAGGCATCCCCCCGTTCCTCTGGCAGCCTCCGCCCGTCTGGCCCTCCTCCTCCGGACCCCCCTCCCCAGGCGCGCTCCTCCCGCTGCAGCCACTCTCCCGGTCACCCTTCCCGCAGCGCCCCTTCCCGCTCCGGCCGAGGGCTCCCTCCCCGCGCCCCTCCCCTCCGCGCCTCCCCGCCGTAGCTGAGCTCCCGGCGATCGCTCCTTCGTCAGAGCCGCCCCCTCGGAGTCTCCGCCCCGGATCCGACGCCTGTGCCCTTCGAGCCCGACTCCTCGTCCCCCTCTCTCGGGTCGACGGGGCCTACTTGGCAGGATCCACCTTGCGGTGTACTGGATCCCTGCCGCCCAGCAGTCTGTCCCGCTGGCCGCTCCCCCCGTCCGGCCGCTGGGCCTTCCTCCTCACGATCACGGCCCATCCCTCGCGGCGCAGTGGGCGGCGTACTTCCTCGCCTTGGGGTCGTCTCCCCCGGCGGCCCCCCTTGGGGTCCCCCTCCCTCCGACGGCTCAGGCTTCTCCGCCACCTCGTCGTGGTGCCCCTGCGGTCGTCTCCTCCCCACCGTCGGGCCTAGTGCTCTCCGGGGCTCTCCTCTCCGGAGTCTAGCTCCCCCAGCGGCGTAGCTTCTACCCCTTCTCTCCTCTCCGAGCCTCCGCCTCCGGAGACGCCCCCCCCCCCTTCGACTCCCCTGAGGCCGACCCCTCCCCCCCTCATCTGCGGGCGGCGCGCCGGGCTCCCCTCCTCTCCGCCTCGATCCGCGCGGCTTCGCCGTGGCCCCCTCTTCTCGTGTCCGGCCTCCGTGGATTCCCGGTCGCCGCTGTGCCAGGCCCTCTCTCGCGGAGATCCGCCCCCCGTCGCCGTGTCTCGAGCCCCCTCGGGCCCCCCGTCCCCCGTCGGGACTCTCGCCTGGCCTGGCCACCTCGTGCCCCGAGCCAGGACCAGGGCCCTTGGCCCCGCGATTGACCCACGTGCCCCCCCACGCCCCCCACGTGGGCTTCTCCCCCCGCGCATGTGTTGTCTTTTTATGTTTTGTTTGTTTTCAAATTTTGAATCCGGTCTGGGTTGTGGGACCCGGTGTTGTGGTTGGTTCTGTGTGCGCTTCCGATTCAATAATTGTCTTCTTCAAAAAAAAAAAAAAAATATATATATAGATATATATATTATATTATATATATATATATATAATATATATATATATATATATATATAAAATATACATATATACATATTTATATTTACATTTAATATATATATATATATATATATATATAATATATATATATATATATATATATAATATATATTATATATATATCTATATATATTCTATAAAATATAATATATATAATAATAATATATATATATAATATATATAATATATATATATATATATATCTATATATAATAATATATCTACATATATATAAAAATATATATAATATCTAATATTATATATATACATATTAGAATATATATATAGATAATAATAGCATAATATATATAGATATATATTATATAATATTATATATATATATATATATAAAAATAAAACATATATAAAAAATATAAAAACTATAAAAAATTATATAAAACATATTAAAACATATTAAAAAAACATATAAAAAAATATACATATATATTATATATAATATCTATATATATAGATATTATATAATATATTATATAATTTGATAAAAACCCCCTTTTTATTAATCCAGGCTCGAAGACCGAAGCCGGAACAAGTATACAGGCGCAAAATGCCGAAGCCTATACAAGTGTACCACCAAAAAAAGATAGGAGGAAGGGGGAGCCAACAACCGGCGAGAGCTAGGGAGGACTGAGGACCAGAATGCCCTCGAGCTGTGTGCACACCGGGTGATCCTTAACGACATTGGCGAAAGATTTCCCGGATGAGCTGGTTGGCAGTAGTGGTGTCATTCATATCTAGCCTTGTTGCGATTCTTCCATATGACCCACGTGGCGGCCGATGCGACGATCTGGTGTCCGTGAGAGGCCGAACCCCAGGAGCCTGCAAGATTGTGGAAGCGCCCACTGCCTGGCTTTATGCTACCCAGATGGTTGAGGATACTCCATATGACCTGGCAGCCCCCCTGATAGAAGATATGATCAATAGTCTCCATCTGCGGTCAGCGCAATAGCAGGCTGATGCTAAGCTGATCCCCAAGGTGTTCAGAATGTCGTCTGTGGGCAGTTTCTTCCTGATGATTCTCCACATCAGAAAGGACCACTTCTTAAGTATGCAAGCGTGCCAAAGGGAGCAATGGTAGGATTCGGGTTACCATTAACTCGAACAGTGCGACGTACCGACCGCATCGAGAATGCCCCCGAAGCCTCGAGTGACCACCTCCAACCATCCTCGTCGTTTTCGATCCTCACACCGCATCGGCGGATGTTTTCCACGGTTTCGTTTTCGGACCAATCACGAATCTTATCCCAGTTCCAATCGTTACTACTGTGGTCCCATAGGTCGCAAATCCTGCAGTCACGAGGGATCTCCGTGATACTCGGGAGCAAGCTAACCCCAATCCATCACTCCAGGAAAGGGTCCGATTGACCGTCACCCAAATGGAGTCTCATATAGGTCCGGCGCTGGCTCACCCGTCGAGAATGCGACGCCACGCCGCAGAGGAACGGCTGTTGGAGATGGCGACTGTTGGGTGAATGTGCTTGAAGTATCTGGCCTTCATATACCTGGTCCATAAGTTGTTGCTAGTCCAAAGAGTCCATCACAGTTTCAAACGAGAATGCTTTAACGATGTGGGAGAGTTTGGTGAAGCCCAGGCCCCCTTCTTCATAGGAAGCGCCGTAGAGTCCCAGCTCGCCCAGTGATGCTTGTCTTTACCTTTGTCCTGCCCCCAAAAGAAGTTACAAAGATCTGTTCGATCGAGGTTAGCACCTTCTTGGGTGGGGAACACATGGCCAAGGTGTATTGAATTGAGGAAAGAACATGATTGTAAGGATCATCTAGCCGCCTGGGGATAGAGTTGTATTATGCCACCCCTCGAGTTTTTTCCTGATTCTAGCGGTCAAATCCACGAAAATGCCAGAGTTGGATTTTCCGTACGCCAGTGGGCATCCAAGGTATTTGAATGGGAGATGGGTAACATTGAAGGACGTTAAATTGGAGAGGCCACGTGCGTACTCTCGATTGAAGTTGTGGTGGACATAAATGACGCTCTTGGCGGGGTTGATTTTCTGCCCGAAGCATCTGGATATCTCTGCAGTGTGTGGTGCACCACTTTCACTGCTCCAATATCCCCTGACGAGAAAATTAGAACATCGTCGGCGAAGGCCAGGTGAGTGATGAAGGGACAACCGCTGGATGTATGATAGTGTTGGAAGTTGGGGGTATTAATCATGTTATTAAGGTTTCTGAGGGGGTCGGCCGCAATGATGAAATAGTAGATGAGAGAGGATCGCCTTGTCTAACTCCGCGAGTGGATTTGAAGAATCCTTCGGCCTGACCGTTGATAACCGAAGAAAACCACGAGTTGCTAATGGATCTCCACACGGTGTTGGTCCAATTTTCCGAGAATCCGAAAGCTCTGAAGACCCAGATGATAAACTGCCAATCCAGTCTGTCATAAGCTTTCTCCATGTCTAGTTTGATTGCGATGTTGCCCCTCTTGCTGGGAATTTCATGCAGGTGATTAGCTCCTGAGCTAGCATGATGTTGTCCTGGATGTTTCTTCGCGAACAAAGCCGCTTTTCTCCTCGGAGATGATCTTGGGGAGTAGTCCGGCCATTCTGGTTGCAACTATCTTGGATATGATCTTGTTTGTGAAATTGCATAGACTGATGGGACGAAAGTCTCGGAAAGATTCAGGGTTGGAGTTTTTCGGGATAAGGATAAGCTTGGCGCTTGAAATTGCTTTGGGGTAAGTGGCTCCCTCGAAGAATGCAATGGCCGCAAATATATATATATATATATATATATATATATATTAATTATATATATATATATATTATATATATATATATATATATATATATATAATTTATATATATATATATATATATATAAATATATATATAAATACATATACATATATACAATATGTATATAGTATTTATATATATATATCTATATATATATATATATATATATATATATATATATATATATATATATATATATATATATAAACTAAAATCCTATCCATATCACTATCACATATCCTAAAAAAAATATATATAATATATAAAACTAAAATCCTAATAAACTAACTAAAATCCTATCCCTATCACATAACCCGAGCTGACCCCCTGGCCAGCCCTTTAGTTAGTTTTATTATGGATTAGGTTAATGGGTTTTAAACCCTAGCAGTCTAGTAAACCGGTTAACCCTTAGTCCTGTGTCTTCGTGTCCTGACAGTTTGGGACACGAAGACACATGAGTCCAGTGTCCTGGGTTTGCACGGCTCCTACGACACGAGTTTTTTGTGTCCGATTCCACCATCGAACTCGTTGATACGGGTCGAGTCTCCTACGTGAAAATGAGACACAGCAGCGAAGTAAAAACGAAAGGACACGTACGTGTCCGACGCGAGGATGCTGTCGGGGGTGCTAGCGGCGGCCGTTGGCGTCGGGGTCGGTGGCGAAGGGTGGCGCTGGCTTCTGCTCGTCGAGGCGAGCAAGTTGGCAGTGGTTGGGGCAGTCGACGTGGGCTGTAGGCGTCGGGCTGGGCAAAGGCGAACTCCGACGAGGTTGGTCGGCGGAGAATGGGCTGTGGCGGTGGCTAAGGCGGTCGTAGTGAAGTCTAGGTTTAGGATTTTGGGGTCGGGGGGGCTTTATAGGGAAAGAAAGTCGGTCGGATAGGGCTAGGTTACGAGAATTAGGGTTTAGGGTTAGCGTTTTGGTCGGGGTTAGCCGGAGATGGCGACCGAAGTCGGTGGTTGGGTTAGGGTTTTGCAGAAACCCCCCCTAAATTTAGATATTACAAAAACCACTCCACCGCCTTAGGAAATGCAAATTTCCAAATTGCAAATAAACCCCCGCTGTTGTTCTGTGCAAAATTTAATTTGCACAAACAATTCGAATATTGCAAACACTATTTAAAATAATTAAAATAATTGTAAATTGATATTAAAACAATTTAAATAATTATAAATAATATATTTTGATTTAAAAATTTATATCTAAAACATTTAAAAATTCTAGAAAAATTCCTAATAATTATAATAATTTATTTTAAAGATATAAATGCTATTTTAAAATTATAAAAATAATATTTTAAAATCTAGAGGCTTACAAATCTTTCCTCCTTAAAAATTTTGTCCTAGAAATTCACAAGGGTAGAAGACTCTACAAACATTCTAACATAGCAAGCAATGCAACAAATGACTAAGGCTAATATTAAGACTAACCTCTAAGGTATCAAGTGGGAACGGGTGGCTCCGTCGTGACTGTTGGGTCGAACAAGTAAGGATATCTCTCCCTCATGTCCGACTCCCTCTCCCAAGTAGATTCACCCGGAGAGTGACGGCTCCAAGCTACTCGTACTAAGGATATAACTTTGTTCCTCAGCCTCTTCTCCCTCCTGTCCAATATCTCCATTGGCTGCTCGGTAACTACAAGGCTCGGTCCGATCTCTAACTCTGAATGATCCAGCACATGACTGGGGTCTGGAACGTATCTCCTCAGCTGAGACACATGAAAGACATCGTGAACTCCTACTAGATTGGGTGGAAGTGCAACCCTGTAAGCTACCTCTCCGATCCTGCCAAGTATCTCGAACGGCCCGATGTATCTGGGGCTCAACTGGCCTCCTCGTCCGAACCGGATCGTCCCTCTAGAAGGTGATATCTTCACCAGCACCATATCTCCGTCAGCGAACTCCATCGGTCTGCGACTAGCATCGGCCCAATATTTTGCCTATCATGAGCGACTCTGAGCCTGTCTCTGATCATTCCGACCTTCTCAGCTGCATCCGTGATCATCTCTGGCCCAAGTATAACTCTATTCCCAACATCATTCCAAAAGAGCGGTGTACGGCATCGTCATCCATATAGTGCCTCGAAAGGAGACATACCGATGCTGGCTTGGTAGCTGTTGTTGTATAAAAACTCTACCAAGTGCAGATGGCTCTCCCATGATTCGCCAAAGTCCAGCACACAAGTCTTCGACATGTCCTCTAGCGTCTGTATCGTCCTCTCGGACTGCCCATCTTTCTGCGGGTGGTACGCTATACTGAACTTGAGCCGGCTGTCCAACTCTTCCTACAAGCTCCTCCAGTAGTGGGACGTGAATCTGCTATCTCGGTCCGACACGATGCTCACTGGTACTCCGTGCAAGCGTATTATCTGCTGCATGTATAGCTCCACCAACTTTTCGGTAGAGAGCCCCACCTTGAAGGGTAGAAAGTGCGTACACTTCGTCAGCCTGTCTACGATGACCCAAATGGCATCCTTCCTATCTTGGGAACAAGGAAGCCCTGAGACGAAGTCCATCGTAATGTGTTCCCACTTCCACTCGGAAATGGGTAACGGCTGCAATAGACCAGCTGGCCTCTGACGCTCCGCCTTTACCTGCTGGCAAACTAGGCATCTCGAAATAAAACGTGATACATCCCTCTTCATCCCGTGCCACCAAAGATGTTCCTGCAAGTCACGGTACATCTTGTTGGCACCAGGGTGAATAGAATATCGCGATCGGTGCACCTCCTGCAAGACTGCCTCTATTAGCTCTCCCTTCGGCACGTATAACCGACTGCCATGCCTCAAGGATCCATCCTCTGCTACGGTGAAGTCATCCAGCAATCCAGCTAAAGCCTGGGCCCTGAATCTGCGGAGGCTCTCATCTGTAGACTGTGCCTCCTTGATCTGCTCCATCAAACCTGACTGAATGTCTAGCGCCATAATCTGTATCACTAATCCTGGCCGAACTATCTCGATACCGAGCTTCTCCAGATCCTCCCGCAAATGCCGATCTATCATCAGATACCATGCCATCGGATGTCTGCTCAGCGCATCCGCCACCATATTTGCCTTCTCGGGGTGATACTGTAAATCGATGTCGAAGTCCTTCATCAACTCCAACTATCGTTTTTGCCTCATGTTCAGCTCTTTCTGCATGAACACATACTTCAAGCTCTTGTGGTCAGTAAAGATTTTCACACGTTCTCCGTATAAGTAGTATTTCCACAACTTGAGTGCAAAGATCACCGTAGCTAACTCTAGGTCGTGGGTAGGATAGTTCCGCTCATGAGTCCGTAATTGCCTAGATGCATAACCAATCACTTTTCCATGCTGCTGTAGGACACATCCATGTCCCTTTACCGGGAAAGCATCGCTGTAAATGGTGAAACCTCCAGATCCTGGAGGTAATGTCAGAACTGGAGCGGTCGTCAGCCTCCTCTGGGTCTGCAACTAGACTAGGAGCGAAACGGCTCAAACGACTAAACTCTGCTGCATATTCGTCAACAGAACGGTTCTCCTGCTGGATGTTCTGAAATCGTAGCCCCATGGCTACCCTAGCGGTGGTCGAAAAGAATTTCTTCTTGAACTGGGTCTTGAACTGATCCGAAGTGGCTTCCCTCTCGCGAAAAGCGGCTCATTCCTGAACCAAACTCCTGCCAAGTCTGTCAGCAGAAATCCCGTTGCCTCGACCTGGAGGTCACTCGGCAACCTAGCTCCAAGGAGCTTCCTCTCTACCGAGTCTAGCCAGTCATCTGCTACTACGATGCCCTCAGTCCCTAATAACTCCGTGGCGTTCAGACCCATGAAGTCCTTGATTGTCCCGGCTCTCTGCCGTGGCTCTACAGGTGGTAGGACCACGGTACGCTCCTCAGAACGCTCCATGCTTTGGCGGAGTAGGGTGGTCTGCTCCTGATGGGTCGTTAGGAACCCCTGGATCAGAGAGAGCAGTTGGTTCCCGTCGAGAGTGACGGAAGCCTGGGTAGTATAGTAATAGGTGGTGGTGGGAGTATCGGGTCCTGCTGGGACTGTGATGTGCAAGGTGGTAGAGGCATCTGGGTTGGTGGATTTATGGAGTGGGGAAGTATGGTAGGTGGAGGTGGAGGTACATCGGTCAACTAGTCAACCGACTGGATAGGAAGTGTGCTATTTTCAGGTGTGGCATACTGGGATGAGCGGGTGAGCACCATCAAATAAATAAAAGAACTTATAAGGACTCCTTTAAGTAAATAATCAAAAACAAGAAAATCTAATTGTAATAGCGAGCATATGATGTGATACGTTTCCTATGTTGCAATCCTAGTAATCCTCTAGGTGTTCTAAGCGTCATTCCTAGTGTTGTCTAGTTACCTTAAGTTCCAAATTGCAGGCATGCTTGGTACCATGACGTAACCAAACAATTTTAGTCAGGACCTGCATGGGCTACCACTAAAAACATGTCACGATCCGCTACCCAAATTGTTGGGCCGGGCCGAGTCATGTCCAGCCTACGCTTGAGATAAAGCGTAGTAAGCTGTTCTAAAGACAAATAAGATAAGACCAAAGCGTGCTAACAGTTCTATATGTAATAATGAGTCAGAATATATCTAAACACAAAATCATCTCGTATATAAGTAAGTTCCAAGTACAAGTCCAAAATGTAAAACTGGATACAGGTCCAGTTATAAAATACGTAGTCTAAAACATGACTACACTCAAAAGTCCTAAGTAAATAAACAAACTAGACGAGTTTCTCCACAGGTACATCCTCGTAAAGTATAGCCTGGTCCTCGACAGCAACTCCATAATAGGAATCACAAAGCAACTCCTCCTTAGTAAGTATACCTACAACGTTATCCTGTCAGGACGGGAGCAAGTACTGATTCTAAAAAACATATAATACTGATCATGTGATGGAAAGAGATGAAATAACGTAATCATGGAATATCTTGATTTATCCAGTTTTAGATACAATTTATCATGGCAATAAATATTCTTTTTAAAGTTTAAAACTGTAGCATGTACGTGATCGGTCAATAGCTAAATAGGATGTACAGTGGTACATATCAAGTTTTTTTGGAATGCACATACGTGCACTAACGGCATCGGTATATATCCATACACAAACGCGGGATCAGAACCTACGGCAAAGTAACATATAGAATGTTACCGTGCGCGGTAAATACATACGGAGAAGGGGGGCATGATCACGTACTCTACTAACAGTTTCCTCTTAACCCGTTGTGAAACATGTGAGAGATATAAAACTGTCCGAAGCATGGTAGAGACTGAAAGTAATACAACATGTGAAGATTTAACTTGCTACCCCAAGGATCAGCATTTAACATGGTTGGATCACAGTTTATTGTTATAGCAGTATGTAAAGTTTGTAGAGGTACTTACCTTTATCAAAGCAAGGTAGTGATAGAAATGCTATAGATGTCTGGTGACTCATCACTGTAGAAATAATACATAAACTTAGTTCTATACTAAGTTAAACATTAAGACACTAGTTGTGTGACACGACTTTCTGACTGGACACCTAGCCAAATGATGACTTTAGCATAGAAGACCAATATGGGGTGACACAATATCCAAACTAACTTTCTAGGGCCTTTACACTAGTATAGGGTGAGGTCCAATACTACAATAACTCAAATCAACAAAAAAAACATTGCAAGTCGTAACTATTCAATAAATAAATCAGACTGTACACTGTGTTCCAATAATTTTTGAGATAGACAAAAAGCTCAAGTTTACATAATATAAAGAAACAAAATGATCCTTCTTAATTATAGAAATTTATACTAATTTTTCTGGAATTTATAAACCCTCATAGATATTTATTAAAAATCAACAAACCTATGTATCCAGAAAATGAGTTCTGTTTTTCTATTTTTGTATAATGTCAAAAGTACTTATTAAATGCTGGAAAAATTATATTAAATTAGCTAAATTAACATAGTATTTAAATAAAAAAAATTCTAGATTTTTACAACAACTAAAATATATATAAAAATTCAAAAACAGCAAGTAACAATTTCTGGAAAATAATTAATTAACTATTTAATATTTTGTCTACGTATTCGACATTGAATCGAAGTCCAGATATGGGACCCAAAGCCATGAATCAATTTCAATATGACTTGTAAAGACTCTAAATATTTTAGACACATTTGGACCCAAAAACCCATGCTAGGTTTGGACATCAAATGGCCATGATTAATAAAATACAGTAACTCAAATATAAATATTAAAGTATTTTAATAATATATTTTAAAGTGGTAAAATATACAAGTCATAAAATTACTAAATAAAATAACTTGTGAATTTTATACATAATAATATTTTGCACGAAGTTGAATTTGAAATATATATACATATACAGCAAATACATTTATATATACATAAATATATAGATATTTATATATATATATAATGAATATATATATATATATATATATATATATATATAACAGTATATATAATAATAATATATATATATAAATACATATACATATACATATATACATATACATATATATATATATATATATATATATATATATATATATATATATATATATATCTATATATATATATATATATATTTTACATATACATATACATATACATATATATATATATATATATATATATATATATATATATATATATATATATATATATATAATAAAACAAAAATAAAAACAAAAAAAAGAACGAAAAGGGGGCTCGGGCTTATATATATATATATATATATATATATATATATATATATATATATATATATATATATATATAATAAAACAAAAAATAAAACAAAAAAAAAGAACGAAAAGGGGGCTCGAACTAGGGCTGGGGGAATAGGGGCTTAACATGGCGCGGGCTGGCCAGGGGGTCAGCTCGGGTTATGTGATAGGGATAGGATTTCAGTTAGTTTATTATGGATTAGGTTAATGGGTTTTAGACCCGATAGCAGTCTAGTAAACTCGCTAACCCTTAGTCCTGTGTCTTCGTGTCGTGACAGTTTGGGACATGAAGACACACGAGTCCAGTGTCCTGGGTTTGCACGGCTCCTACGACACGAGTTTTTCGTGTCCGAGTCCACCATCGAACTCACCGACACGGGTCGAGTCTCCTACGTGAAAACGAGACACAACAGCGAAGTAAAAACGAAAGGACACTTATGTGTCCGGTGCGAGGATGTTGTCGGGGGTGCTAGCGGCGGCCGTAGGCGTTGGGGTCGATGGCGAAGGGTGGCGCTGGCTTCTGCTCGTCGAGGCGAGCAAGTTGGCAATGGTTGGGGCGGTCGACGTGGGCTGTAGGCGTCGGGCTGGACAAAGGCGAACTCCGGCGAGGTTGGTCGGCGAAGAATGGGCTGTGGCGGTGGCTAAGGCGGTCGTAGTGAAGTCTAGGGTTAGGGTTTTGGTGCGGGGGGCTTTATAGGAAAAGAAGTCGGTCGGATTAGGGCTAGGGTTACGAGAAATTAGGGTTTAGGGTTACGGTTTTGGTCGGGGTTAGCCGGAGATGGCGACCGAAGTCGGTGGTCGGGTTAGGGTTTTGCAGAAAACCCCCCCTAAATTTAGATATTACAAAACCACTCCACCGCCTTAGGAAATATAAATTTCCAAATTGCAAATAGGCCCCCGCTGTTGTTCTGTGCAAAATTTAATTTGCACAAACAATTCGAATATTGTAAACACTATTTAAAATAATTAAAAAATTGCAAACAATTTAAATAATGACAAAATGATATATTTTGCTTTAAAATTTTATTTAAAAATCTTTTAAAAATTCTGGAAAAATTCCTAATAATTATAATAATTTATTTTAAAGATATAAATGCTATTTAAAATTATAAAAATGATATTTTAAAATCTTGGGGCTTACAAGTACTTATATCATTCCTGGACTAAGAGAGAGGTATCACTAAAGACGTACCTAGTCTTCAAACGATATAATATGGTATGTTGGCCAGGCCGTGGTACTTCTAATGATTTTCCTCTACTGTGACGTTACCAAAACACGGCCTAAACAACAGAGCTTTGGGTTGTATCACTATATCTACCTAAACACGAGATGCACCTTGTCCAAGAGGATAACCATGAACCGGCACATTCGGATCATCGGTGATCCATCGTCCAATTGTAACAACTTCGTTCTTATTTCCCGTCTAATCGAGTAACTTGCATTTTTGGTCCTTTGACAGACGATGATGTGACTAAAACAAAGATTGAAGCACAAAAATATTAATATATTAATCGAGTTACAATACTTCTATTTGTTATTAGAGATATATTACCTGTGGAGTAGATAGAGATTTTGAAATGACCTTTACTTCAAAATCATTCTCGTCGCCACTGTTGTTCTCCTCCTCTTTAGTATTCTCATCATCATTGCCCTCATTGTTCTCCTCCTCCTCTTTAGTGTTCTCGTCGTTCTTCTCATTGGTCATCTTATTTTGATCCTAAATAGGAAAACAGTTACATGTAATTACCAAAAAGAAAAATATAGTGTACCAAGTGGTCATTCTTGATGACTTACCTGACTTTTCATTAACGTACCAAGTAGTTGAGTTTGTTGTTCAATTAACTTTGATATGGAGTTGATTTGTCCTTGCATTGACTCAACTTCGCTTTGGGAATTTCTCTCCTCTACACTCACCTCAACATCATCATCTTTTTGTTGCTCACATTCCTAAACAAGGCAAGCGTCATAGGTAATGTATAAAAAAATATCAAAGTGAAATAAAACAAGAGCCAATCTAGAATTCCTCCACACTTACCTTATTTTTCATCAAAATCTCTATCAATTTTGCTTGTTCTTTAACTAATTTTGACATTGAGTCAATTTCGTCCTACATTGATTCAATTTTGTTTTTTAGTCGAACTACTGTTTGAGAATGCTTCTTTTGAGCAACTAATTTAGATTTAGTTGCTCCGGCTCCTCTAATCCTACCCTATTTTTCAGTTTGCCGTACTACTTGTGAAAGTGTATCACCTTCATCTAATTGTTGGGATCCCTCTGAAGGTGGTACAAGAAGGATTTTCTTGGCCTTTTGCTGAAATTACGATGAAGAAAACTAGAATTAGTCTCTGTTGGACAACGCTTGACTGTCAATACAAGAAAAAAACATACTATCCATAAGAAGGTAATTGTGTTATACATACAATGAGCTCGTTGTCCTTTGAGTGCTTAGCTTCACCTTCCCCAGTAGTATATCCCCGGATCCAAGCACAAAGCCTAACCTTATCTTTAGGACATGGTCCCTCCCTTCTCTGCATTGTATTAGGTAAATTGGCATTGATAAGTAGAGAGATATAAATACGAATGAAAAAAAAACTTTATACTTACCAATATTTCATCGGCAATGCCAGCAAAGCCTTTTCTATTTCCAAGGTACGATATTGTTTGTTTTCCTCTCATTTGTTTAAACGTTGTAGACCTCTCCTACGTACAATCACATGCATATTATTAGATAATACCTTAAACGTTAGACATTGAAGCTTCAAAAAATATTTATTCAACACCTTAAATTGTTTTGATGATCTTTTCTTAACGAATAGTTCCCAATCTACCGGGTCTACGTCAAACGGCTTTTTCTTCAAATATTTTTCTAATTTTGATTTATTGGCCCTAGCAAGTCTTTCCATTTGTTGGAGGACATACACTTCACACATCACAAATTTAGGGTCCTGAAATAAACCAAGAACATCAAACACAACAAAAAATACATTAGGATTTCTGAATTGTACATAGAAAAAGAATTTCTATCAGAGAAATTTGTTTCGTTTTTCATTCATATATATCATATTTTCAAGGATGACAATCATACGCCATAGAATTAGGGTTCCTGAAACAAAACGGAAAAAAATCGAGAGAAGAAGATGAGTCGGTCGGTCTGTCGTCGGTCGGTCGATCGGTCTTTAGGATTTTCGAGAGGGGAGAGAGAGACATAGAGAAGAAGATGAAGGGTTTTGTGAGGGGAGCGTTACCTTTAGGGTTTCCTGAGGAAGAGCGGTTTCGTGATAGAGAGAAGGAGGGAAGAAAGTTTAGGAATTTTTGTGGAGGGTTTTCGTGGAAGGAGGGTTTTCGTGAAGGATGACTGCGCAGTTTGGTGCGTTTTGGGGAGTTGAAGGGTTGGGGAGAATACATTAAGGTTTCTTCAAACATAAACATAGCATTTTGCTGTGGATGGTAGCGATTTAATTTCTGAATATCTGACGGACGGGAACGCCGCTATCGAGAACGCTATAAATTATACAGCAAAACTGGATCGCTCCTATAGCAGTCACAACATGCTATAACTTATTTTTTTAAATATCAAAAAAAAAACTGTATTGCTTCTCCCATGATTGGAACAGTGGATAGTTCAATTGTGAGCATTCGATTAACTAGGTTAACCGAACCGAATTACCAAATACCAAATTCGACCAAAAATCGAATAACAAAAATTGAAACCAACCGAAATATCCCGTATCGAACCAAACCGAACGGAATAAATTTGTTCGATTTTCAGTTTATTTAGTTTAACCAATATTTTAGTTTATTTATAATTTTTTTCTCAATATATAGTTACTAAATATACAAAGATATATTTCGTATATATATTACTAAATTTTCTTATTCGGTTTACCAGGGGAGAGGAATTTTATATAAAATTTCTGAAAGGTTTGTTTCATTTGAAGAGTATTCTGCAGACTCCTTGGCATGAAATTTTTTTTTACGGTAACGAGTTAATCCCATTACGATGTTGTAACTTATATAGCATCCAAAATGTGTTATAGTCTTTTTTTTAATCATGTAAAATATATAGAATACACTACTAAAATCTGCTAGAATAGCGACGTATATTAGCGACGACGAAAAAAGCAGTCGTCGATAATTGACTATAGCGACTCCTAGTGTTACACGTCGCTGACCGTCGCTGCGTAGCGACGTTCCGCGACGTAGAGTTTATTACGTCACTGAATGGCGACGTTTTGCGACGGATATTTGTTTACATCGCTGTATTGCGACGTTTTGCGACGTAGATTTTTATACGTCGCTGACGTATTTCATATAGGGTTATTGGCCCGATCGAAATCACAATTTTTCACCCCAAATTTTTTTGTTCCCGCTCGATCCCCCTCTCCCCTCTCCCCCCGGCGAACCCTCCCCGCCGGCGACCCCTCCCTCCGCGACACCCTCCCCTTCTCCCCCCGGGGACCCCGCTCGCCCGCTGACCCCTCCCTCCGGCGACCAGCCTCTCTCCTCCGACGAAGTCTCCTTCCTCGCCGCCTTCTTCCTCCGACGAAGCCACCCTCCTCGCCGCCTCCATCCTCCGACGAAGCCACCCTTCTCAGGTAAACCCTAGCCCTAGCCCTAGCTATCTAGACACAGACACGGACACGAGAACCCTAACCCTAGCTGGGGTGGTCTTACTGTCGAGGGAGGAAGGGAGGGGTGGGGGTGGGTGCAGGGGGGTGGGGGGGTCTTACTGTCGAGGGATGGAGGGAGGGGTGGGGGTACCCGGGGGTGGAGGGGTCTTGCTGTCGATAGGGGCAGAGTTGGGGTGTGTGCAGGGGTAGGGAGAGGGGGGCAGGGGAGGGGGGGTCTTGCTGTCTAGGAGGGGCAGGGGAGGGGGGTCTTGCTGTCGAGGGGGGTAGGGGGGAGGGGGCAGGGGTGGGTGGGTACAGGTGTAGGAGGGAGGGAGGCAGGGGACAGGACCCTAACCCTAATTCGGACACAACTCTGTGACACAGGACACAGAACACTTGACACAGGACACAACACAGGATACAACACATTATATGCTTTAAATCCAGTTTTGATCGACCCTTGTAATTAGATGTGATACCATATCTATATAATACCATATCTATATACCCTCATTACATATATATATATATATATATATATATATATATATATATATATATATATATATATATATATATATATATATATATATATATTTTCAGAAGCACCACACTTTATTCATATCCTTGTAGGAACAAAAAACATTTACAAAGCAAAATGTATCAAGCCGACCAACTAATGAGTGCGACGGATTGTAGCCTTCGAGATTTGTCTGTGGATCTCCTTCATGATCATAGCAGTAGATAGCTTGGTGCCCTCATAGCGCCATTTGTTACGATTTTTCCATAACACCCAAATTATACCCCCTACTCCAATCTGTCGTCTATGGAGATGTTTCCCCCGCCACCACTTATGCAACCGCAGCAACAACGACGAGCTCCTACCCTTAGGACCGAACTCCTGCTGCATGAGAAACCAAACCTCCGTCGCCAGATCTCCTGTGTGGAAAATATGCTCCATGGATTCACCCGAGCTAAGGACACAGCAATGACATTTAGAAGCCATGCTATACCCTAAACTCATAATATGTTCATCAGTTGGGAGCTTATGATGTAAAACTCGCCACAGCAGAATTAACCATTTATATGGTATACACGTGCCCCATATGTGAATGAATGCTGGAATGAGTGGCCAATGTCTTCGAGAAATGTCCCACGTCGAGGCGAGCGTGAACCTACCCGCCACCCTTCTCCAATGTATTCCCACCCCATCCTGCAGAATGAATTGATTGCCCAAATCCCTCCCTGCTAGCAAACGCTTCCAAACATGAAAGGAGTTTGAAGTGATCATCACGTCAGTCGGGCTCGTTCGGAAGCAATACTTGGCCTTGAAAAATTGTACCCAGAGGCATATATATATATATATATATATATATATATATATATATATATATATATATATATAAAATCTACTGTATATATAATACTCTATATATAACATATATATATATATACATAACATAATTATAGAGAGAGAGTAAAATGAGAGGGTGAAGGGGTGTGAGGGTGTGTGTACAAGAGAGTGTGTGTGAGAGGGGTGTGTGACACACATATGTGTGTGTGTGTGTGTGTGTGTGTGTGTGTGTGTGTGTGTGTGTGTGTGTGTGTGTGTGTGTGTGTGTGCAATGCTGTGACAGGGAAGGGGGTTAACCTCAGAAAAATGGGAACACACACACACACACAATACATACATATATACCTATATATATAAATACACATATCTATATATATACATGTATATATATACTCACACACTTACATACACACACAAATACATATATAAATATATATGTATACAATGTATATACACACAAATACACATATATATACAATCAAAAATCCATTTAAAATTCATTTTAAGAATCTGAAAAATACCAGGAATCACTGTTCATCACTGAACATAGGGGTAAACCCAAATTCAACCCCAAATGTTATAAACCGTGATATGTTAAATGCCTGCAGCTGCATCATAGCTCAGGGATATGACTGAGAGGGTGACATGGTTGTCACATTAAGGGTCTTTGAGGAGGTGACATGTTGTGAACAGATATATCCTTATAGTTCTCCTACATAATGTTAAAGAAAATTCGTAGGAGAACTATATATAAGGATATATCTTTTTGCAACATGTCACCTTGTCAAAGATCCTTAATGTACCAACCATGTTACCGCGGTATTGGTATTGGAATACCAATAGCGATAAGATAAAGGGTACCAATAGCGATAAGGTAAAGGGTACCAACTTAAGGTATTGGTATTGGGATACCAATAGCGATAAGGTAAAGGGTACCTTGGTAGGTAATGACTAGAAATAGGATATTTGACTTAGATTTGACCTTGTATGACCAAGGTTGACTATTTTGACTGAAAGTCAAAGTAGAGTCAATATCTGACCTAGATTGGACTAAGAGTTGACAAAGTCAACTATAGGTCAACCCTTGACCTACTTTGACCTTGTTTGACTTTGTTTGACTTAGCTTGACCTTGTTTGACTTTGTTTGACTTAGTACATCCTAGTTTGACCTAGATTGCATATCATTGTTATTAGAAACTGTCTGCTACTAATGTGTGTCCCATAATAAGACATAATATACGAAGTTGTGCCTATTAGATAATGTGTGTCCATCTTTGTAGAATTATTTCTAAATGGATATGAATTACTACTTGCGGAATCATTCATGGATGTACAATCGTCGTTCTGATGATATGTGTGATGTGTGGGATGAATACATAGCGGGAGTAAAGCAGTTCCTGGAGTTTGCTAAGACGTTCCCTCAGTACATGGACGACACCAAAATTAAGTGTCCGTGTGTGAAATGTCATAACGTGAAATATTATCCAAAAATAGAAATGACATATCATTTGTACTCGAGGGATTTCACGCCTAATTACTATCAGTGGACCGCACATGGAGAACTTGTGTCTTTAGCATCAAAGCCGGAGCCTTATGTTGAGCCGTATATGCATGCGGGACCTAATTTTGTTTCAGATAATCATGCATACGACGACGGGTGCGTGAACATGGTTTTCGACGCTGCGGGGCCTAGTTTCGTTCATGATGCACCTGAGGAGGCACCAAACGCCGATGCTGCACAGTTCATGGAGTTGCTGGAGAATGCAAGGACTCTATTGTATCCTGGTTGTGAGGATCATTCACCGTTGGATGTGGTTATAAGACTGTTGAGCATTAAGTCATATTTTAACATGTCGCAAGAATGCTACAACCGAGTGTTGGAGTTGATTATAGAGATCTTGTCGGCGGGTGCTAAGTTGCCTAAAGACTTCTACCGGTCTAAGAGGATGGTGAGATCGCTCTGGATGGGATATGAGAAAATCGATTCGTGTCGCAATGGGTACATGTTGTACTACAAAGACGACAAGGACGCAGATGTGTGCAGATTTTGTGGTGCTGATCGCTATAAGACAACTAGTACAGGAAGGTCTACCGGTACAAGAAGACCGACTGATTCAATGCACTACTTGCCTTTAACGTCGCGGTTGCAAAGATTATTTATGGTGAAAGAGACGGCCGAAAATATGAGTTGGCACATGCGAGAACAGATTGAAGGAGTATTGGATCACCCATCCGATGAAGAAGCGTGGAAGCACTTTGATCGAGTGTATCCTGATTTTGCTTCAGATCCACGTAATGTCAGGTTGGGGCTATCTTCTGACGGTTTTACTCCTTTTGGTCTTTCGAGATCCCAGTATTCGTGCTGGCCTGTGATTGTCACTCCGTATAACCTATCGCCTTGGATGTGCATGAAGACTCAGTACATGTTTCTAACCGTTATAATTTCTGGTCCGAATAATCCCAAGTAGAACATTGATGTGTACTTACAGCCTTTGATAGATGAGTTGAATCAGTTATGGGAAGTAGGCGCTAACAAGTACGATATTTCCAGGAAGCAGAATTTTCAGATGAAGGCAACCCTTATATGGACCATCAACGACTTTTCGGCCTATAGAATGTTATCTGGATGGAGCACTCATGGCCGTCTCTCATGTCCGTATTGCATGGACCGTACTAAGGCTTTCCGCTTGAAACACGGAGAAAAACCGTGCTTCTTTGATTGTCATCGACAATTTCTGCCAAAAGTTCATCCGTTCAGAAGGAACAGGAATGCATTCCGTGCCGGCATTGTAGAGAAGGGTGATCCACCGCCAAGGTGGTACGGAGCCACGATATGGAAGGAGGTTAGAGATTTTCCAAGTGCCATCGAAGATCCTACAACTGGGTACAAGTGCGATGGATTTAGTAGAGATCATAACTGGACAAAGAGGAGCATATTCTGGGATCTGCCATACTCGAGTACCAATCTGATCAGACATAATCTTGATGTCATGCATATTGAGAAGAATGTGTTTGATAACATAATTAATACTGTGATGGACGTACAGGGAAAAACGAAAGACAATCCCAAGGCCAGGTTGGACTTAGAAAAAATATGCAAACGCCCTGCGTTGCATTTGATAGAGCAGAATAGAAAACAGTTCCTGCCGAAGTCAAGTTTCTCGCTGGACAAGGAGGATAAAGTAAGACTTTGTCGGTGGATCCAGGGCCTAAAATTTCTAGATGGATATGTGTCAAATCTGAGAAGATGTGTCGATCCGAAGGAAAATAAATTGACGGGCATAAAGAGCCACGACTGTCACGTATTCATGGAGAGGTTAATTCCGATTGTATTTCGGGAATTCTTACCGCAGGCAGTTTGGGATCCATTGACGGAGCTTAGCATATTCTTCAGGGATCTTTGTTCTAAGAAATTGCTCGTTGATCGTCTAGAAAAGTAAGAGAAGGACATTGCGGTAAAACTGTGCAAGCTAGAGAGGGTGTTTCCTCCTGGATTCTTCGACTCTATGGAGCATTTGTCGATTCATCTATCCTATGTGGCACGTGTTGGTAGACCCGTCGAATATCGATGGATGTACTCGTTCGAGCGACATTTGAATCACCTAAAAAGAAAGGTGAAAAATAAGGCACGGGTCGAGGGTTCTTTTTGTGAGCCTATGTTCTCGAGGAGATTACAAACTTTCGTTCGATGTATTTAAAGCCTCATGTTGCAACTAATAGAACGAGAGCTTCCAGAAACGACGACGGAGATCATGAAAGTAATGATACAATATTGAAGGTATTCAATGCTCCAGGAAAGCCATCGGGTAAAATAAAGAAGAGATATCTGAACGATGATGAGCTAAGGGCTGCTCAGGTGTATGTATTACTCAACTGCGACGAAGAGGAAGTAGAGAAACTGGAGGGATAAGTAATTAATACGTCTACATTATTTTAATAGTGTTGATTATTATACTATTACATTAATTGAACGATGTTGTTTTCAGCATAGTTAATGATGATGTGAGGTCAGGTAGGCCGTACATAACAGAAGAAGAACTAGAACAAGAAATGAGGCATTATTTTCCATCATGGTTGAGTACATATGTAAGACTTGAGAACTCTGTAATTACCTTTCTGTATATGCACTTGATTGAGAATGAGCTTAATTGCTTCTTTCGTGGTATTTAGGTCGATCGTCCATACGCAAGACTTGAGAATGAGTCTATTAGAACGCTAGCCAAGGGACCAATTTATGCTGCAAAAATATGGCCAAGCTACTGTGTTATTGGATTTAGGTTCAAGTCAACAACTTGCCCGATCAGAGACAACTTTGTGGATCTCGACTCCACCAAAAACAGCTATTTGTATATCAGATCTTCGAACTACAAAGATGTTGATGCGGGCAACGATTTCTATGGCGTGCTACGGGAGATCGTAGAGCTGACATATAGTTATGGAATAGAGCCTGCTAAGATTGTGTTATTCAGGTATGATTAGTTCGATCCGATTGAAGGTCAAGGTTGGAAAGTAGACAAGCACGATCTTGTTGATATAAACTATCGGCATCGATATCAAGCCTATGAACCATTTGTCCTATCAAGTCAGGCTCAGCTCGTGTACTTCACAAGTTATCCTAAACGGGGAACAACAAGGTCGGACTGGTAGACAGTATGCAAGACCAAAGCTAGAAATACCTTTGAGGTTGACGATATAGCTTATCAAGAGGATGAACTACCTCTTGTAACAAATATTATAGAAGTGGACACGATGGAAGTTCCTCATTATTGTAGTGCCCCGTCCCGCAAAGTCAATCGGAGGAATCGAAATGCCGACGGCGTTGGAACTTAGCCTTGCAACGGCTGCTCGAAGGCTCGCTCGTTCGAGGCGACTCCTCGCACAGGTGGGGGAGTTTCGGTGAACTCGCTTCATCTTAGCCTTCACTTAATAACTCGTTGGTTTTCAACTTACACAAGTAGGCTAATCTAAAAGCTACGAACGCAGATAGCTAAGGGAATAATCCCGTCGGGTCGGAATGTCCTAGAACATGGAAAAGGGTCCCACGGTGTACATAGAAGTCGGCTCAGCGTGCTTTAAAATGACACTCGATCCTTCGATCCCGTGGCTTGGGAGAAGGAAGTTGGCCTAAGTTGCTAAATTGCCCCGACACTTGAAATAGCCTAAGTCTTAGGCGTCGCCTGCGTAAATGCTTGCTAAAGCAGGCACGGTCCCGTTGTACAAGGCTCGGCATAGCCTTCGTATGTCCCATTGGTCCCGTCGATTCGTCCCGACACTCGAATTTGCCTAAGTCCTAGGCGCCGTCCCCATGAATGCTTAACAAAGCATGCACGGTCCTATCCCGCAAGGCTTGGCATAGCCTTCGTACGTCCCGTAAGTTAAGTCGTCTCGCACGGCTCGTCGGCTAAGTCTAGGCACGAACTTTGTTGTTCAAGTCGACCCTGTGCATAGCACGTTCCCTCGACGCGGAGCTCGACGTAGCCCTCGCTCGTCGAGTCGTTGCCTGAATGAGTTAGACAAGTGTTGTGCTGGGCTATCAAGCCATTTCTAGCACTGTCCCGCTCTATCTGCGGTTGTCAAGTCGCGTAGCCCCTTGAGAACAAGGCTCGTCGTATAAGTATATGACTTGAGCGTTAGCGTCGCCTATAGAACCAGGCCTGTCTAAGGCACGAGTTACGGTCGGTTTAGTGAAAAGCTTGCCACGAACAAAGAAAGTCCACGCGACTTGTTATCGCCGAGATCGATCCCGCAACTTGGGAGTCTCGCCATGTCTTGATATGTCCCGCACACGAGATCGGTCCCGCGGCTTGGGAGTCTCGCTAAGTCTTGATATGTCCCGCACACGAGATCGGTCCTCCGGCTTGGGAGTCTCGTCTTGATAGAAAGAAGGAAAAGCATGTTCATGTTAAGGAAAGACCGGCAGATCGAGTTTAGAGTTGCATGGTCATGGACAACTTGTCGACGAGGTGTAGTCTTCTCGAATGATTACCGGGGCACCGGAATCATTCGGCCCGGGGGAAGCGAGTGTGGCTCAACCTGCATGCCGGATAACCGCATGGGAGTATCGGCGCTTCCGGGGCTAGCTACCCTTAGAAGGGCGGACCGATGCCCCCGTCGAGCCAGTCCAAGATAGCTTGAAATTGCTAGTGACCACCTCATGTAGATGCGTCGGCAATAGCGGCACACCGCGTGTATGCCTTTGGATTGAGTCTAGAACTTGAATGCTTGTCTAGTCGGAAACACAATGTCTGGGCCTAAGATTGGGCTGCAGCATAGGCACCGTGCTTGGCACGATAGATGGCATCGGAATGTTCATGAAAGTGATACTATGGTCCACAAGTCTTGTCTAAGTTGGTTCATGAGTTGAATAGAAAGGCCGCAATGCGGCAGCATGGTAAGTCTTGATAAGTTGCGAGGCGCGACCTCAATCTTGAAGCACGGACAAGGTCTAAGCAAAGTCTAGAGGCACGACCTGCACGAGTCGTTCCCCCTTGACGTCGCTAGCTCGAGAATTGGTTTAGTAGGCTTGAGTTTAAGTCCAAAGTCTTGGCACGGCCGAGTGCGCATAAGTTGCCCCTCGGCGAAGTACTGTCCCGAACATGTTAAGTTACGAATAGAATATGGCATGACCCTGCCGTTCCGAGTCCAAGTTTGGCCAAGTACCTAGGCGATGAGCCACTGTCTCGATCGAAACACACGTTGGCATTATAGCACGATCCCGTCGTTGCATCGCTAAGAATAGATCGAGACGTCAAGTCATAAAACTGATCCTAAGGCAAGACTAGAAAGACAATTGAAAGGGTTTAAGCTGCACAAAGTAAATGAAACGTGTCGGTTATGTATGGATGGGCGAAAAGCTCACTCCACCAGTACAGTGGTACTGACACCCACACAGTATTTCATATGCAGGCACAGGTAGAAGCTCGTGGTGCGGAGCTCGCTTGGATGCGTCGAGGCACGGAGTTCCTTGGCGAGTCAAAGCGTGCGGCCGCGTGATCTGAAGACTTATACAGGACATAATGTATGGACATCGCCTTCCGAAGCTTCCGCTGACATCAAGTATTGTATCGAGAGATGAGAGAGAGCAGAATGACTTGTAAATGAGAGAAAAGTGAGCACAAGAGACTTATAATTTGGCCTTGTGCCCACAAATGTAATCTTGTATTCAATATCAATAAAGAGATTTCTTTTGAGTTACTTGTGTTCATGTGTTCTTCTTTAAATTCCGCTGCAATGTATTCAATGTTTCTACTTGGGACTTCTGTGCGACGGCCCCGTCGCCGCCGATGTAATCGGCCGTTATGGAACTGCCTTGCACAAGCACAATCTAGGCTCGTGCGACATCACGTCTTAGCGAGGACGATCGCTCCTACGGGAGCGGGGCGTGACAATTACACATCTAATTGTGTAGAAGAAGTAGAATTATCTGAAGAGGAAGTTGCAGATGAAGGTAAAGATGTAGAGGAGGAGGAAGAAGAAGAAGAAGAAGAAGAAGAAGAAGAAGAAGCAGAAGAAAAAGAAGAAGAAGAAGAAGTAGATGAGCTAAACGAACTAGATGAATTTTCAGAAGAGGATTAAATCTGTACGTTTATTTTATCATCATATTTGACACTTTAGTGACACTTCTATCATATAAATCTGTGACACTTCAGTGACACTTTATTGACACTTTTATCTGTGACTATGATATTTTTCAAAAATCTGTGATGTCTATCATATAAATATGTTTTTTTGTTTTATTGTCATATATTATTATCAGGTATGACTAGACCATCTGGACGACGCGGAGGATTTTATATTAGGCAATCCCGTCAGCCTCGGGCTGGGGATGAAGATTTCGTACCCTCATCCTCATCTCCGAGTACGCCATTGTACCGTTCTGTTCCCGGTCCATTATCGGGACAGGGCAGTTCCAGCAGGTTGGCGACTCCTCCATCGTCGTCTAGCCTTCCTGATCCTGCGTCCAGCATCCCTGATTCCCCGTCCAGCATTCCTCTTGCCTACGGCTCCATGGGGGGAGCCAACGTCGAACATATGGAGGACAGCGATCAGACTGATCATGCCCAGGCAGGAGGTGAGAGCGACCCTCCATGCGCTCCCCCGGGCGAGACGCGTATGGAGATTTGGACGGACGGGCCTACGAAGTAAGTTAATTAATTAATATATATTTCTCAAATAATTATATGTACATATATATTCATGAAAATTATTATTGTATAGATATCGGCCTTCTGCAGTACAGAGACAGCTGGGGGTATTTCTGAAGCAGAACTATGGTGGGCCTTGGATTAACTACTCAGATGCTCCCGCAGATAGGAAGGCCTTTTGGTTCGCCCACTTCAAGGTAAAAATTTGTTTATTTTTAAATTTTAATAATTATTTGTGTATATTATACAACTTTTCTATTTTACTTCTTGTAGAGGACCAATTTCTATCCACCACACCGGGCGGCGAAGATCGAGGGCCAATTTTCTGCCGTCGCAGCCAAGCTCATCCGTGATGCGATCCACGACCAGAAGTCTCGTGATCGCTCTGGTGAGCCGATCCATGGTTGGATCATGCCAGAGCAGTGGACTGCGATGAAGGCTAGATTTAGCGAGCCCAAGTACCAGGAGCGGTCTGACAAGACCAAGGTGGTGCGGTCGAGCGCCGGTAAGTGGTGTGGTGGCTCCATTCCGATGACGGAGCATTTTTGTCGTCTGGTACATTTCCTATGACGGACATTAATTTATATATAGTTCGATAGAATGTTTAATACTAATAATAGATAATATATTTTAACAGGTAAAAAAGGGTGAGGACCCGAACATGGTGACCGTCTTCCTGGTCACCCATCGGGGGGCTGGAGAGTTCATTGACGAGAGGGCGACGCAGGCATATGTACGTTCTATTCTTTATATTAATTTACTATAATTTTGAAAATAGGAAAATAGATATCAATATAGACTTTAGCAAACACTTACACGTTAGCAAACATGTTCTAGGCCGAGTTTGTTCGGCTACAGGAGGAGGCGGCTGCTGCTGCTAGTGCACCAGCAGAGGGAGGGGCTGGTACTTCCTCCCAGCCGCCTACAGTTCCATCGTCGGATGACCTCTGGATGACCACCGTTGGCGGTCTTCAGAAGGGTACGTACTACGGTACGGGATCCTACGGCACATATTTGGCTTCGGAGTCATCCCGGGCCCCCTTTGTCAGTGCGCAGTCTCCGTGTTCACAGGCGTCGTCACGAGCTCAGGACATTCGTCGTCAGATTGAGAAGCTGCGTCGCGAGTTGCAGTAGCAGATTTTTGATGCGGTCGAGCGATGATCCGACCCTCCGATCGTCACCGAACGATTTGATGCGGTCGAGCGCAGTATACAGGAGCTGATGAGTCTGCAGCAGGCTACAGCTGCCAGCTTGCACACGCTCACCGAGTCTACGCAGCGCACAGAGCGTAGACAAGTCGTGCAGGAGGGATCGTAGAGGAGCATGTCTGCCTCACTCACTTAGGTATCGGCTTCGCTTGAGGCGAGTACTGAGAGGGTGGTGAGTACCCTTGCTATTTATGGTGAGCGTCTGCGAGAGCTGGAGCAGTCCATCGACGGCACCGACTCCAGACATTGCACTGCCTCCTATTGCCCCTACGGTGTAGCTCACACAGGAGCAGTATGAGTACATGCTATCCCAGATGCACGGCAGGGGTCCACAGTAATCCAGTAGATTTTTTTATCATCTTTGTATTTATTGGCCCTATGGGCCCATTCACCATTCTGTACACTGATTTTGAACATTATTTGACTCTGTTGGACATGTATGTTTGTTGGACATGTATGTTGGTGATATTTAATTTGTTGGTATTTTTATTGAGTACATATATGATATTTAGTTGTAGACTGTTATGATGGAAGACTGTTATTCATCTATTAGTTATAGACTGTTATGATGGGAGACTGTTAATTGTGATGATATCTGCGACGGGGATGACAAATATACCTACGCTGGGTTATAAGCGATGATCTGATATACAAAGGAGGTGCTGCCCAAATTTTAAAAAAAATATAATGTGTATTTTTGTGATGATGTGTGTTTGTGTTTACAGTGATTGTGAAATACAGTGTTCGGAACCATCGACAGTTTCGATTACTGTTGTATGTTTTATCTTGGATAGAAAGAGCAACAGTTCAGGGTGTACTTCTGAGAGCTTCATTTTCACGTCCTTCACTTTCTCGGGACGTCGTAAAGGATCCTGAGAAGGTGAAGGACGTGAAGAGGAAGCTCTGAGAAGTGCACCCTGAACTGTTGCTCTTTCTATCTAAGATAAAACATAGAATAGTAAGCGAAATTGTCGATGGTTCGAATACTGCACTTCACACACACTGTAAACATAGACACACAGCATAAGAAAAATACCAATTATATTTTTTTAATTTTTTTATAACATCTGCGACGTATAGCGACGTTCTGCGACGTATAGTACACGTCGATATACGTCGCCAAATAGTGACGTAACGTCGCTATCCGTCGCTAAAATACTGACGTTGCATATGAGCACCTGAGAGCTGACGTCGCTAAAGTTGTCGCTAGGCGTCGCTAAAATGCTGACGTGGCTGCCATGCCATGTCATAATATATAAAGTTGACGGCGTCGCTAAGTGGTCGCCCTACGTCGCTATAGTGGCGATGTATGATGACGTCGCTATCTGTCGCTAATGTTGCGACGTCTAGCGACACTAAACGTGACGTCGCAAATAGCGACGAAATTGTAATATGCGACAAGCCTATACGCGACATCCAATTTTCGTCGCTAAATACGTCGCTAATAGAAATTAGCGACAGATTTTCCTTTTTTAGCGACGTATTCTGACGTCGCTAAAAGGGGTTATTTTAGTAGTGATACGATGATGCTCCTAATCGAACTGGATACCTTACTTTGACATACGGGCATAGCAACATAAGCAGCATCTAGAAAAAATTATACCTTTAACAGCGTTCATAACACGCTATATAAAGTTATGTTAACAGCAAAATAGTAGGGAGGCATAAACGCTATAGATAAACTGCTATTGTATGAAATTTTAATAGCACTTCACAATGAACGCTATGGATGATGATATTATAATAGTAGGGAGGCTCGAATGCTATAGATAAATTGCTATTGTACGCTCTTTTAATAGTACTGCAGAATGAACGCTATTGATGATGACATTCTATAGCAGGGAGGCTTGAACGCTATAGATAAACTGCTATTGTATGTCCTATTTGTTGTAGTGGCTCCGTAGACTCGGTAAGCGTATGCAAGCTGGCAGCTGTAGCCTGCTGCAGACTCATCAGCTCCTGTATACTGCGCTCGACCGTATCAAATCGTCCGGTGATCATCGGATCGTCGCTCTGCGGTATGGTGATCAAAAATCTGCTGCTGCAACTCGTGACGCAACTCTTCGATCTGACGACCAATATCCTGAGCTAGTGATGATGCCTGCGGAGCTGGAGACTACGTACGGACAGAGAGGGCCCGGGATGACTCTAAAGCCAAATAGGCATCGTAGGATCCCGTACCGTAGTACGTACCCTTCTGAAGACAACCAACGACGGTCATCCAGAGGTCGTCCGGCGATGGAGCTGTAGGCGGCTGAAAGGAAGTACCAGCCCCTCCCTCTGCTGGCGTACTAGCAGCCGAAGAAACTCGGCCTAGAATAATATTTGCTAACGTCTAAGTATTTGCTAAAGTCTATATTGATATCTATTTTCCTGTTTTCTAAATTATAGTAAATTAATATAAAGAATAGAACGTACATATGCCTGCGTCGCCCTCTCGTCAATAAACTCCCCAGCCCTCCGATGGGTGACCAGGAAGACGGTCACCATGTTGGGGTCCTCACCCTTTTTAACCTGTTAAAATATATTATCTATTATTAGTATTAAACATTCTATCCAACTATATATAAAATAATGTTCGGTAAAGGAAATGTACCAGACGACGAAAATGCTCCGTCATAGGAATGGAGCCACCACACCACTTACTGGCGCTCGACCGTGCCACCTTGGCCTTGTCAGACCGCTTCTGGTACCTGGCCTCGCCGAATCTAGCCTTCATCGCAGTCCACTGCTCTGACGTGATCCAACCATGGATCGACTTTCTGGAGCGATCACGAGACTTCTGGTCGTGGATCGCATCACGGATGAGCTTGCCTGCGACGGCAGAAAATTGGGCCTCTATCTTTGCCGCCCGGTGTGGTGGATAGAAATAGGTCCTCTACAAGAAGTAAAATATAAAGAGTTGTATAATATACACAAATGATTATTAAAATTTAAAAATAAACAAATTTTTTACCTTGAAGTGGGACAACCAAAAGGCCTTCCTATCTGCGGGAGCATCTAAGTAGTTAACCCAAGGCCCACCAAAGTTCTGCCTCAGAAATAATCCCAGCTGTCTCTGTACTGCAGGAGGCCGATATCTATACAATAATAAATTTCATGAATATATATGTACATATAATCATTTGAGAAATATATATTAACTAATTAACTTACTTCATAGGCCCGTCCGTCCAAATCTCCATACGCGTCTCGTCCGGAGGAGCGCATGGAGGGTCGCTCTCACCTCCTGTCTGACCAGGATCAGTCTGATAGCCATCCTCCATATGCTCGGCGTCGGCTCTCCCCATGGAGCCGTCGGCAGGAGGAATGCTGGACGCGAGAGGAATGCTGGACGATGAGGGAGGAGTCGCCAACCAGCTGGAACTGCCATGTTCCGATAATGGACCGGAAACAGAACGGTACACTGGCATACTCGGAGATGAGGATGAGGGTACGAAATTTGCATCCCCAACCTGACGCACACGGGACTGCCTAACATAATATCCTCCGCGTCGTCCGGGTCTACTCATACCTGATAATAACATATGACAATAAAATAAATATACATATGTATATGATAGATATCACAAATTTTTAAAAAATATCGTAGTCACAAAAGTGTCACTAAAGTGTCAAATATGATGATAAAACAAACGTACAGATTTAATTCTCTTCTGAAAATTTATCTTGTTCGTTTAGCTCTTCTTCTTCTTCTTCTTCTTCTTCTTTCCTCCTCTACATCTTTACTTTCATCTGCATCTTCCTCTTCAGATAATTCTACTTCTTATACACAATTAGATGTGTAATGAGGAACTTACATCGTGTCCACTTCTATAATATTTGTTACAAGAGGTAGTTCATCCTCTTGATATGCTATATCGTCAACCTAAAAGGTATTTCTAGCTTTGGTCTTGCATACTGCCCACCAGTCCGACCTTGTTGTTCCCTGTTTAGGATAACTTGTGAAGTACACGAGCTGAGCCTGACTTGATAGGACAAATGGTTCATAGGCTTGATATCGACGCCGATAGTTTATGTCCACAAGACCATGCTTGTATACTTTCCAACCTTGACCTTCAATCGGATCAAACCAATCACACCTGAATAACACAATCTTAGCAGGCTCTATTCCATAACTATATGTCAGCTCCACAATCTCCCGTAGGATGCCATAGAAATCGTTGCCCGTATAAACATCTTTGTAGTTCGAAGATCTGATACACAAACAACTATTTTTGGTGGAATCGAGATCCACAAAGTTGTCTCTGATCGGGCAAGTTGTTGACTTGAACCTAAACTCATTCACACAGTAGCTTGGCCATATTTTTGCAGCATAAATTGGTCCCTTGGCTAGCGTTCTAATAGACTCATTCTCAAGTCTTGCGTATGGACGATCGACCTAAATACCACGAAAAAAAATTAAGCTCATTCTCAAGTGCATATACAGAAAGGTAATTACCGAGTTCTCAAGTCTTACATATGCACTCAACCATGATGGAAAATAATGCCTTATTTCTTGTTCTAGTTCTTTTTCTGTTATGTGTGGCCTACCTGACCTCACATCATCATTAAATATGCTGAAAATAACATCGTTTAATTAATGTAATAGTATAATAATCAACACTGTTAAAATAATGTAGACGTATTAATTACTTACCCCTCCAGCTTCTCTACTTCATCCTCATCGCAGTTTAGTAATACATACACCTGAGCAGCCTCTAGCTCATCATCATTCAGATATCTCTTCTTCATTTTATCCGATGGCTTTCCTGGAGCATTGAATACCTTCAGTATTGTATCATTACATTCATGATCTCCATCGTCGTTTTTGGAAGCTCTCGTTCCATTAGTTGCAACATGAGGCTTGAAATACATCGAACAAAAGTTTGTAATCTCCTCGAGAATATAGGCTTCACAAATAGAACCCTCGACCCGTGACTTATTTTTTACCTTTCTTTTTAGGTGATTCAAATATCGTTCGAACGGGTACATCCATTGATATTCGACGGGTCCACCTATACGTGCCTCATAGGAAAGATGAATCGGCAAATGCTCCATAGAGTCGAAGAATCCTGGAGGAAACACCCTCTCTAGCTTGCACAGTGTTACCGCAATATCCTTCTCTTGATTTTCTAGACGATCAACGAGCAATTTCTTAGAACAAAGATCCCTGAAGAATATGCTAAGCTCCGTCAATGGATCCCAAACTGCCTGCGGTAAGAATTTTCGAAATGCCATCGAAATTAACCTCTCCATGAATGAATACGTGACAATCGTGGCTCTTCATACCCGTCAATTTGTTTTCCTTCAGATCGACACATTTTCTCAGATTTGACACATATCCGTCTGAAAATTTTAGGCCCTAGATCCACCGACAAAGTCTCACTTTATCCTCCTTGTCCAGTGAGAAAATTGACTTCGACAGGAACTGTTTTCCATTCTCCTCTATCAAATGCAACGCAGGACGTTTGCATATTTCTTTTAAGTCCAACCTGGCCTTAGAATTGTCTTTCATTTTTTCCTTTACGTCCATCACAGTATTAATTATGTTATCAAACACATTCTTCTCAATATGCATGACATCAAGATTATGTCTGATCATGTTGGTACTACAATATGGCAGATCCCAGAATATGCTTCTCTTTGTCCAGTTATGATCTCTACCAAATCTATCGCACTTGTACCCAGTTGTAGGATCTTTGATAGCACTTGGAAAATCTCTAACCTCCTTCCATATCGTGGCTCCGTACCACTTTGGCGGTGGATCACCCTCCTCTACAACGCCGGCACGAAATGCATTCATGTTCCTTCTGAACGGATGATCTTTTGGCAGAAATTGTCGATGACAATCAAAGAAGCACGGTTTTCCTCCGTGTTTCAAGCGGAAAGCCTTAGTACGGTCCATGCAATACGGACATGAGAGACGGCCATGAGTGCTCCATCCAGATAACATTCCATAGGCCGGAAAGTCGTTGATGGTCCACATAAGGGTTGCCTTCATCTGGAAATTCTGCTTCCTGGAAACATCCTACATGTTAGTGCCTACTTCCCATAACTGATTCAACTCATCTATCAAAGGCTGTAAGTACACATCAATGTTCCTCTTGGGATTGTTCGGACCAGGAATTACAACGGTTAGAAACATGTACTGAGTCTTCATGCACATCCAAGGCGGTAGGTTATACGGAGTGACAATCACAGGCCAGCACGAATACTGGGATCCCGAAAGACCAAAAGGAGTAAAACCGTCAGAAGATAGCCCCAACCTGACATTACGCGGATCTGAAGAAAAATCAGGATACATTCGATCAAAGTGCTTCCACGCTTCTCTATCGGATGGGTGATCCAACACTCCTTCAATCTGTTTTCGCATGTGCCAACTCATATTTTCGGTTGTCTCTTTCACCATAAATAATATTTGCAACCGCGGCGTTAAAGGCAAGTAGTGGATTGAATTGGTCGGTCTTCTTGCACCGGTAGACCTTCCTGTACTAGCTGTCTTATAGCAATCAGCACCACAAAATCTGTACACATATGCGTCCTTGTCGTCTTTGTAGTACAAAATGCACCCATTGCGATAAGAATCGATTTTCTCGTATCCCATCCAGAGCGATCTCACCATTCTCTTAGACCAGTAGAAGTCTTTAGGTAACTTAGCTCCCGCCGACAAGATCTCTATAATCAACTCCAACACTCGGTTGTAGCATTCTTGCGATATGTTAAAATTTGACTTAATGCTCAACAGTCTTGTAACCACCTCTAACGGTGAATGATCCTCACAACCAGGATACAATGGAGACCTTACATTTTCCAGCAACTACATGAACTTTGCAGCATCGACATTCGGTGCCTCCTCAGCTGCATCATGAACGAAACTAGGCCCCGCAGCATCGAAAACCATGTTCATGCACTCGTCATCGTATGCATGATTATCTGAAACAAAATTAGGTCCCGCATGCATATACGGCTCAACATAAGGCTCCGGCTCTGGTGCTAAAGACACAAGTTCTCCGTATGCGGTCCACTGATAGTAATTAGGCGTGAAATCCTTCGAGTACAAATGATATGTCACTTCCACTTCTGGATAAAATTTCACGTTATAACATTTTACACACGGACACTTAATTTTGGTGTCGTCCATGTACTGAGGGAACGCCTTGGCAAACTGCAGGAACTGCTCTACTCCCGCTATGTATTCATCCTGTACACCGCATATATCATCAGGACGACGATTGTACATCCATGAACGACACCGCAAGTAGTAATTCATATCCATTTGGAAATAATTCTGCAAATATGGACACACAATTATCCAATAGACACAAATTTGTTTCATAAATACCTACACAAATTGGACACCTGGACATGAACCACTTGACACAGTGGTAGGGGCAACCACTGACAAGCCTCCCCTCAAGTTTCGTGTCGGCTGGATGCATGTCGGATACGAAATCGCACATGCACGGGATTTGGACTGTGCGTGCACAATCGTAAATTCGATTCTGATATGCCTTGGTATCTTGGACACATGACTTGTGGACCCAATTCAAGGTGATAGACACGAAGCCCTACCCCTACTCTCCACGTGGACACCAGCACGTGGCCAATGGCACACCGTGTCATGTCCAATTCGACCCGACCCCAATGCACAATACTGGTTTTCTGCTATGTACTGATATTCTGTTATTCTCTATTTGGACACCTTTGTGTCCAATATTTACACACGCATACCCTCCTCTGACACGTACACATATGGGAAACACTTCTGTACAACTATTTTTAGGTTTTATTGTGTTTGGATTTCAATTTGATATTTTTGAAATCACTAATACAGTATGATACTCGAAGAACTGGTTTCAAGTTCAAATAGACTTTGGGTTTGATTTTTGAATTTGGTTGGGGTTGATTATGAAGATGTGGTTTTGTTTGATACTTCAGTTTTGTAATGTAATGTGAACCGTTCGGGTCTTCATTTGATTTTTAGTTTTCAAATTCCTAACTGTTTTCACTGATACTCGAGTATGTAATCTGAGTTGAGTAAAACTATAACTGAATTCATATGTGTTTGAGTATGGTTTTGAATTTCGATTTTAGTAGATATATGAAATTGTTCACTGTGATACCATGTTAACCTGAGAACAAAATGTTTAACTGCCAAAACTGAGAACACTATGTTTATTCACTTCATTTTTTCTTTCACTCTTCACTGCTTACTGACCCCACACACACCTGTCCACACTCACACACACATTTCCCTGCTGCCCACATGTTGCTTCCATTCATACTTAACAACAGTACGTTAACACTCACTATATGTTGACACTTCACTACTGTACACCCATCTATATGCTGCCACATCTCTCTCTCTATACACACACTTATACATATGTTGACACACACCCTAAACTGCCACTCTATACACACTCACACATATATACTTTACTGTACACATGTCTTGACACACCCCACACACACTCATATATACATATGCTATTTTTCATTTACCTTTATATATACATATGTGGTTGTGCCTATATATATAGCTTTACCTCTCTATATATATGTACATGTTAAATGTGAATGTGTGTGTGTATATATATATATATATATATATATATATATATATATATATATATATATATATATATATATATATATATATATACAACATAGAAATATATATATACAAAAAGAAAACCCCTACCTATCCCCACACCTTCCTTAAATAGCCGCCCACTCCTTCTCTCTCTTCGTTTACTTCTTCTTCAATTACTTCTTCTTCCTCACCATTACTCTTCCACCTACCAGGGAGAGAGAGAGAGCTTAGGCAAGTGCAGCTTGCTTCATGGAGGAACTCAGTTTTTATTGTTCCATTCTCTTCCTCACGAGTTTCTAACATACTTTAATACTTAGCATTTCTAATTTCCATGGTTCAATTTGTGTAGATCTAAGTTTCTTATATTTTTAAATTTTTGGGTTTTGATCTACTTAACATTGTTATTTCCAAGTTTGGATGGTTCCATGTTGTAGGGAATTTCATTCTGCACCATTTTGACCTATGGAAGTTTGGAATTAGACCTCGGATGGAGGATTTATGAAGCTTTGAGCCATGGACTTCATGGCTCTTCTTCTCGGACCAGTGGAGAAGAAGAATAGTCTTCTAGCCGCATGGCTGTACTTGACCGCATGGACCTTCATGCGGCAAGTCTTCCAGCCGCATAACAATGCTGCCGCATGAACTAAATAGTCCATTGCCACATATGACTGGTTCTTCTCGACCGCATAAAGACCCGTCCCTTGCTCAGCCGCATAGGACTCCACTTGAATATAGCCGCATGAACTGGTTCTTTCTATTGCCGCATATACTCCTTTCTCCGCTGCCGCATGAGGCTTTATTCCTTGAGCCGTATAAACCCCCCCTTATTCCTCAGCCGTATAGGCCATGGGACCCTCCAGCCGCATATGCAAGTGATTCCCCTAGCCGTATGAGCGCGCACTCTTACCAGCCGCATGAACTTGTTGCCATCAGCCGCATGCTCCTGTGTTCTCTCAACCGCATGCGCCCCTTTCCTTTCCGAGCCGCATGACATTGCTCCCCCACGGCCGCATAAGCTCATCCTCCCTGAGCCGCATGCGCCTGCCCCCTTTCAGCCGTATGAGCGCACAGTTCCCAGCCGCATAAGCGCGCATGCTCTCTGCTGCATGAGCTTATCTCCTTTAGCTGCCTGGCTCCTGCCATAGTCCTCTTTTATTATATTATTATAATTAAGACTACTTTTATGCTCATGTTTCCTGATTCTCTATAAAGGCTTGTACTATGTAGATTTTGCACATAATCCCTGAGCACGACAGTGGCCCGCCGTGGCGTACTATTGATAAGTAAATCTGACATGATATATCCCGATATGTTGTTAAGACAGCTGGCCTGACATGACATGTATGAATATCCTGGACACCGTGGACGATTGTGTTTGTATAAATAAACCAGTATTGTCTTGCATCATGTCTAGGATAGGGATTCCTGAATACCACGGTCAGGGGTACCTACTGAAATTGACTAAGGCTAATAACTAGAAATTCTAGTAGTCATGGAGAGATTTTTCAGCTACAAGCAATCCCATTGTTTGGGCGCACTGAGTGGACTTGTAGCCTACCGATGAGTAGGGCAGACTTCCAGCACACAGTCATGTGTTGCACCTTTCATGAACGGACATTCGACCTGGATAACTTGGATGGTCTGCAAGGCTTGTGGCTGTTGGGATAATCTTATTGTATTTGCTAGTAACTAGGCCTGTGATAACCCTAGTTAGTTAAAGTATCAAGCCGTACTCACTGCTTGGCCGTGATTGATTGGATGGAGTTTAGCCCAGCTTAGTCTCGTCCTGATCCTGTACAAGATTATGACATGACATAATCACTTATGCTTGCCTTAACAATAACGATCAGGGGTCCAGTTCTGTTCAGGCGAAGGGTTACTACCCTGGTCCTTGTTTGGTTTAAGAGTTGTAACCTAGTTCCCGGAGCAGTTTTGTGTCCTCTATCCGTTTATTGCCTTATTGCGCCCCATGCCATGCTTGTCATGTTTCACCTTACCTCAATAGCATGAATGTTTACACTGGCCTTAACAATAAAGATCAGGAGTCCAGTTCTGTTCAGGCGAAGGATTACAACCCCGGTCCTTATTTGGTTTAAGGGTTGTAACCTGGCTCCCAGAGCAGTTATGTGTCCTCTCTTCGTTTATTGTCTTATTTCACCCTATGTCGAGCTCATCATGTTTTACTTTACCAACAGTATTTGAGATGAGCTTCTATTTAGGTGAAGAGCTGCAACCCCGGTCCTTGTTTGGTTTAAGATTTGCAGTCTGGCTACTTGAATGGTTTCCTCGTACTCAATTTATTATTGTTATCCATGTTATTATCAGTATCTTTATAATTGTCTTTAATATTCATTTATGATATGCTGGTTTTAGTTCCTAAGTGAAGCCTCATTTATGGCACTTGCTCTTTCTGGGGTCTGACCCAGCTGGTTTTGTATGGCCAGATACCGGAGCAGCTCCAGAGGATCTTGCGACTTTCTAGCCAGATGGTGACCACTAGAAGGAGTCCTGGCAACGAGTGGGTTTATTTTGTTCTCCCACTCTATTGTAAAATTATTCTTTTGAGGCATTTAGCCGGCGAGCATGTGTTAGCTCGATTATACCTTTATTTATTGTCTGTCTACGGGCTGTAACATGATTGACAAATCTTAGGGTTGATCATGTATTACTGAAACTCTTGCTAGTCTTGACATTTTGTACGACTAGCTTCATGGTCATCCAAATATGTAATGTATGGGACGCCTTACTATTGTATATTTGGTACTCTGATATCTTGTGATAGTTATTACTTGTTTAAAATTGAGACAATAGGTTTGTTCATGACCATAGGAGACTGATGGCTTGTAGTTAAACCCTCATGTATCTAGACAGCCATGACCGTATAGCGATGTGGGTTGCACTTTAATATACGTAGCTGGCTATGTATGCCCCCGCTCTCCAGTATTCTGGTTCTGGGGCGTTACAGACACTATTTATCCTGCGATACTATTCATCGTTCCTGTCAGAACCAGGACAGATGAACTAGAAAATGTCCAAATATTGTTTTGGCCATAACTTCCTTAAAACAATTCGAAATCTAACTTTTCAAAGGTCAAAATTGGGTAGAATGAGATTTTCTACAAAATAGCACCATTAGTTTTTGAAAAAAAACCAAGTTTGATAGATCAAAACCATAAAAATCTATAAAACTCTAGTTTTAGAAACTTAGATCTACACAAAACTAGCCATCAAAATCAAAAACTCCAAAAACTAAACTTGTAGAGAATGAAGAGAAGAACAATATAGACAAATAATATCAAAAGAAAAAAAAATCAAACAATGAGAATGCAAGGTGTACTTGCCTAAATGTTTGCTTAAGAAAAATAAATAAAAAGTGAATGAGGAGAGAGAGAGAGTGTGGAAGAGAATATATATAGGGGTTGGGTTGACTCAAAGAAACCCTAATCTTAAGCATGCTCTAAACCATATGACTAATGACATGTTAAATGCTACATGCAACAATTAATCAAATTAATTAAATAAAATCATAACCACAACACGGTTCAGAAATTTTATCATCGAAGCAGTGAACCACGCCTACAACCAAATAAGGACAAGGGGTGGCACACTAATCCGCGACGAGATACTGTTCCATGCCATGGCCAGTTACAAAATACATGATACATACAATCAAGATACAGGTGCCAGATACCATATACAGAAAAATTAAAAATTCACGTATTCCGTGAACGGGGAGTGACAGACTATACAACAGAGGTTAGCCTTTAAACATATGATTTGAAAAATAAACACAAAAAGACAAAATAAAACTAAACAAAGGGAAACAGTAAATAAACACAAAGACAATACTCACCGACTGACTGAAATACCTTTGATATGTGATCGGTCTCGGGACAATTACACGACACTGTCTACAATATCTACACTTTATAAAGTACACGGTCTACACTGTATAATGTACACGGTCTACAATATATAAAGCAATAATGAAATACTGTCTATACTGTATAAAGCAATAATAAATCACGGTCTATACGGTATACACTATATAAGGTCAGATCACACATCCTTGGTACTTCACCTCCCCGACACGACAAAATATAACAAACATTAAAGATGGAAATAACATATCCTTTGACTAACAATGAGGTATAGTAAAGCTCAATATCGAAAACAAACAATAAACTGTACTCGCCTGTGGTCCTTTGCTGGTGAAACCGATAATCCGAACCATTCAGTGTGCCACAATAGTCAAAACTCGTACTACAGTCTATGGATGCTGAAATAGACATTACCAATATTCTTAGAATAGTCAAATTAGCTAAGATTGCCTATCCTTAAGTCCAATTCTGGACACAGGGGCAAAACGATAATTTTGGGTCAAAACGGTGTCCGTCGTTGGACCCGCTTTGCACCGAAAAGCATGTCAGTGTCAATGGTCTCTAAAGTCGTCAAACTATATGTCTACGGATTCATTTCGATGATACGAACCCAACCATGTATCCAAAGTTGGTATACAGGACCAAAAAAACGATACAGTCCTGTTGGCACAAGTTTCGTCTCGATCTGACGAGCGTGCACAAACTAATTGAGAAATTTGTACAAAGATCGATATGGTAAATTTCGACGGATACGCGTCAAATTCATCGCACACATGCAACCAATTTCAATTTCGTCAAAGCCCCCACGTCCACGAAACCATTACGCAGCTTTTGATGCTTTCGGTTCGCGACCACGTTTCCCGGATTGGCGGGACGTACGTCGTATCGAAGTATTTTTCATAATTTTTAATAGGCTTAATTGCACTTTGCTACCCTCAACTATTACCATTTTTCAACTTTGTACCCTAAACTATTTTTTGTAACAATTTGGTACCCAGATGTTATTTTGGACTAAAATGCCCCTACCCCTACCCCTAACCCTCTCCCCCTGCACGCTCCGGCCGCCCCCCCTGCTAGCTCCGCCCCCCCCCCCCCCCCCCCCGCCCCCCACCCCCCCCCCCCCCGCCCCCCACCCCCCCCCCCCCCCCCGCTCACTCCGGCCGCCCGCCCGCGCCTCTCCCCTAGGCCGCGGCAACACGGGAGGAGGGGGGCTGGGGAGGGAGGGCGGGGCGGGAGACGGGGCAGGGGGTGGCCGAAGGTAGCAGGAGGGTGGGGGGCGGGGGGGGCGGAGCTAGCAGGGGGGGTAGGGCGGCCAGAGCTAACAGGGGGGGTGGCCGGAGTGGAAAAGGGGGTGGAGGGAAGGAAGAGGGAAGGGCATTTTTGGAATTTTTGAAAAATTAGGTATCAAGTTGAAAAAAAATAATAGTTGAGGTACCAATTTGTTACGAAAAAAAGTTTATGGTATCAAGTTGAAAAGGCGGAATAGTTGAGGGTAGCAAAGTGCAATTAAGCCTTTTTAATATTTTAAAACAGGTTTTTCGCCCAATTGGGAATCCGATTTCTCGACGTACAGTCGTCGAAATCGACTTCCGTAACTTGGGTTGCAGAGCCCTACAGGTTTTCTAGGACCGCCTTCAAATAGATTTCTAAATATCGCTACGGCTTGGCGGCAATTTGCCTTCCAATATAGGGTTTGGACTGATTCATGTGTCCTATTTTTAACAGATTTCTCGGTAACTTCAACTCGATTTCTCTCGAGTTTCGGGCTAGAATTTAAACTAATTAATAGGAATTAAAGAGGGTTATATCTAGATCATTCCAGAGTTTACGAGACTCAAAACGATCGAATGATCGTTGAGATATCGCGATCCGAAGTTGGCTCCTCGCTCTCAACTGCTGCTGTTCTAGCCCAACTGTGCACGCGCGCGCGAGGCTCTCCGGCCTCCGTCCGACGATCGTATGGTGGTCGCCGGGCGTAGGGGAGTTCGCCCAGGGAAAAGGAAGGCTGGGGCTAGGTTTTGGTGGTTAGGGTCCATAAAAACCTAAATAGAACATCAATATTATTTATTCCTAGTGTAGGGCCTATTTGCATAAATATGACTCTATATAATAATATTTATTTGAAAAAATAATATAACCAACAATAATAACATAATATTATATAATAATAACCTCAATAATATTGATAATAAAATAATAATAATAATAACGAAATTCAATAAATCTATAATGGTGTATATACCATTATGTAAGTCTAATAATCCCAAAATATACAAGGACCTACTTTATACAAATGTCACTGAATACAATTAATAATGATAATTATAATACTTAGTTATGAATACTTAGAAATATTTATTAAATCATTGAAACGGAATACCACAATCTTACCAAAATACATCAACACGAATGTCATTGGACGTACCGCATGACTACCTGGGCTTGGGCTTATTTTGGGTCCAATCTGTACTAGTTTGGTACAACCGGGTTCCCTAAACTCAATAATATAATTAATAAATAAATAAATTTACTGTATGGGTTAAGTCGCAACTTGGCCTAGATTTTCTAGTTATGACATCACTATGGCTCGGCCTTCCCTACCAGGGCTACTACACTAGTCAAAGCACGCCATTGCACTATCCGTGCCACAATTTCTAGTCACCTTGTACTCCAAAACTCCACCATGGCAAGGGGTGCAACTCGGGCGGGCTAAACCCGAGCCCAATCGGGTAAACCCGTTAATAGGTTGGGTTAGGGTTGAAGATACTCGGGTTCGGGCTTGAGTTTGGGTTAAAATATTTGAACCCGATCAAAAATCGGGTTGGACTTGGGTTCATGTGTCAGGTTACCCGAAAAACCCAAAATCTGACTATATATATATATATATATATATATATATATATATATATATATATATATATATATATATATATATATATATATATATATATATATATAGTCAGGTTTCATACTCCTTAACCTAAATCTTACAGTTTGCATTTTGTAATGATTAAAACTTGATTATTATTTGATTATGTATCTAATATTGGTTTTGTTTAAAATTATTTCAAATATTATATTAGAGCCCGATGGACCCGACCCAACCCGATTTTAACCCGATCCTCCGGGCTCGGCATTGGGCTTCATATGTTGAACCTGAGGTAGGGTCGGGCTTGGGCTCGGGCTAGGCTTATGATTCATCGGGTTGAGCTCAAGCCTGACCCAACCCGTCCGAGTTGCACCCCTAACCTTGGCTAAAGTCATCTACCGTAATAATTAACCAAGTAATTATTTATAAAAAATTCTAAAAATCACCATTTAATTCAAATAAATAGATAAAATTATATTAGCAAAATTTCGGGAATAGGGGTTACACTACTTGTCGTTGACGCCGCGGTTGCAGAGGTTGTTTATGGTGAAGGAGACTACAGAAAATATGAGCTGGCACAGACGGGAATATGATAGGGAAGCATGGAAGCACTTTGATCGAGAGTATACAAATTTTGTTTCGAATCCGCGTAATGTCAGATTGGGTCTCTCCTCCGACGGTTTTACCCCATTCGGACTTTGGGGCTCCCAGTATTCGTGTTGGCCTGTGATCGTCACTTCGTACAATCTACCGCCTTGGATGTGTTTGAAGACTCCATATATGTTTCTCACCGTTATTATCCCAGGTCCGAACACTCCGAAGAAGAACATCGATGTGTATTTACAACCATTGATAGATGAGTTAAATCAGCTGTGGGTAGTAGGTGTCAACACCTACGATGTTTCTAGAAAGCAGAATTTTTAGATGAGGGCCGCACTAATGTAGACCATCTACGACTTTCTGGCATATAGAATGTTATCTGGATGGAGCACTCATGGTCGTCTCTCATGTCCGTATTGCATGGACCGTACGAAAGCTTTCTGTTTAAAACACGGAGGAAAACCGTGCTTCTTCAATTGTCATCGACAGTTCTTGCCGAAGGACCATCCGTTTCGGAGGAACAGAAATGTATTTCATGTCGGCGTTGTAGAGAAGGCCAATCCACCGCCAAGGTGGACCAGAGGTACGATATGGGAGGAGGTCAAGGATTTTTCAAGTGCTATCGAAGAGCCTACAAAGGGATACAAGTGTGATAAATTTGGCTGTACTCATAATTGTACGAAAAGAAGTATATTCTGGGACCTACCATATTGGAGCACCAATCTGATCAAATATAACCTTGATGTCATGCATATCGAGAAAAATGTGTTTGACAAAATAATCAATACTGTGATGGACGTAAAGGAAAAGACGAAAGACAATCCCAAGGCCAGATTGGACTTGGAAGATATATGCAGACGTCCTGCATTGCATTTAATAAAGAAAGGCAATGGGAAGTATAAGCAGCCTAAGGCAACTTTCTCACTAGACATGGAGGATAAATTGAGACTTTGTATGTGGATTTAGGGCCTAAAATTTCCTGACGGATACGTGTCGAATTTAAGAAGATGCGTCGACCCGAAGGAGAACAAACTAACGGGTATAAAGAGCCACGACTGTCATGTATTTATGGAGAGATTAATTGCGATAGCATTTCGAGAATTATTACCAGCGGTCGTTTGGGATCCATTGACAGAGTTGAGCATATTCTTCAGAGATCTTTGTTCTACTAAGTTGCTTGTCGGTCGTCTAGAAAAGCAAGAGAATGACATTGCAGTAATGTTGTGCAAGCTTGAGAGGGTGTTTCCTTCTGGTTTCTTCGACTCCATGGAGCATTTGCCAATTCATCTATCCTACGAGGCACGTGTTGGTGGGCCCATCGGTTATCGGTGGATGTATCTGTTTGAGCGGTATTTAAACCACATGTTCTATTTGTGAAGCCTATGTTCTCGAGGAGATTACAAACTTCTGCTCGATGTATTTCAAGCCACATGTTTCTACTAATAGAACAAGAGCTCCCAAAAATAACGATGGATATCTTGAATCTAATGATGCAATACTGAAAGTCTTTAATGCTTTCGAAAAGCCTTCCGAGAAAATGAAGAAAAGATATCTGAATAACGAGGAACTAAGGGCTACTCACTTATATATATTGCTCAACTGCGATGAGGATGAAGTGGAGAAGCTCGAGGGGTAAGTAACTAACACGTCCACATTTATGCCATCTATGCATATAATAGTATCTGTCACGACCCGCACCCGGATATACGGTGCGAATACGTGGGCTATGCCCAGCCTACGTCGCAGTATCGGCGGTAGAGCGCTGTCAAGTACCCAATACTAACTACATTATCTAAAGATCCATAACTATAAAGGTACTCATATCACATGAAAAAAACTAAGGAAGATAAGACAAGAAATAATAACAATATCACTAGAACAGCTAGAATCTACAAGGATCATATGAGACAAGAATAAAACAGAAGGAAACAATAACAAACTAAATGACTACCAGACCTAGAACTCCTGAGAGACAACTCACGGTGAAGAATACCGAGAACCACCCCAGCTAGCAACATCCTGTAGTCCAAACCTGAGGGCACAACAACTCCTAAAATATTGTCAATATATCCAATCAGGATGGAACGTGCACAAAACTCAAATAACAGTTCTAGTTGGACGATATTGAAAATATAGCAGTAAATAGAGAGAATATACAAGGAATCATGAAATGTACATGTGAGTATCATGGCAAGATAAGCTGTAAATCTAGAGCTAGAATAAGGCAAGTAAATCTGATCATGGCATGTACAAGAATCAAGAATCATTTATCTAAGTGTGTGAGTACTAGCTACAACATATGGCCGACTTGGGTCTGCACAAGGTCATGAGCTAGCCAATCATACGTGTGGTGTAGGATTGGCATTCACAAGGTTTACAAGATATACAATGCGGGTATTGACCACACATCTACACTAATACTTCCCGTCCCTGACTAGTATAGTGGATCCAACCATGACACAACATGATACGTGATTCTCTAAGAGGGTAGCTAGCCTTCGCAGGAATCGTGTCTATACAATGCACAAGAAACAATAAAGACTTGCACAAGATATACCAAAGAATACAAGAAATAACATCTCATGACGGGATCCAGAGAAATACCAATCCGTGTGAACAATGTGTCAAGAGAACAAGGATATCTACACTAAATACAAGAAACATAGACGATATCATAAAACAGAAATATTATCAGAGAATGTACTCGCCTGTGATATGATGGATAAGTCGACTGAGTCCATGAACAGTGCCTCGAGGACCTATAAGGGGAATACTGTATCAATATAAGAGTTTGGAAGTAAAACCTAGCAAATTATATGTCAACGAGTCCAGAATAACGATACGAACTCAACGGTATATCCAGAATTGGATTCCGATGAGCCGGCGTCAAAAAGTCCCGTTGACCCGGACTGTGGGGCCCGTTTTGCATCGAAATGCATGACAGGGCTCACGTCCTCCAAATCTAACAAACTTTATATGAAAATATGCCAGAACAACGCCACGAGTCTACTGGTGGTGTCAGAAATTGAATCCGGATTCCCGGGTTCAAAAATAGAATTTTACAACTTGGAAATTACGAATTCGGACGGCCAAATTTGGCATCGAATTCAACTAATCAAACGTGCTCACAATAAAATGAAACTTGAGGGACAGGAAGAGGGTTATACCAGCTGCGCATGGGAACCAGTGGTACGCCAGAAGGAGCTGCGATGGAGGAGATACGAACCGACAAAGTTGGCTCCACAAAACTGTCCAAAAATAACACAATTTAAAGCGTCAACTTGGTGGCCGGTTTTGATGTATCAAACGACAAAATTAACGGACGAAACTTGATAGGAGTAAAGAGGTATATATCGAGATTGAGACGGAGCAAAGAAATCGCCGATCCAACGGTCGGATTTCCCGAAAAATGTGTACGAAGTCGCTGCAACGGAACACCATTTTCGGATCCATTCCGAGCTCGTGCCGATGGAAACCCGTGACAAACGCACGAAACGCCTAGGCGGCGCGTCCCGGAGGACGGTGGCCGCCACGGGAAGGCAGCCTGGGTGTGCACCCAGCAAGGGGGGCTCGCCATCGGCGGCGGCGACCGTGGTGGCGCACGGCTGCCGGTGCGCGCTGCTGCTCGCGTACAGTTGCTGCACTGCGCTGCTGCTCGCTGCTCGGATGATTGCTGCTCGGCCATGGCTGGCCGAGCCCGAGGGTAGAAGGAGGAGAAGGTGGTCGGGGGTGGCTTGTGGTGGTGTTAATGGTGTCGGTGGTGTGTGGTGAAGATGGTGATGGTGGTGTGTGGTGAAGATGGTGATGGTGATGTTAGAAAGGAGAAGAAGAAGAAGAAGAGTGGCTGTGATGGTGGTGATGGTGGCTCGATGTAACGCCCCAGTCCCAATATACGTAGGACTAGGAACATAGACATGCCAGCTGTATTCATACGAAGTACGTCGGTCTCGTATGAATACATAAGCTGTAAAATGTAGTAATCCAAGACAAACTAAATCTCATCCACAATGAAAAGAATAATAATATAAATATCAACTCGAATATTTATGATACAATCGTTGGGCGGAGACAAAGTCCACTATCAACTATCTCAATGAAAGAAATGTACAAGAAATTGAGCGATAAAAATGGCAAGACGAACCAAGCGCAATCATCTTCGAAGGAATGGAGAAGACCACGTCTCGGCTAGGATACCTGCAACGAATCATGAAAGCACACACCTGGGGAAGAACCAGGTCCTCAGACGGACGTAGCAAGATACAGGAAGAACAAGCTAATATGAATTGCCAAAATAATAAAATAATATATAAACTAGACATAAATATGCAAAGGAAATTCTAACCGCCTAACGTGCAATTTAGAGGACAACTTTCATGCGCATGGGTGGGATTTTAGGCTATGTGTACGTAACTGGCATCCAGTCATCTGTATCCGTCCGTAACGTCTAAAACGTCAGAGGGCATCTGCAAATATATCGCCACAGTTCTATCCGGAGACTGTGGTTTACCTGTTTGGCTTCCCATACGCACTAGCGACTGTCCTCCTCCAATATATCCCACACTGTTCAAGTCATGTCCATGGCTCGTCCAGTTTTGTAACTGCTTGAGTCTCTAAAAACCCTAGTCATAGCAGTTACGATCATCTACCGTCACACGACAATAAAGATAGCTAGTCAATAAGTCGTGCCCCTAATAACATGTCTCAAACCGTGTAGTGTAAGTGTCACAGCCAAAGGAAGATATAAGGATATCCTCCAACTAGAAGGTAGTCCGTTAACGCTAAGTCAACATGCATAAAATAAAGCAACGACTAATAAAGTCGCTTGTACCCAAGTATGGCTTAGATGCGCAGTTTATAACAAGAAAAACTAACAATATGAAACAAAATAAATAATGCAGAAAATAAATACTTTGACAGTAAATTAGCAAGGTATACTTGCCTGTTGCAACGCCTGGTGAGCTGCCTGGTGTGCTTTGATGTTCAATGTGGCACGAACTGCAACTTCGGTGCATCAACTATGCAAGGTAACCACGAACGGTGGCACAAATATAATCTCGATGGTACGACTATACAAGACGATCTCCGTGGATGGCACGGACGGTTCCATCGGGTCCAGAACGGTCAACTTAGCTAGGGTCGGTAAGGGGAGGTACGAAATTGGCGGGGAATATGAGAAAGGAAATTAGTCATGGACTGTAGAAAAATCGAGAAGTTGAAGAAAATAACATATATACAAATTTTGAAAGATATTTATAATACTTAAAACTAGTTTTTTTCATGAGTCAAAATATCCATAGGAAAAATATTTAAAGTCAAGAAAAATCGTTTTGGCAAAAATTCTAAGTTGTAAAGATATGGATTGGATAGAGAAACTATATTTATATTAGTTCAACAAATATTTCTAGTTCAAATACTTGAAAATACCAAATTTATTTTTGGCCACAAATGCTTTAAGTTTTTAAGAATGGACTTGACAGAAAACTAGAATTTTTATTTTGGACTTAAAACTCCTACTTTTATCAAATCAGATTTTGATAACTATTAATAAAATAGAATATTAATAATAACAATGCATATACTATAATTAAAGTAATCAAAAGTAATTCTACTAAAAATAAAATTTATATACAATTTGAGGGACGGTACTGCTGGTAGCAGCAACAATAATAATAATAATAATAATAATAATAATAATAATAATAATAATAATAATAACAAAGTATTTCCTCTACACAATAGAACAACAAAGCTAAAGTAGTAGTAATAATAATAATAATAATAATAATAATAATAATAATAAATAACAGACAAAAGAAAAGAAAGAAATAATAATAATAATAATAATAATAATAATAATAATAATAATATAACAGATACAACAACAACAAAAAAGAACAAATAAAAAAAAACAATACAAACTACAAAACAACAGCTAAAAAAAAGCTCTGACCTAACTTTCTAAAAGAGGAGAGAGAAGAGGAAAAAGGGAGAGAGGGAGCGATGAGAGAGAATGGTGAGGGAAGAGAGGGGGAGCGGGCGATCGGTGCTTCGTCGGCGCGGAGGACAGCGCCCAGGCGGAGGAAGACGAGACTCAGGCGGAGTGAAAGAAGACCCGGCGACGGTCGGGGGTTAGGCGGCTGGGTCGGAGAGAGGAGCGGAACGGCGGATGGTCGGTGACGAGGGGGTGGGTCCAGCGGCGGCAGTGAGGCGGTGCAATGGATTTGGCGAGGGAAGCGGCGGTCCGGGGAGTGGCGCGGCGCCTGGAGCTCACACGCGTGGGCGGTGGCGCGCCGGTTGGGTGATGGGGAACTGGGCACGGCCGGAGTTAGGGTTTCGTCGAGGGGGAAGATTGCGAGCGGCTGATGCGGCTGAGGAGGAAGGGCTCGCGGCTCGAAATTCGAAGGAGGAGGAGTAGAGTCCAGCGGGTTCAAGCGGGCGGACGCGGCGGCGCTTCACCGGGACGTGGCCGAGGTCAGGTGAGAGTTTTTCCCCCTCCTCCTCCGTGGTTTCTGTTTGGGTTGTGGTGGTTGGGTCGTTGACCGGAGCCGGTGGTGGCTGTGATGGTCGGATTTGGGGTGGTGGTGGTGCTGGTGAATGGTGGCAGGGATGGTGTTGGTTTAGTATTTTTGGGCCTTGGTCGCGGCGGTGTTGTGGTCGGGGTTTTGGGTTGAACTGGTGGTTCTGGTGATGGTCGAAGGAGGCAAAACGAGGGGAATGGTGATGGTGCCAACAGCGGTGATGCAATGGTGCTGCCGTAGTTGTCGTCAGGGCAGATGTCAACGGTTGGACGAGGGCTGCTTAGGTTAGGTTTAGAGCTAGGTTAGGAATTTGATTGTATCGAGTCGGGATTGTGTCCTGCGAGACACGGATGGGGATGAGGAGGTGTGTCCGGTGTGTCGGACACGGGAGGGATTGTATATGTAAAAGAAAATTTGTGGAAGTAACTAGGTTGACACGGACACGATGCACGTATATTTGTTTGTGGTGGATGGAGAATGATGTGGAGAAATATTGGAGGAGTACCTGCCTATTTATAGGATGTGGGAATTACCAATTGGATAAGGACTAGAAATGTTTAAAACCCAAGTAGATAATTCATCTATTAGATTTAAATTAATGAAATCAAATCTAATTTAAATCCAATTCCAAATTAAATCTATAAATTATACCTTTATACTTATTTAAATTAAATCCATAAAATTAAATCGAGATTTAAAATGGCCACAAAATTTTCAAATATATTTTCCAAAAATACCAATAAATAAAATTTCAAAAATAATACATATTTTTAAATATCTTTTCGAATAATAAAATACAAATATTAAATAATTTCGAAAATTATAATATATATTTAAGTATTGAAAAACATGTCACGACCCGGTCCCAATTGCTTGGGTCGAATCGGATCATGCCCAGCCTGCACCGTTGTTGAGACGGCGGCAGTAAGCTGTTCAGTAGCAGGTAACCATACAACAACACTATATTTGTCACAACTCAACATTCGAAAATTAAAACTTTATTAAACTTTTACAATGAAATAAAAGATACAACTTAAACCATTTTTTTACATACATCATGAATAAAAGAAAACTCTAGGCAAACAGCTCAGCAATCTCGAATTCCTCATCTTGGGATCGCGTAACAAAGTCTCATCATTGATACCTAAAATGTTGGGTCTCCAGTCAGGAGGGAGCAAAGTACAATTATGAATATCCAATAATTCAAATAATAATTTGAAATTTGCAATGTTAAACAATTTGAAATACTTTAACAATATTTTTCACAATTCTACAATTGAAAACAATGTGATTTGAGTAGGTAACGAACTATGACCGGCTTGGGATGATTCAATTATATCCTAATGATACGGTCCGGCCTATCCTCGTGTATAGGAGGAATCAGCTCGCACAATCAATGATGCAATATAGGGGTATTGGTCATAGACGCTACACTACTCCCCCAATATCCCGAGTCAATCAGATTCAATCAATGAGTCAATATTCGAACTCTAGGAGAGAGTTCCGTGTAGCAATGTGGTTTAAAATTGCAATAAAACAATTACTAGATAAATTATCAAATAGACATAACTGCACTTGCCTTTGTTTTAGAATGACTGGATAGACGAGTCGGTACCGAAGAGGAACGCCAGTTGTACTTCGAGTTCCTACAGTTGAGAACTCGACTTAGATCCTTGAATAACCAGACTAAGTGTGCTAGTTGCAATCTCTAGTAGACCTGTCCTAGTCAGATTTTAAGTTGTATTTATTTACAGCTAACGATTACGTCGCAACTACGTGCGTTGATTAAGCCGGTTAATTGGTTTATTTGGAAAATCACGAGAATCGATTACAATTTGGAAAATCGCAAGAATCAATTACAATTTGGAAAACTTTGTGTTTTCATAATATGTATATAAAATACAATTTTCTTTTAGTGACAAACAGTGAATTAATAATATTTTATTTATTTTAGCTAAACTCGTAATTAAGCCGTAAATTACGTCCTATCTACGAATATGAAATCAATCCAAAATCCACCCAAATCACATCCACCAGAAAAAGAAAAGAAAATAACTACACTACACAAATACATGGGCACAGCTACTGGTCCTAGGGTGGGCTTATGCCCGATACATCTTTCTTTTACATTAAATAAGAAAATGACTGAATTATTAAATAAAATGCAGAATTTAAATGACTATAATATTTAGCCTAAAAATAAAATAATAAATAAAAGAAAACTAGGAGTCTCAGACTCGGTCCAATCGTCATATACAGCTACTCTGCCTCAACGTCCGGACAAACCGGTGCGTTTGCATTTCCCTGGTGCCCATTGACCAATAAGATCTTCGCCCTAAAATAATGTTTAAAATAATATTATTTTCTGAAAATCTTTTTTTTTATATTTTATAAAAATTCCGGCAGCATTTCCTCTGTTTTCGGTCAACCCAAAAACTGGGAAACGCTCCGATTTTCCTGCAAAATAATTCCCAAACCAGGGATATCCCATAATATATATAAAAACAACCACATAATACATTTCCCGAAACAATTTCGGAAACCCAAAAATGAAAACAGAATTCCCGAAAATATCGGAAAACCCGAAACCATATCGGAAACCCGAAATAATATCAGAAAATTTCACAGACCTAATCTTCCCAAAAGGAAATAAATCACAGAATATATTTTTTTTCAAAAGCCAACAATACCAAAAACTCACAGAAGCTAATTCCGAAAACCCAAAAGCCAACAGAGGCAAATTCTCTAACCAAGTGAATATTATAAATTTCTAATCTCATAATTATTCCCGAAAATTCTCGGAAATCCCGAGAATTTCCACAGAACTAAGTTCTGACCAAAGAAATCCAATTTTAATCACAGAACCAAACCAACAGCAACCATTTCCGAAGAATTTGGAAAATTCGAAATGTTACGTAATTGCAACGTAACCGAAAACCCGAATTCCCGAATGAATCGGTTGGACCAGAAATTATCATAGACTAAAATTCAAATTAACTATGGGATCCAGAGTTTACCCAAACTTTGACGGAATCCGAAGTGATGCCTCGGACTCGAAACACGCGGAACCGCGGAAATCCTCAGAACTTCGGAACACGGAACACGTGTCCAACAGGGATCGGGCAACCGGGCGAATGGGAGCAGTCGCCGGGGCGAATGGGGGCGAGCGGGGCGGTCGCCGGCGGTCGGGTCGGATCGGGCCGGAAACGGGCGGCACCGGTCGGGAAATTGCGCCGGGAAGGTGCGGCCCGGGGTGCGCCGGTCGGGGATGGCGCCGGGGTCGGCCACAAAAACTCCGGGAAGGGGTGGTGGAAGAGGGTTTTGAAGAAGAAGAAGAAGAAGTTGTGATGGGAAAAAAAATGGTTGGTAAGGATGGCTATATATAGGAACTCTAGGTTTGGGGTTACCAACCTTGGAAGGGGAAAAGCCACTCCTAGCCATGAATTTCGGCTAGACATGGGGAGGGGAAAGGCCGACGGTGGCGTCGGTTTGGGAAAAATGAAGCCAGAGAAGCTTCGGGTTGGAAAGGAATCATTCAGAGCTTTTAAGCTCTTAGCTAAGGAAATTAATTCCTTACCCAAGCTTTCCTTAAAGCTTTCTATAGCAAGCTAAGCTACAATTTCTTTAATGGGTTTTGTACCCATTACTTAAGGGTTAAAAGTTTGGGTTTTGGGCCAAAAATAAATCAAAGTGTTTTATTTAAATATTTTGGCTTAGGGATGGATGTGGACTTGGGCCTAAAAATTGGTTTGGTTATTGGCCTACAGGCTTGGGCCAAAAATATTTTAGGCTAAAAGAAATAATTTCCTATTAAAAATATTTAACTAATATTTTTAAAATCAAATAATAATAATTTTTTTTTTAGTCTCAACTAGGTCGAATCGGGTTCGGGTCTGGGTCTAGACTGTCAACCAAAAATCCATGTTATTATTTTGAAAAATAATTTTACATTTAATATTTAAACTAACAATTAAAAATGATAACATTATTCTAATAATTTTTTTTTTAATTAACATGCAAATTAAAAGTACGGGTTTCACAACCTTCCCTCCTTAGAAAATTTCGTCCTCGAAATTTAAGGATAGGGTAGGACAGGATTTCCACAATTCAAGCAGGCACGAGTATGGTGCTCATAATTCAGGTTCAAACAATAAGAATTTCCAAAGTAGTCGTGGATGAGACAGTTTAGGGACAAATTTTATTTATGATATGCAGAAAAATACAAAAGCGAACCAAAGTACACGAGGTTGATCAGACCATCATGCACCGGTTCTGATTAGACAATATATTAGTGGGTGCACCCAATAAAATATCGTCATGATCAAGCTTGACAAAAAAATAGCTTGCAAAACTAGGCTAACTTCGTCAGCATCAGTCAAGTTTAGAACGAAAAGATAAGAAAATAAGTGATGACTCGAATTCTGATCTTCTTCTTACCTCTGACTAGGCTTGCAACTGGTTTCTCTGGCACTGAAAGGTTAAGTCCAAACATGAACTCTGAATTATCCAAAATGTGACTCGGATCCGAAGTGTAGCATCTGAGCTGGCCTCAATTTCCTGCTCCGTCGAAACTGATTGTTCCTCTGGTAGAAGAAACTTCACCAAATGCAATTTGGTCTTCCCAAGACCTACCAAATTCCGAGACGCAAAATCTCAAAACATCTTCAAGCGTCTGGATTGACCTCTCTGATTGCTCGTCCCGCGGTACTCCGTGAATCCGGTAGATGTGCCTCTCGTACAATGTTGCCAACTTCTTTAGTGGATAAACCAACTTTGAAAGTGTGCTGACTTAGTCAGTCGGTTTTCTGTAATCCAATTGGTGCCCTTCCCTCCTTGGGAACAAGGCAATCCTTACTCAAAGTTCATTGTTATATGCTTCTACTTCCACTCCAAATTGTCCAGCGGCTGCAATAAACTGGTTGTTCTCTTGCTAAATTCCTCATATTGACAAATTCACATCTAATTTCTATACCTGGAATTGTCCTTCTTTATTCCATAACACCAATCAATGGAGGCATATTCCAATACATCTTATTATCTCCTGAATATATGGAATACTGAGACTGGTGCATTTCTTTCATCAACTTGTTCCTCCGTTTGTCAGCCGATACGCAAAGTCTCGTACCATTCTTCAGAGTTCCACTGCTGATCAATTTAGAAACCCTCAAGTGTTCCAGCCAACACTTGATCTCTAAGCCTGCAAAGTGCCTCGTTTTGAAACTACGTCCTCTTGATTTTTGTCCATCAGCCTCGAACTTCATCAATACTGAATCAGCATCCAGCTCCGTCCTTCTATCTCCAGGTAGTATAACCTCCAGTCCAAACTTCTCGATGTCTTCTAGCAGGTGCCACTCCTTGGCTAAGAACTTCGCCATCAGTATCGACCACGTGCATCAGTGACCACATTAGCCTTACCTGAATAGTACTGCAGGTTGATGTCGAAATCCTTCATCTGCTTCAACCATCTTCTTAGTCTAACATTCAGCCCTTCCTGAGTGAAGACATATTTCAGACTTTTGTAGTCCGTATAAATTTTCACTCCCTTTCCATAAAAATCATGCTTCCATAGCTTCAAAGTAAAAATAATTGCAGCAATTCAAATTAGGTGTGGGATGATTCTTCTCATGAGTCTGTAGTTGCCTACATGTGTAAGCAATTACTTTCCCATGTTGTTGAAGAACGCAGCCCAGTCCTTTTCCAGAGACATTACTGTAAATTGAGAAACCACCGGTTCCTGCGGGTAGCGCAAGGATTGGTGTAGTGGTAAGTCTCTTCTTCAGCTCCTCAATGCCGTCTGGCAAACTTTCGTTCAGATGAACTCTTCATTCTTCCAAGTGAGCTTCGTCATCGGCTCAGCAATCTTGGCGAAATCCTTCACGAACTTCTGATAGTAGCCGGCCAAGTTCAAGGATCTTTCGAATTGAACTTGGGGTATACCACTCTTCAACAACAGCTATCTTCCATCGAAATTTCTTCTCTTAACAACATGCCCAAAAGTCTACCTTGTCAACAACCCACGTTCAGATAACTTACCAAAAACTTTTTTTTTTCCTCAAAGTTTCCAAAACTTCCTCAGGTGTTCTTCATGCTCTTCTTCAATCTTCAAATATATCAAAATGTTATCTATAGAGGAGATAAACTGATTCATATACTCATGAAAAAAATCTCTGTTCATGAAATTCATGAACATAGCAGGAGCATTTGTCAGTCTAACGTCCTGACCACAGAAAACTACACATACTTGATGTTTGAACGCCGTCTTGGAAATGTCCTCTTTCCTGACTTTGATTTGATGGTAGTCAAATCTTAAGTCAAACTTCGAAACATCCTATCTCCACATAACCAGATCAAACAGATCCTCGACCCGGACAGAAAGTACTTGTTTCTTTAGTGTCTGGTAATCGATGCACATCCGTTGTTCCATCCTTCTTGGACATAAACAAGATAGGTACTCCCTAAGGTAGAGTTCCATTCTGCATAAATCCTAGAGCCTTCATTGATCTGGTCCTTCATCTTCTATGAACTTCGAGTCTGCATCATGCCTTTGTAGGAGGCAAGGTCTGCTAGATAGGAAGAGAGTCCCTAGGTTGTGGCCTAACAGGTGTTGCTGGCCTATGAGCTCTGGCTTGATAAACAGATAAGGGCAGTCCTTTACCCGATGTTCAGCAGATCCACATGCCAAACATTGTCCCAATCTCTTGCGGCAACTAACGGTCTGATGACCAGGCCTCTTGCAGTAGTTACAAGCCCATAGCTTCTTACGACAAGGCTGCCGGAAGTAGAGTACTTGATGGGACCCAAATATCTTCAGGGGTATCCTTCCTAGGATAAAGTTCTGCTCTAACTTGGTTGGGGATATCTAAGGCTACATCATGACGTTCTTCATGTCTTCTCTCGTGATATTCATCTGTTCCTGCTGGGCTTCATCTTGAACTTTCTGGATCTCCAGGATTTCTTGGAATAGGACAACCATTTGGAAGATGTTTTCTGGTACTGGTGGAGCAACAAAAATGAATACTCTACCAAGGAAATGCATCTCAGTTTGAGATGAGGTAGAAATTGCCAGTGTAGGGAAAACTTCACTGGGTGCATTATGAGGACGGTCAAACAGCCGCGAGGGGAAAGACCCTGGGCTTTGGTTGAGGAGATGGGGTATGATCCAGAGATAACACCTCATCGCCAGCAGGATTTGGTCAACGGTCATTCTCTGGAAAGTTTAGGACGCACACATAAGCAAGGTAGCCTACCGGTCTATAATCAAAAAATATTTATTTATAATATATTTCGGTCCTATGTTGTGACAAATTGATGTTCTAGTGTTCTAATTGTTTCTAGGTATGTTTTCCTAAGTTGTTGTTCAGACCTGCATAGGCCACCACTAAAAACATGTCACGACCCGGTCCCAATTGCTTGGGTCGAATCGGATCATGTCCAGCCTGCACCGTTGTTGAGACGGCGGCAGTAAGCTGTTCAGTAGCAGGTAACCATACAACAACACTATATTTGTCACAACTCAACATTCGAAAATTAAAACTTTATTAAACTTTTACAATGAAATAAAAGATACAACTTAAACCATTTTTTTACATACATCATGAATAAAAGAAAACTCTAGGCAAACAGCTCAGCAATCTCGAATTCCTCATCTTGGGATCGCGTAACAAAGCCTCATCATTGATACCTAAAATGTTGGGTCTCCAGTCAGGAGGAAGCAAAGTACAATTACGAATATCCAATAATTCAAATAATAATTTGAAATTTGCAATGTTAAACAATTTGAAATACTTTAACAATATTTTTCACAATTCTACAATTGAAAACAATGTGATTTGAGTAGGTAACGAACTATGACCGGCTTGGGATGATTCAATTATATCCTAATGATACGGTCCGGCCTATCCTCGTGTATAGGAGGAATCAGCTCGCACAATCAATGATGCAATATAGGGGTATTGGTCATAGACGCTACACTACTCCCCCAATATCCCGAGTCAATCAGATTCAATCAATGAGTCAATATTCGAACTCTAGGAGAGAGTTCCGTGTAGCAATGTGGTTTAAAATTGCAATAAAACAATTACTAGATAAATTACCAAATAGACATAACTGCACTTGCCTTTGTTTTAGAATGACTGGATAGACGAGTCGGTACCGAAGAGGAACGCCAGTTGTACTTCGAGTTCCTACAGTTGAGAACTCGACTTAGATCCTTGAATAACCAGACTAAGTGTGCTAGTTGCAATCTCTAGTAGACCTGTCCTAGTCAGATTTTAAGTTGTATTTATTTACAGCTAACGATTACGTCGCAACTACGTGCGTTGATTAAGCCGGTTAATTGGTTTATTTGGAAAATCACGAGAATCGATTACAATTTGGAAAATCGCAAGAATCAATTACAATTTGGAAAACTTTGTGTTTTCATAATATGTATATAAAATACAGTTTTCTTTTAGTGACAAACAGTAAATTAATAATATTTTATTTATTTTAGCTAAACTCGTAATTAAGCCGTAAATTACGTCCTATCTACGAATATGAAATCAATCCAAAATCCACCCAAATCACATCCACTAGAAAAAGAAAAGAAAATAACTACACTACACAAATACATGGGCACAGCTACTGGTCCTAGGGTGGGCTTATGCCCGATACATCTTTCTTTTACATTAAATAAGAAAATGACTGAATTATTAAATAAAATGCAGAATTTAAATGACTATAATATTTAGCCTAAAAATAAAATAATAAATAAAAGAAAACTAGGAGTCTCAGACTCGGTCCAATCGTCATATACAGCTACTCTGCCTCAACGTCCGGACAAACCGGTGCGTTTGCATTTCCCTGGTGCCCATTGACCAATAAGATCTTCGCCCTAAAATAATGTTTAAAATAATATTATTTTCCGAAAATCTTTTTTTTATATTTTATAAAAATTCCGGCAGCATTTCCTCTGTTTTCGGTCAACCCAAAAACTGGGAAACGCTCCGATTTTCCTGCAAAATAATTCCCAAACCAGGGATATCCCATAATATATATAAAAACAACCACATAATACATTTCCCGAAACAATTTCGGAAACCCAAAAATGAAAACAGAATTCCCGAAAATATCGGAAAACCCGAAACCATATCGGAAACCCGAAATAATATCAGAAAATTTCACAGACCTAATCTTCCCAAAAGGAAATAAATCACAGAATATATTTTTTTTTCAAAAGCCAACAGTACCAAAAACTCACAGAAGCTAATTCCGAAAACCCAAAGCCAACAGAGACAAATTCTCTAACCAAGTGAATATTATAAATTTCTAATCTCATAATTATTCCCGAAAATTCTCGGAAATCCCGAGAATTTCCACAGAACTAAGTTCTGACCAAAGAAATCCAATTTTAATCACAGAACCAAACCAACAGCAACCATTTCCGAAGAATTTCGGAAAATCCGAAATGTTACGTAATTGCAACGTAACCGAAAACCCGAATTCCCGAATGAATCGGTTGGACCAGAAATTATCATAGACTAAAATTCAAATTAACTATGGGATCCAGAGTTTACCCAAACTTTGACGGAATCCGAAGTGATGCCTCGGACTCGAAACACGCGGAACCGCGAAAATCCTCAGAACTTCGGAACACGGGACACGGAACACGTGTCCAACAGGGATCGGGCAACCGGGCGAATGGGAGCAGTCGCCGGGGCGAATGGGGGCGAGCGGGGCGGTCGCCGGCGGTCGGGTCGGATCGGGCCGGAAACGGGCGGCGCCGGTCGGGAAATTGCGCCGGGAAGGTGCGGCCCGGGGTGCGCCGGTCGGGGATGGCGCCGGGGTCGGCCACGAAAACTCCGGGAAGGGGTGGTGGAAGAGGGTTTTGAAGAAGAAGAAGAAGAAGAAGTTGTGATGGGAAAAAAAATGGTTGGTAAGGATGGCTATATATAGGAACTCTAGGTTTGGGGTTACCAACCTTGGAAGGGGAAAAGCCACTCCTAGCCATGAATTTCGGCTAGACATGGGGAGGGGAAAGGCCGACGGTGGCGTCGGTTTGGGAAAAATGAAGCCAGAGAAGCTTCGGGTTGGAAAGGAATCATTCAGAGCTTTTAAGCTCTTAGCTAAGGAAATTAATTCCTTACCCAAGCTTTCCTTAAAGCTTTCTATAGCAAGCTAAGCTACAATTTCTTTAATGGGTTTTGTACCCATTACTTAAGGGTTAAAAGTTTGGGTTTTGGGCCAAAAATAAATCAAAGTGTTTTATTTAAATATTTTGGCTTAGGGATGGATGTGGACTTGGGCCTAAAAAATTGGTTTGGTTATTGGCCTACAGGCTTGGGCCAAAAATATTTTAGGCTAAAAGAAATAATTTCCTATTAAAAATATTTAACTAATATTTTTAAAATCAAATAATAATAATTTTTTTTTTTAGTCTCAACTAGGTCGAATCGGGTTCGGGTCTGGGTCTAGACTGTCAACCAAAAATCCATGTTATTATTTTGAAAAATAATTTTACATTTAATATTTAAACTAACAATTAAAAATGATAACATTATTCTAATAAATTTTTTTTTTAATTAACATGCAAATTAAAAGTACGGGTTTCACAATAGGAAATAATTTCAAACTACATTTTTACTAATTTGGATAAAACAAATTTCGAAAGTAAACATAATAATCAAATCTTTAAAATACCTTCTTGCTAAATTATTTTTAATAAAAATAATTATTATTTTGAAACCACCATTGATAATAAAATCAAAAATTATTTTTCTAAAAATATGTTACTCGCACATATTCGCACTTGACGAGAAAATACGAAAATCATAAATTTTCGTACGACGTACAATACGACTATGCGACGTATAAATACAAAAAAAAATTAGTACTAAAATATAGTAAAAAAATTAGGGGTTTTACACTCGACATGGAGGTGAAGGGGGAGAGATATTTTTAAATAGGAAAAAGAGATAAAATGAGATATTTGTAAAGTATAGAGGGAAGAAGAGATATTTTTAAATAGGAAAAAGAGAAATTATATGGGGTATTTGGGTAGTCACGAGAGGACAACATGGAGCTTGGGTTCGGGTTCGGTCGAGCTGGGTCGGGTCAAAATCGGGCTTGGGTGAAATAAATAGATTAATTTAATCATTTATGGACACGGGTAAATAAGTAGCATGCGGAAGCTCAATTAAATGTGATACAAGTATCATATGGGTAGTAGGCTTCATGTGGGCCAGGTCCATACTTTGGATTGACAGGTTGGATCGATGTCGGGTCCCGAAATTAAATTGGAAGTTAAATCAGGTTTTACGGTAGATAATTAATTGGCCTAAATTGACCTGAAAGTTGTACGAAGCAAATGAAGCACAAAATGGAGTGTCTGAGTGGGACACGAAGGTCATGGGTGTAGAACGTCTCGAGTAGGTCATGCATGAGAAGTTGGTTTGGAGGAAACGACTGGTCTTGTGCTCCCAAATCAAAAGTCATGGCAACGTGCAAACGATGATCAAAGATAAAAGTGAAAAATCAATTAATAATTATTTAATCGATCAAATGGTCTAAATTGACCCGTAGTTGCGCGAATCAAATGGAGTACAAGAAAACAAGTTCGAATGGGATATGATATATCAAATTGAAGATAATCTCGTCTACTACAAACTTTAAGAAGAAAGTTTTCAGAGACTGGCATCCCTGATGCTCTAGAAATCCAAGTCACGGTAAAGAGCATCTAATGATCAAAATGAATTAAATCAAAATAAATTATCGAAAATAATTCATTTAGAAAATTCAAAAATAAATTCTAAAAATTCAGGGGGCTTACAGTATCCAATATTATTATTACACTAGTTGGTATATGTCTTGTTACTTTTAGCACATTTAATGATGAGGTGAGGTCGAGTAGACAGTACATAATGGATGAAAATTGGAACAGGAAATGAGACGTCATTTTCCTTCATGGTTGAGTGCATATGTAAGATTACGCAGTAATTACTTCTCGTATATGCACTTTGCACAGTAATTAACGGAACGCTGAATTTAATTTTTTATCTTGTGGTATTTAGGTCGATCGTCCGGACGCAATACTAGAGAATGAATCTATTAGAACTCTATCCAAGGGGCCCATTTATTCCGTCAAAATATGGCCAAGCTATTGTGTGAATGGATTTTGGTTTAAGTCAACAAATGCTCCGATCAGAGAGAACTTTCCAGATCTTGATTCGACTAAAAATAGTTGTTTGTGTATCCGATCTACAAACTACAAAGATGTAGATCCGGGCAATGATTTCTATGGCATCTTACGGAAGATTGTGGAGTTGACATATAACTACGGCGTAGGGTCGGCTAAGAACGTGTTGTTCAGGTGTGATTGGTTCGATCCGATCCAAGATCAAGGTTGAAAAATTGATAAGTATGGTTTTGTGGATATTAACTACCACCGTCGATATAGTTATTGGGGCTACAAAGTAAGTTAATTAGTCAACATTTATTCATACTTATATCTATTTGTCAATGAATTTAATTATCGTTGTGTAGATATCGTCCCCCGTCAGTTCTGAGGGTATTGGGGCTATTTCTGAGGTCCAATTACGGCGGGCCTTGGATCAACTACTCAGATCCCTCGGACGAGAGAAAGACATTCTGGTTTGCCCACTTCAAGGTAACTAAAGTATATTACTTTTTGTATAAATCATATTTTATGCATATTATATAGCTAACTAATTTAATTCTTATAAAAAAACATATTTTTATCCACCACACCGGGCCGAGACGATTGAGAAGCAATTTTCTGTCGTTGCCGCCAAATTAATCCGGGATGCGATCGACGACCAGAAGGCTCAAGACCGTTCCGAAAAAAGGATCCAAAGTTGGATCACGCCCGAGCAGTGGACTGTTATGAAGGCTAGATTCGACGCTCCTAGGTACAAGGAACGGTCGGAGAAGGCAAAGGTGGCTTAGACGAAGGCAGGGAAGTGGTGTGGTGGCTCGATTCCCATGACGGAATATTTCCGTCGCCTGGTACATGTTTTACTGTAATATATTATTTTAATAAAAGTAGTAATAAAATATTTAATTTCAATGACATACATTTTATTATAACAGGTAAAGAAGGGTGCGAACCCCAACATGGTGACGGTCTTCCTGGCTACCCATCGGAAGGACGGAAAGATCATCGATGATCGGGCCACGCAGAGCTATGTAAGTATTACTTTACGTGTCACCAACTTTATTATAACTTAAGAAATATGCAAATATATCCATAGACGTGCAACAACTAGGTTGGAGTAAATAGTATGCTTATCGAGATACATACTTTTCTAGGATGAGTATCTTAGGCTAGAGCGTGAGCTTACTAGTGCATCTGCGGAGGGAGGGGGTAGTACTTCCGTGCAGCCCCCTCCGGCTCGGACGATGGACGAGCTCTGGATGACCACCGTTGGTGGTCTTCAGAGGGGTACGTACTACGGTACGGGATCCTACGATGCCTTTGTGGCGACGTAGTCATCGAGAGCATCCTCTGCCAGTGTGCATTCCCCATATCCCTCAGAGGAGCCGGTCCGAGTGGGGGAACTCTGTCGCCTGCTTACTGAGCTGAGTGACGAGCTGTTGCGGACGATGGAGCAACCCCAGTCTCAGCCGCAGACAGACGATACGGCCCTCACCGCACGATTTGATATGCTCAAGTGCACCATTAGGGAGACGGGCGAGAGGACGGATCGTGCCGTTCAGGTGGTACAGGGGACACAGATGGCCATTGGCGAGCAGGTTTCGAGGCTGGCGGCTGTTATGGCGTCCACCAACTTCAGACTGCTGGCCATGGAGCGGACACTTCCTGGTCATGCTTCGGCATACACACCGACCACAACGGCTCCACTGCCTCCTCTTCCTTCTACTGATGGGTCGTCAACTGTGATTCTGACCCCAGAGCAGTATAGCTTCCTGGTGTCCCAGGAGCAGGCACTGCCTATTCCTCCTCCTCCTCATCCTGACCAGGCGTAGTCCTTTATTGGACTTATTTTCATTTGTTGTGTTGGTGACCGATTGTTGGGACTTTATGTATTTGTTGGTTTATGTATTTATTTTATCCCAGGTATGACTATTTGTTTATGTTATGTTGAATATTATCGGACACACTTTTTATAGCCGTTTGGTAGTAGATTTGTATCCACCCGGCTATTTATTATTTTTCTGACCGTTCGATTCTATTTATTTGATTATTGATAGTGCATTATTATTATTATTATTATTATTATTATTATTATTATTATTATTATTATTATTATTATTATTTATCTCTATATTGGTTTACCGGTGTTGAGTGTTCCACCGAAGGGGTCGACGAACCCAAAAAATTCTACGGAGGGTTGCTCCGGGTCTATTATTTACAAACTGAAACTCTAAATGCAGATACAATATTTTTAATGTAACTGTTATTTATGTGAAATGCATACTACCTGCTATTTTTTTACAATTTTTTTGGAATTAGCGACGTTCAGTGACGGTCAACGACGCACGCTTACGTCGTTAGAACGTCGCAAACCTAAGAACCAAACATTACTAATCGTCGCAGAACGTCGCAGATGCGTTGACGTGGCAAACTGTACAGGTCAGCTAATCTAGTATCTGGACCTCGGTATTCAAGTATCATAATGTTGCTAAACATCGCTAAAATGATGGCATGACAACCAAAAAATTCTCAAATATGGAGTCGGACAACGTCCCTACTCTCTAATTTAACGTTGCTAAAATTTGAACGGATAGCGACAATCAGCAACGAAAGGTTACGTCGCTAATTAGCAACGTTGTTGTCGGTAAAAGTCGCTAATACTAGCGACCTAGTGCGTCGCCGATCTACGTCGCTATGACGACGAATAGTGACATTTTCGCTAATAGCGACCATGAGTAACGCGACATGCCCGAAACGTCGCCAAATATGTAGCTATGTTCAGTTAGCGACGTTTTGTGGCTGTTTAGCGACGTCGTTTGGCGTCGCTAATATGAGATATTTTGGTAGTGTGTTGCTGCAGCTGGTGACTCGCACCACTGCGCATGTACCCCTCAGAGAGAGCTCCATTATCTGAACATTGTCCTTAAGTGCATTTCACACAGGCTAGATAGTCTGCTTAGTAGTGTTACTGATCATCTGACTATTTTTTGCCACCTGTCCCCGGATCATATGTTTACTCCATTTACTTGTTATTTACTGTACTTTATTTCGACATGTATATTATGTATCTTACTACGTCCGAATAAGGACCAGATTTTCATCCAAGTATACGCAGAGATCTGACATAGGAGATTGGGGATACTCGTCAGATTGTTCTTTCAGGTATGTTAGTTGATGCCTTCTTATCATCCTTCAGTAGTATTTCATATATAGTCTTTTCTTATTAGTTTTAGTAGAATTTTTGGATATATACTATGTATACTTGGACACTTGACAGCATATATGTATTTGAGTTGGACTGGAGTTCGCTTAAATGCGTAGCTGGCTATTGCCACGTGGCCTGGTCCCACATATTTTGGGACTGGGGCAGGACATACAGGCTCAAGCCGTTAAGCTGTACAGGCAGACCACAAACACTAGATGGAGGCTTGAGGGGTGTTAAACAGGAGATGGATCATCGAAAACTTGTTGAGGAAGGGCTTATAGATGTTTTGAGGGATACGGAGGATTCGGTTCGTCGAGATAAAGCGACGGATGGTGATGAGTCAAAAATTGAGCGTCAGTCTATCGGTCCAATGATAGTTGATCGATCTCCAGGTGGGGGTTGCTCTACTGATCCAGTTTTGACGATAGGTGGATTGTCAAAGCTTCATCGAGCGACATCAATTTTAGCAATTCGAAGCCCGAAAGAAGATCAAGCTTTGGAGCAAACTCAATTTGAGGCAGGTGCATAATCATTTATACAGTTTAGGGGGACTTATAAGTCAACGACGGCATGCACAATGCGTGTTGTTATGCTCGAGGATGCATGTGTATGGGAGAGCTTCAAGTTCAAACATAATGGTGGACAGGTTCAGAAGTTTGAATCTCGTGAGAACCGTACTGTGACGTCCCAGAACCAGAATACTGGAGAGCGGGAGCGTACATAGCCAGCTATGTATATTGAAGTGCAACCCACATCGCTATACGGTCACGGCTGTTTAGATACATGAGGGTTTAACTACAAGCCATCAGTCTCCTATGGTCATAAACAAGCCTATTGTTTATATTGTACAAATATCGGAGCAGAAAGAGCAAAGACTTCATTCAATCAATTACGGCCAAGCAAAACCAGCTAGGTCAAACCCCAGAAAGAGCAAGTCCTACAAAGGAGGCTTCACTTAGGAACTAAAACTAGCATACCACAAATGAATATTAAAGACGATTATAAACAAAACAGACAATAATAAAGATAACAATAGTAAATTGAGTACAAGGAAATCATTCAAGTAGCCAGGTCATAACCCTTAAACCAAACAAGGACCGAGGTTGTAACCCTTCACCTGAATAGAAATTCGTCTCAACTTCTTGTTGGTAAGCAAGAACATAGGGTGAAATAAGTCAATAAACGAAGAGAGGACACAGAACTGCTCCGGAGGCCAGGTTACAACCCTTAAGCCAAACAAGGATCGGGGTTGTAACCCTTCGCCTGAACAGAACTGGACCCCCGATCGTTATTGTTAAGTCCAGTATAAATAATCATGCTATTGAAGTAAAATAAAACATGACGAGCATGGCATAGGGAGCAATAAGACAATAAACGAAGAGAGGACACAAAACTGCTCCGGGAGCCAGGTTACAACCTTTAAACCAAACAAGGACCGGGGTTGTAACCCTTCGCCTGAACAGAACTGGTACCCTGATCATTATTGTTAAGGCAAGAATCAATAATCATGTCTTGTCATAATCTTGCATAGGATCAGGACAAGTCGAAGCTGGGCAAGACTTCATTCAATCAATCACGGCCAAGCAAAAAGTACGGCTTGATACTTTAACTAACTAGGGTTATCACAGGCCTAGTTACTAGCAAATGCAATGAGATTATCCCAACAGCCACAAGCCCTGCAGACCATCCAGGTTATCCAGGTCAAATGTCCGTTTATGAAGGGTGCAACACGTAAATGTGTGCTGGAAATATGCCCTACTCGTCGGTAGGCTACAAGTCCACTTAGTGCGCCCAGATAACGGGATTGCCTGTAGCTGAGAAATCTCTTCATGACTACTGAATTATTCTAGTTTATTAGCCTTAGTCAATTTTTGTAGGTATCCCTGACCGTGGTACTCAGGAAGCCTCATCCTAGACATGATGTAAGACAGTACTGGTTTATTTGTACAAAAACAATCGTCCACGGTGTCCAGGTCATTTATACTTGTCAGGACATGCTAGCCGTCATAATAGTCTTCGAGATATATATATATCATGTCATGTTCACTGTCAGGAGTGCGCCACGATGGGCCACTATCACGTCATGTCATTTGTCAAAAGTGTACCACAACGGGTCACCAGCGTGTCAGGAAACATATTTAAATAATCAAAAGAGGGTGCAGGAATGACAGGGGGAGTCATGCGGCACAGGGGGCAGGGCGCATGCGGCTGAGAGCCATGCGGCTGGAAATCAAGAGAAGTTCATGCGGCCACGGAAATTCATGCGGCTACGAAAATTCATGCGGCCACGGAAGTTCATGCGGCTGCGGAAGTTCATGCGGCCACGGAAGTTCATGCGGCTGCGGAAGTTCATGCGGCCACGGAAGTTCATGCGGCTGCGGAAGTTCATGCGGCTGAAAGAAGAACTTGCCGCATAAAGGCTATGCGGCTAAGTTCATCCAGCAAAGAATCATGCGGCAGGGGACTGTTCTTCTTCTCTATTCTTCCGAGAAGAAGAACCATGCAACCATGGCTTCCAAGCTTTATAAAACCTTTATCTAGAGTCCAAATCCGAACTTCTATAGGTCAAAATGGGGCAGAATAAAATTTTCTATAACATGGAACTATCAGAACTTGATAATAACAAGATTAAATAGATCAAAACCCAAGAAATCTAAAAATAAAATAAACTTAGTTCTACAAGAAATGAGCCATGGAAATTAGAAATACTAAGTATTAAAGTGTGTTAGAATCTCATGAGGAAGAGAATGGAACAATAAAAACGGAGTTCCTCCATGAAGCAAGCTGCACTTGCCTAAGCTCTCTTCCTGGTAGGTGAAGAAGTAATGGTGGAGAAGAAGAAGAGTAATGAAGAGAGAAAGAGTTGCGCTAATAAATGGGGATGGTGGTGGTAGGTAAGGGTTCTCCCCTTGGTTCATGATGAACTAATAAATAACCCAAGCCGAACCAAGCCAACCCAAACAAGCCGAACCAAGCCAGGAGACATAAAATACGAGTCAAGATACGTATACGTATTCCAAATACGTAATACGAACCACGGTCATTACAAATCTACCCACCTTAAAAGAATTCCGTCCCCAGAATTTAATTAAGAGGCTAGAGCGGCAAGGACAAGCTATACTAATCGTAAGCTATAACAAGCAGTCTATCATACAGTCATTTATTCAAGCAAGAAATTGAAAGCATAAGGCATAAGGAAGACATTATACCTTACGAGTCAAACAGGTCGGGATATCGTGATCGGATATCATCCTCACGCTCCCACGTCGACTCACCCAAGGAGTGATGACCCCAAGCAACACGGACTAAACTAATTGTCTTGTTCTTGAGTATCTTCTCTCTCCGGTCCAATATAGACATGGGCCTCTCCTCATACGAAAGGTTGGTACCAACAACCAATTTTGAATAATCCAGAATGTGGCTCGGGTCCGGGATATACCGACGTAGTTGGGATACATGGAACACGTCATGCACTTCACGTAGCGACGGTAGAAGAACGAGATGATAGGATACATCACCTACTCGCTCCAGAATGTCGAACGGCCCATATACCTAGGACTAAGCTTTCCCCGCATGCCGAAATGAATGACGCCACGGTTAGGCAAAATCCTCAGGAATACATGGTCGACGACAGAAAACTCAAGAGGGCGCCGATGAGAATCGGCCCAATGACGCTTGCGATTTTGGGCAACTCGAAGATGATCTCTGACTCTCCTGACCACTTCAACGGTCTGAGCAATCATTTCCGGACCGAGCATCTGTCTCTCTCCGATATCGTTCCATGCTAGCGGAGATCGGCACTTCCTACCATACAGTGCCTCGAATGGTGCCATCTGGATGTTGGCCTGAAAACTGTCGTTGTACGAGAACTCTACCAGGTGCAGGTGATCTTCCCACGAACCACCGAAGTCGAGCGTACAAGATCTCAACATATCTTTGAGAGTCTGGATCTTGTGTTCTGACTGGCCATCTGTCTGTGGGTGATAGGCTGAGCTGAACTGGAGGCGAGTCCCCAAACTCTCCTGCAGACTATGCCAAAAGTACGACATAAATCTGGAATCTCTATCCGAAGTGACGCTGACTGGTACACCGTGCAACCTGACTATCTGCCTGAGATACATCTCTGCTAGTTGAGCCGTCGGCTGACCGACTCTGAACGGAAGAAAGTAAGCCACCTTTGTGAGCCTGTCTATGACAACCCAAATAGCGTCTCTGCCAGCCGGGGATCTAGGCAATCCAGTCACAAAATCCATGGTTATATGCTCCCACTTCCATTCTGGAATTGTCAAGGGCTGAAGTAGTCCAGCTGGCCTCTGATGTTCAGCTTTAACTTGTTGGCAAACCAAACATCGAGAGACAAACCGGGCTATCTCCCTCTTCATGCCATTCCACCAAAAGTGCTGACGAATATCTCGGTACATCTTCATGCCACTGGGATGAATGGAATACTGAGAACTGTGAGCCTCTGCCATGATCTCCTGTCTGATATCACCGCTGGGTACACAAAGATGCCTTCCATGCCTAAGTGTACCGTCTTCATGAATGCACAACTCTGGTCTTCGTCCTGCCTCACACTCTGCTCTGAGCCGTTGAAGCTTGGAATCTGCTGACTGCGCCATCCGGATCCTCTCGACTATAGTGGACTGAACTTGCATGCTGGCCATCAATGCTACACTGGTAGGAAGGACAACTTCTATTCCCATCTTCTGAAGATCTGCTAACAGCTCTGGTTGTGCTGTTAGGAAATAAACTCTGGCACTCCTGCTCAATGCATCTGCTACAATGTTGGCCTTCCCTGGGTGATACTGCAGGTTGACATCATAATCCACAAGTAGCTCTAGCCACCTTCTCTGACGCATGTTAAGATCCTTCTGAGTGAAAATATACTTCAGGCTCTTGTGGTCGGTGAAAATCTCTATCCTATCTACATACAAGTAGTGCCTCCATAACTTAAGAACAAACACTACCGCTGCCAGCTCCAAATCATGGGTTGGATAATTTCTCTCATGATCACGAAGTTGTCGTGACGCATAAGCTATTACCTTCCCATGCTGTATCAGAACACATCCTAAGCCTCTGCGTGAAGCATCACAATATACCAAGAATCCTCCGGTTCCATCTGAAAGTATGAGAATGGGTGTCGTCATCAAGCCTCGCTTTAACTTCTCAAAAGAATCCTGGCACTCTGCTGCCCAAGCAAACTACACATCCTTGTGGGTCAACTGGGTCAATGGTGCTGAAATCCGAGCAAAGTCTGAAACAAATCGCCGGTAGTAGCCGGCCAAACCAAGGAAACTGCGAACTTCTACAACTGTGCGGGGTACTGGCCACGTTTCAATAGCCGCGATCTTCTGGGGATCCACTTCTACTCCTCCTCTGGGGATGATATGACCCAAGTACGAAATGCGATCGAGCCAGAACTCGTATTTACTGAACTTGGCATACAATTGGTGCTCTCTAAGAATCTGAAGAACCACACAGAGATGTTGCTCATGCTCCGCCTCACTCTTGCTGTAGACTAGGATGTCGTCTAGGAACACAATCACGAACTGATCCAAATAAGGCATGAAGATGCGATTCATGAGGTCCATGAATATAGCCGGCGCATTGGTTGCTCCAAATAGCATCACAAGGAACTCCCAATGTCCATACCTAGATCTGAAAGCTATCTTCGGGATATCTTGCTCTCTGACTCTGATCTGATGGTATCCTGACCGCAAGTATATTGGAGAATACTGCTGCCCCCTTGAGTTGATCAAACAAGTCATCTATCTTCGGGAGAGGATATCTGTTCTTGATTGTCACTGAGTTCAAGGTACGATAATCTACACATAATCTGGACGTACCATCCTTCTTTTTCACAAGAAGCATCGGGGCTCCCCAAAGTGATCCACTAGCACGAATGAATTCCTTGGTTCTGAGTTCTTCAATCATCTTGTACAATATTTCTAGTTCTGACGGCGCCATCCTGTAGACTCTCTCTGATACTGGGGCTGTCCCGGGAATCAAGTCGATGGTGAACTCGATCTTCCGCTCTGGCGGCATCCCTGGAAGCTTTTCTTGGAAAACATCTAGAAACTCTTCGACTATCCGGGGTAACTGCACGGCTGCTACCGCCATCCGCAATACTGGAAGAGAAGGTTCAACTTCGCCTCGGGAGAAGGAAAACGCCGGCTCGCCTGGAATGCTAAAAACAACCCTACCAAGATTGCAGTCTATCCTAGCATACTGGTCCCTCAACCAATCCATCCCTAAGACCATATCATAATCGGCCATCGGGAACTCTATCAATCTAGCGGGGAACTCTCTACCGCTAACTACGATCCGACACGAGAAAAATTCCCTATCTACTCCTGTAAGTCCATTACCAGTAAGTATATTGAGCCTCACTGATAATGACTCGGGCTCCAATCCTATCCGTGTCGCGAATCGTGCAGACATAAATGAATGCGAGGCACCAGAATCAAATAATACTGAAGCTAGAAAGGTGTTGACGAGAATAGTACCTGCCACTACCTCACCGGGTGCTATTCCTTCCTCTCCCATGGTCAAGGCCAGCACTTGATCATGCCCTCTGGGTGCGGGTACCATCTGTTAAAAATTCTTCGGTCTGCACTGGATCAGGGCTTGGGCATACTGCTGCGGTCTCTGCTGCTGGAATGCCTGGACCTGCGTCGATAATGGCCTCGGGAATGGGTACTGCAGCTGCTGCTGCTGGACTGGTGCTGGTCCTCTAACTGAAGGACTAGAGAAAACTGATGATGAACTCCCCCTGTTCGGGCAGTTTCCAACCCTGTGGTCTGGGGCACCACAAACCAAGCACAAACCCTGCGCTCTGCGACACTCTGATACCACATGCCCCAGCTTCCCGCAGTGTGAACATCCTACTGCGGAAGACTGCTTCTGCTTTTGCTGCTGAGGGTGCGTCGGGGTGGAATGCTGAACCGACGTCACTGAGGCCGCCCGCCTCGGAGCTCCAATGGTCAAAGCCCTGGCTGTCGGGGCTGGTGCTGATGACTGATTCATCTGACCGTAGGATCGCTTCCGACCTCCGGTCCTATCCACGATCCTTTGGGAGGTATACTCATGCCTCCTAGCTGCTCTCAATACTGCATCAAAAGTCTGATGCTCAAACTGCTCTACTGCCAATAAAATCTCCAGGTGAAGCCTCTGCTGGAACCGCTGGGCCCTATCGAACTAGGTTGCTACCAAGGTGGGAGCAAACCGACTGAGTCTCGAAAACTCGGCCGCATATCCATCGACCGTCCTGCCCATCTGCTTCAGATTGGTGAACCTCATCTGTAGATCGTATCGAGCTACAGCATCGAAATACTTGGTCTGGAATCTCTCTCTGAATACTGCCCAAGCAATGGGTGCCAATAATCCAACGACCTGCGCCGCCCACCAGCTGCGGGCAAGATCCAATAACTGTAGGTGCACTACAACCACCTTCTCGGCTTCTGGAGTCCTGGCTGCTTCTAGAATCACCTCTGTGTTCTGAAGCCATGCATCGGCAGCGATAGCATCTTCAGTGTCGTCGAAGAATGGAGGGTTCAAGCGCTTGAAGCTGTTGGCTGCGCTGTTACCCTGATGACCTCCTCTGGTCAAAGCATCTGCCACTGCCTGGTGCAAGGCATCTCCTCGACGATCCTGGAAAGCTAATAATGACCTGATGAGACCCACCAAAGTGCCATCATCAGGTTCTGCAGGCTGGACGGGCTGAACGGGTGGCTCTCCTCCAGTAGGCACGACTCTGGAGGCTACTTCTGAATGCTGGGCTTGATCTCCAAGTTGCTGCTGGTCCACGGGAGGTGCTCCGCCTTGCTGATCGACAGGTCCAGGAACAATTCCGCTGAAGAAGACGACATAGAAAACAATAAGGAAGGACCAGGACAGATCAACGATACAAGCATGTGATCAGGTCAAGATTATAGAGATTCAGAAGATACGAGCAGAGATCAAGGGCGAGTACTAATTGAGACATCTATTTGGTAAACCCTCACATATCTTGATTTACAAGACCTACATGGGCCACCACTTAAACCATATCACGCCCCAGAACCAGAATACTGGAGAACGGGGGCGTACATAGCCAGCTATGTATATTGAAGTGCAACCCACCTCGCTATACGGTCACGGCTGTCTAGATATATGAGGGTTTAACTACAAGCCATCAGTTTTCAATGGTCATAAATAAGCCTATTGTCTCAATCTCAAGCAAGTAATAATAGTTACAAGATGTCAGAGTACCAAATATACAATAGTAAGGCGTCCCATACATTACATATTCGGATGATCATGAAGCTAGTCGTACAAAATGTCAAGACTAGCAAGAGTTCTGGTCATACATGATCAATCCTAGGATTTGTCAATCATGTTACAGTCCGTAGGCAGACAGTAAATAATGGTACAATACGAGCTAACACGTGTTCGTCGGCTAAACGCCTCAAAAGAATAATTTTACTATAAATTTGGAGGACAAAAGAAACCCACTCGTTGCAGAGTTACGCCTGGTGGTCACCATCTGGCTGGAAGGTAGGTAGATCCTCTGGTGCTGCTCCGATATCTGGCCACACAAAACCAGCTGGGTCAGACCCCAGAAAGAGCAAGTGCCACAAAGGAGGCTTCACTTAGGAACTAAAACCAGCATACCACAAATGAATATTAAAGACGATTATAAACGAAACAGATAATAATAAAGATTATAATAGTAAATTGAGTACAAGGAAACCATTCAAGTAGCCAGGTCACAACCCTTAAACCAAACAAGGACCGGGGTTGTAACCCTTCACCTGAATAGAAATTCGTCTCAACTACTTGTTGGTAAGCAAGAACATAGGGTGAAATAAGTCAATAAACGAATAGAGGACACAGAACTGCTTCGGGGGCCAGGTTACAACCCATAAACCAAACAAGGACCGGGGTTGTAACCCTTCGCCTGAACAGAACTGGACCCCCGATCGTTATTGTTAAGGCCAGTATAAATAATCATGCTATTGAAGTAAAATAAAACATGACGAGCATGGCATGGGGAGCAATAAGACAATAAACGAAGAGATGACACATAACTGCTCTGGGAGCCAGGTTACAACCCTTAAACCAAATAAGGACCGGGGTTGTAACCCTTCGCCTGAATAAAACTGGTCCCCTGATCATTATTGTTAAGGCAAGCATCAATAATCATGTCTTGTCATAATCTTGCACAGGATCAGGACAAGTCGAAGCTGGGCTAGACTTCATTCAATCAATCACGGCCAAGCAAAGAGTACGGCTTGATACTTTAACTAACTAGGGTTATCACAGGCCTAGTTACTAGCAAATGTAATGAGATTATCCCAACAGCCACAAGCCCTGCAGACCATCCAGGTTATCCAGGTCGAATGTTCGTTTATGAAAGATGCAACACGTGACTGTGTGCTGAAAATGTGTCCTACTCGTCGGTAGACTACAAGTCCACTTAGTGCATCCAGATAACGGGATTGCCTGTAGCTGGAAAATCTCTTCATGACTACTGAATTATTCTAGTTTATTAGCCTTAGTCAATTTTTATAGGTATTCCTGACCGTGGTACTCAGGGAGCCTCATCCTAGACATGATGTAAGATAGTACTGGTTTATTTGTACAAACATAATCGCCCACGGTGTCCAGGTCATTCATACTTGTCATGACATGCTAGCCGTCGCAATAGCCTTCGAGATATATATATCATGTCATGTTCGCTGTCAGGAGTACGTCACGACGGGCCACTATCACGTCATGTCATTTGTCAAAAGTGCACCACAACGGGTCACCAGCGTGTCAGGAAACATATTTAAATTAACAAGGCACCAACATACATGTAGCACTAAATAATCAAAAGAGGGTGCACGGACGGCAGGGGGAGTCATGCGACACAGGGGGCAGGGCGCATGCGGCTGAGAGCCATGCGGCTGGGAATCAAGAGAAGTTCATGCGGCCACGAAAATTCATGCGGCCACAGAAATTCATGCGGCTGCAGAAGTTCATGCGGCTGCAGAAGTTCATGCGGCCACGAAAGTTCATGCGGCTGCGAAAGTTCATGCGGCCACGGAAGTTCATGCGGCCACAGAAATTCATACGGCTGCGGAAGTTCATGCGGCCACGGAAGTTCATGCGGCTGAAAGAAGAACTTGCCGCATAAAGGCTATGCGGCTAAGTTCATCCAGCAAAGAATCATGCGGCAGGGGACTGTTCTTCTTCTCTATTCTTCCGAGAAGAAGAACCATGCAACCATGGCTTCCAAGCTTCATAAAACCTTCATCTAGAGTCCAAATCCGAACTTCTATAGGTCAAAATGGGGTAGAATGAAATTCTCTACTACATGGAACCATCAGAACTTGATAATAACAAGATTAAATAGATCAAAACCTAAGAAATCCGAAAATGAAATAAACTTAGATCTATAAGAAATGAGTCGTGGAAATTAGAAATACTAAGTATTAAAGTGTGTTAGAATCTCATGAGGAAGAGAATGGAACAATAAAAACGGAGTTTCTCTATGAAGCAAGCTGCACTTGCCTAAGCTCTCTTCCTGGTAGGTGAAGAAGTAATGGTGGAGAAGAAGAAGAGTAATGAAGAGAGAGAAAGAGTTGGGCTAATAAATAGGGATGGTGGTGGTAGGTAAGGGTTCGCCCCTTGGTTCATGATGAACCAATAAACAACCCAAGTCCAACCAAGCCAACCCAAACAAGTCGAACCAAGCCAGGAGACATAAAATACGATTCAAGATATGTATACGTATTCCAAATACGTTATACGAACCACGGTCATTACAGCACCGTCCGCTTGGTTGGGTCAGCCAAGGGTAAAGATGCTGGTCGAAACGTTAACATTTTTCGATGGAAGATGAAAGTTGGGGACAAGCAGCCGAGACTTACGGTGAGCCTGATCGTCAGGGACTTCGGTCTTGGTCATGTCATTGATATCGATAGGATCCCAGTGGTGCAGGAACTGGTACGCATGGCAGCGAGCGTCTACATGATAGTCGAGGAGCTGGATGCAAAGAAAGATGCAAAACAGCTCGAAGGATCGGAGATAAGTGGCATGGGGAGCAGAAACTCTGTCGCGGGACTACAGACATGGAGTCCAGTTGAGGAGTCATGGGGTGAACACCCTATCATCAGACTAGAGTGGGAGATTGTTGGATTCTAGCCTGGATTTGGTAACAACATATTTGTGAAATCCAAATCTAGTTAAATATTTGATTAGATTAGATTTGAATGTCCATAATTGGTATTTTGATATTTTTTAGATATAATAAGATTCTTATTTTAGCAAATCTTATTATGATCTAAAATAGGATGTTAATGATATATTTTAGGCATAATAGGATATCTATTTTATTAAAATTTAGGAAATCCTATTATGACTATAATATAATTTTTTCATCCTATATATATGGGGTGAGGGTGGAGGCATAAAGCACAACACAAAGTGGAGATTCGGGGTGCTCGTCCATAAGAAAATCTAAAAGAAAGTTCGTACTTTGCTCTTAGGACTTTGCCATCCAAGACAGAAGGAAGAAGAAGATCTAATCGAGGAGTCATCAACTTCGGTTAGGGAGATTGCTACGGGTTGGTAAGTGATCTCAATTGTAATATTCTATTTTTCTTCTTGAGAGTGGTGAGGGAGTTGAACCTATTAGGACAAAGGGTTCAACGTGAGTTCTGTCAATCTTGTAATCTCATCTGAGTTATTAAAGGTTGGAATTTTGTTCAAGTGACATACGTCACCGCCATATACTTGTCTTCATCTTGTGCTTGGTGTCCGTTATACGGGAGTTGGTTTTGATCGGGTATTTGCCACAAACACTTCCGCATGCGCCCAACAGGCCAACCTTACACAGCTTGAGAACAATGATTCAGCTTTATTAATTCGAGTGCGACAACGATTTTTTGGAATACTATAACGTAGGTGATGTAGCAGAGATGAAGTACAAATTCGAGCAAGACTTGAGTTCGAAGTCGACTTGCGACTAGTGTCTAGGGATATGGGATGATGTTTGAGTTCGAGACTACTGTTAGAACATTGTAAGCTAGAGATTGTTATATGTTTTGTTAAGTTGGATGATGAATATGATCCAATGTGATAATTGTTACGATTTGACTCATATTAGTAGTCCTTTTAATAATATGATTATAGCAAAGTCCTAGTCATACCTAATCAATGAACTTCTTTATGTTATGTCAAACCAAATGATATGCTATATCACGGGCTATATTGTTCCCCGTGTGAGAGGGAATTGTGTTGAAAAGAAATGTGATAGATGGCCACCAGTAGGTTAAGAAAAATAAATGTAGTGATTGAAGAAGAGAGAAATTGGTTTTCTTAGATCTTAATGGGTATAATATCTAAGAATATTTTGGGTTTTATTTGCATACTTATTTTAGTATCGAGGGTACGGAGTTGTAGCATTCTTCTAAAGCTTTTGTAACTTAGTAGTGGTCTTTTTTTTCAAATAATTTTTAACTTATTATGATTTTCGCTTAGTTCTTGTGTCTCTGTATTAAATTTTCGTAATCCTTATTTTTTTAACAAGTCAACGACCGCATTTGGTGTGGATGAGTGTCCGTTCGTCGCACGATTCATTCATTTTGGAAAATAATTTTTGTTTTCATTTTCAAGAGAGAAAGTAAATATTTGTTTCAATTGTGTCCATTTTTTTATAGTTAGATGTATGGATTCTCCAAATTTATGATAATAAAAAGAAACAAAAAAAATAGTCTTTTTATATTACTACAGTCGCTCACATATGATTTTGTTGATGTAAGGTAAATGAAGTATATATATAATAAGGGACTTATATGAAAAAAAGGACAACAAGTAAATATGTAAGTAGAATGAGAAAAGAAATAATAATAAAAGCTTTATGAATGCAGGTCGTACTGCCCCCTTCCACGCGGCAGGTGCGGATCATGTTTGCCGTACACGTGGCCCAGTGTCCTATCCGTTTGACACGCAGTGCCACGTGTCCGTCCGGGAGCAGAGCGGTGAGACGCTTCTTTCCATTAACCTACAAAGTGCTTACTTTACCATTTTTTTTAATTTTTAATTTTTGGTAGAACGATATTTTATTAATTTTAATATTAGAAAATATTGAATGGTCGGATGACTCAGCTATAGGTAGGTGGATACTAAGAAGGTCAGGGGAGCAAGTAAAGAATATATAGCTCTCTCAAGTTTTCTTTTCAGTTCCTTTTTGTACAATGCTCATACCTCACTAGTAAATATACTTGCTTTGAACGTATATTGATGTATAATCAAAATATTATTTAATTATAGTAAAATATTTTTTCTAACTCATGTCGTTAAAATTAAAGATATTTTTCTTATTTAGTTGAATTCGATTCCCTCTATATATATATATATATATATATATATATATATATATATATATATATATATATATATATATATATATATATATATAATAATAATAATAATAATAATAATAATAATATTTGTTTACATAATTTTTTTTAAATAAAATGAACCGTGTTATAATGACAGTTTAAACGGCTCACTTTTAAGCCGTTTTGAAGTTTTATTATATAATGTAAGATATAAAAAACAACAAAGACACTTGACGTGACCCACAGAAGTCGAGACCCCCAACTGATCATTGGGGGCGTGGAGTTCGAGGCTCACAAATGTAAGAACATGTAGGTGTATGTTAGTTATAATAAAAAATATAAAAAAATCTTGTAAGCTTTTTAGTTTGGCCCTGATTATCTTTTGTGGGTAAAGCCCAAGACCTCATTAGAGTTATAGTGGTTTGGATCGGCCTAATACCTAACAATAATAGCAACCTTAGATCTAGGCCCAATTGGGATTGTTTTGACCCAGTACCATGGTCCATGAACATGGATCCGTTTCGATACTGGTTCCGACTCTGTACACGTGGGGGCACATTTGGACACGAATCTAATTATTAAAAAATTATGAAGATAAAGTTTGAAATAATTTCAATTATTAAAAAATTATGAAGATAAAGTTTAGCAAGATTATTATTTTTAAGTAAAATAAACTATTATTTGAATTGTATCTAATAATTTGATATATTAAAAATATTTAGATAAAATTAGATATTGAAATTATTATAGATAATTTAAATTAGATAAACTAGTATAAAAGATGTGACAATAATTTAAATGCCTAACTGATTATATCTTAATAATTACAAAAATATGCAATAATCTTAATACTGTAGGTTACACCGACCACGCTATTCATTAAGTTTTGTCTTTCAGTCCTAATTCATGGTTTATTAAATAATTTACTCATGATCTGAATACTTGAGAATTTACTAGTTACTCCAAGGTCTAAGCGCGCTGGGGAAGTGTAAGTATGACTTTATGACTTCCTCGGAAAAACTAGTTAAGCTACTTAGTTGCAAAATCTAAGAGAGGTGTGTCTGCTATGATTGATCGCAATAAATCATTTCCCCATTTAACTTTCTATTGCGTGAAATTATCCATTTATATGCATGTACCTTGCATTCTTAATGAAAAAAGAGGAAAGAAAGAAAAAAAAAAGTTCAACAAACATCAGTAAAATGATGCAATCTAAGCTGACAGTTTCAGAGTGGCTGCTCAAAGAATCACGATCTGATCGACATATTCACCATTTCAGCTTCGAGGGAAAGTACTGTAAGAAAAATTCCACAACCAAGTATGAGAAATAGATATAATATAAGAGAAGGTAGAATCTCTGTTTGGATGTTGAAAATGAAGAACAAGAGGGGAAAAAGAAAACTCACCTTCTCAATAAGAGAAAGATAGTATGGCTTCACCTTCTCCACATCGACTCTAACTTTGCTCTTGCTGTAAAGGTCATACTTGCTGCACAACACGAAAAACAAAGCTGATCTTTCCCCCTAATGCTTGATTCAATATAAAGACTTACTCGCATATACTATGAACTAGAAATTGAAGTAAACATTGCAATTTGAACTATTAGAGCTGGAGACAGGCCCTACTTAAATACATTGAGCCACTTCAGGTTCTCTCTGTCCTCTTCATTCAGTAGATGTTGATAAGCACCAAACTTATGCAGAGCTGTAGAAGGTTACACAGCACTTTTAGTTCTAATAGTATAAGTAATTCATGTGCACTATGCTTCATAAAATTGGATCAAAATCTGCAGAAACGTACGATAGAATGAATGGTATCGGATGATAAAGAGACCAGCAGAAGGCAGAGTCGTCTTGTTCTCCTTTGCCACCTATGAACAAAAACAATGTTCAGATTTTCGATACACAAAATCTCTACAAATGCATGTAAAGTTCAGAACTTCTAAGCATAGAGGACATACCAGATACATATAATCATCATGCCCCCAAGACATCAAAACATTTTCAAGGCCATTGCCTTCGGAGTAGATGCCACATTTGCTGCTGTATTTAGGATTGTGGTAGTCTTGATTCCCCTCGAAGAACTGAGAAACCACAAGAAAATTAAGCAATTGTTGTTGTTGTTTTTTTTTTTTTTTTTGGGGGGGGGGGGGGAATGAAATAAAAAACAGTACAAAATGCGAAGAGCTTGTTGGGGTTCCGCTATACCTTGTCATGGACATTTGATTTATCGAATGCACAACCAACAGGGAATGTGTCGCCTACAACAGCCCACTGTGGAAGCTCTCCAAATTTAGGATGCAGAAGAACCTTTCCAAGATCTATCATAAAAACGAGGAACTTAGGTAGTCGCAAATTGTTATAATATCCTATGAATCATGTTCTTGTTCAACATCTTATATAGTTAAATGCAGAGAGGCGGAAACAGGAATTTGAAAAAGGGTCAACCGCAAATGTAAAGAAAATCCCAATAACATAAGATAGCTAATCTCACGATTAGTATACTCCTCTCCAATTGCACATATTCTAAGATCGTTAAATAATGCCTTCATTGATGATAGTTTCGGACATGTCTTAATTTCTCAATGTAAGTGACCAAACAGTCATTCATGTTGAGTGGTATCAAAAAAACTGGAGAATGAGCCTAGGAGGAGACTAATCACAAATATAGGGTCTTTTTTTTCGTGAGGACTGAGGTTAGCACATAAGTATCAGCAATATTTTTTTTCATTGGGGTCAGTTGACTCCTACTTGTTCTTTACTGCGTCCGCCCCTGGTTATATGTTTATCTAGTTGTCGACAATAGAAAGGCTTGAAGTACCATGTATGAGTCCTGTCAAGTGCAGCCAATCTTCGTTCGGGTAGTCCCTTCTTATAGCTTCTGCAGTCTGCAACAAGTGCTCGATCTGAGGCTCGTCCAGATCAGGATCACTTTCATCTACAAATTCATTTAGCAGCTCACAGCATTCCCAAATGCTCATCTCCGCTCTGTTCAGCTTTCCATACTCCTCCCTCATCTTCTTCACCTACATATTGACATCCAGAGTTTTAGTTGCCGAGTATTAACTATAAAGTGAAATAAAAACATCCAACATACAAATTCGAACGATTGCTGAACGTGGTTCATCCTATAGAATTCTTCGACAGTCTTCTTCCTCTCGGATTCAGCTTCATAGTCCCTGTTCATGGTTTCTCACTTTCAGAATCCACATAGTAAAGTTGATATGTTGGTTACAAACATTCTAATGTGTTTGTGTTTTCTTCTGATAGAGTTATAATAGACAATGATATAAATCACTACTATATCGATCCCTCTCAAACAATAAATCTATGTTTTAGTACGAATAACATAAACATATCTAAGATTATTGTATCTGGATTTCTACAAGTGCCACCGGCCCTTTGTATGCACTAGGAATAGGAATGGTATCAGTTGGTGTTTGGAAGGAAGAAGAATAAGTAGAAACATAGGCGCGGCACCACTGAATGAGTTGTTGTTTGAAATATATTGAACAACACATCCTCTTTCTCTACTAGAGCTAGAAAAATAACTATTCCAATAGAATCCTGCTACGTACGTGGCGGGCGGGCTGGCCCGCCCGCCACGTACGTAGCACTCCCCCATTGGCAGGTCAACGACGTGGGCCCCATGCAAACAGGGGGGCCAATGGGAGAGTGCCACACAGGCGGGCCAGTTATATGGCTTTTCCGATTCCAATATTACTAGTAAGAGAGACATGAAAATAGTGCAGTTGATATGGCTAGTTATATGGCTTGACCCTCAACATAAAAATTGGGGTTTATTTAGTTTTAGTACATCGTATAATATTGTAAATTTGCGTTTAGATTTTTATATTGTCCACAAGAGAGGGTTTGGATCTCATCCTAACAGTTGACTTGGACAGCTCCAAAACAGAGAACTAGGATTAGTAATCAGAGAATTGACATTATTGTTTGAGTCTGTCATGAATGAACTTAGCATCAATCGAGAGTTAAGATTTGTGACATTAACATTTGTGACATTGTTAGTCCAAAATGGAGAACTAGGGTTGGTAACCTATAATAGACTTGTGACATTATTGTATGAGTATATCATGATCTCGGGATGCAATTGTTGTTTAATTTTATCCTGATCTCAGGAGCCAATTGCTGAGATCATGATAGAAGCATATCACAAGTCACGTCATCGATTGAATATGACAAAACTAAATAATCTAAGTCATACAATCCCATCATACAGAAACCAAGTTACGGTTTCTAACCCTAAAAAACCCAAGTCTTTCTAGAACTAACCCTAAAAAAAATCTAATCACTTCGCGACGCAATAGTCGAAATTGGTGTTGCAAAAGAGTGAAGAAAGAGAGAGAGAGAGAGAGAGAACCATGAATAGATAGATGCATAAGCATATATACCTGAAAGTTTGACCAAAGGCATTGCTATCCGGCACGACGAACCCTCCATCCAGAACCAACTCCTTCCAGTCGTCCACACGGATCTTCTTCTCCCCCTTTCCGTTCACCTCTGATCCAAAGCACAGCTTAACACCATTAGCAATTACCTACTACAAAATTGTTGATATATTTGCCATTTATCTTTTCGACCATTTTTATATCGGAGTTACTACATTGCCCACGGTTTGTAACCGCAAACGTGATCGTCGGCCGGCCGTTACGTCGGCCGGCCACGCCTGCGGCTTCAAACCGAGGACAAAATATTATTTTTGTTTTTATATTGTAAAAATATATTTATTTATTTTTTAAGTTTCAGGTAAAATATACACGCTCAGCATTTCAAATTTCAAATAGAAATTAAACTAACATACAAAAAAGCAAGCAAGCAAGAAGAGAGTGAGTTAGGAATACCATCGTGACCATCCTCAGCGATGACAGTCATCTTCCTTTTTTTCTCCTTGTCTGGGTTTAGGAAAAAAAATAAGAGCAATGACAAAGTTACAGATATGTTTTCTAAGGAGTATTTATAGTACAAGGAAGAGGAGATATGCTGCACCATCCGGTAGAGTACAGCTAAGAAAGGTAGGATATAGGGACAATTATGGATAAAATTACAGAAATTACATACATAGACATACAATTTAAAACATTTAAATAAAAATAAGAAATTTAGAATATTTATAAAGAAGGAGATGGAACGCCAGCAAGTCAGGTAAGATATAAGTGAGACCCCACCTCTAATTACATAGGAAAGATTAAAAAAATTAGGTGGCTCAAGATCGACCGGACATATTTCTCATAACCAATTTTTTTAAACATACATTATTTCTCGTGTTTTTATATTCTCATATGTAATTTTGGTTAGTGATTTTATCTTTTAAGATAGTTTTTCAAACCTGAGATTTTTTTTTCAAATCTTACATTAGAAAATACTGAAAATTGCTGAGAAACCAAATTTCGGGGTGGATTTTTATGAAAAATCCACATTGGTTTTATGAAATGCCCAGAATTATATATTTCTACGTTATGTATTTCAAGATTCCCTTTAGATGCTCTGTATTTACAAAATTAATACCATAACTACCCTTCCGCACAAACTCAGATTTGGATTGCGATTCTCGTCGTCATCGTCTTCTTCTTCTTCACGAGAGATCTGAATTCCATTGCTCTCATATTCAGTAGAGATCGCAAAGATCTTCTTCTTCAGTCGAACTCCGATCATAGCTCATCTTCTTCTTCTTCTTCTTCGACAATTAGGTCAATTATGAAGAGAAGATCTTTTTCTTCTTTTCCATAAGAGTTAGCATCGTTTTGAAAGAAGAACGAAAACTCTTGAATCTTTATTCATGTCAAATTTCTTTCCAAAAGGTTTCTGTCAACTATTCTTCGTCGATATAACACGGAGAATAGTCATTCTCCTGCATTTTAACAAGGAGAATGCCATTCTCCGTGTAAATTAACACGGAGAATGCCATTCTCCGTGTTAGTAACACGGAGAATGGCATTCTCCGTGTTAGTAACACGGAGAATGGCCATTCTCCTGTGTTTTAACATTTGAATGACCATTCTCTGTGTCATTTAACACGGAGAATGGTCATTCTCCTACGTTTTAACACTGGGAATGGTCATTCTCCGTGTAAATTAACACGGAGAATGCCGTTCTCCGTGTAATTTAACACGGAGAATGACGTTCTCCGTATTATTTAACACGGAGAATGGCGTTCTCCGTGTTTCTAACACGTAGAATGGCCATTCTCCTGCGTTTTAACACTGAAATGACCATTCTCGGTGCTAAATTACACGGAGAATGACCATTCTCCGTGTAAATTAAGACGGAGAATGGTCATTCTCCGTGTAATTTAGCACGAAAAATGGTCATTCTCCGTGTAAATTAAGACGGAGAATGCCATTTTCCGTGTTACTAACACAGAGAATGGCATTCTCCGTGTTATTTAACACGGAGGATGGCCATTCTCCTGCGTTTTAACACTGGAATAACCATTCTCCGTGCTAAATTACACGGAGAATGACCATTCTCCATGTAAATTAAGACGAAAAATGGTCATTCTCCGTGTAATTTAGTACTGTCCGTGTAATTTAGCACCATTCTCCGTGTAAAATGCCATTATCCGTGTTACTAACACAGAGAATGGCCATTCTCCGTGTAAATTACACGGAGAATGACCATTCTCCGTTTTACTAACACGGAGAATGGTCACCCTCATGCGAAATTAACATTCTTCGTGTTCTAACACGGAGAATGACCATTCTCATGCATTTTATGGTCAGTTAAAATTTTGGAGGGCCATAACTTTTGACTGTGAGGTCGAAACGAGGCCCGGTTTATCGCAAAATGAGCGTATTTTCAAGGAGCCTGAGATATTGTCGGTCCTTCGAAAATTTAGAATCGCAAAAAAAATGATGTTTGGACCTCCGTTTTAGCACTTTTGCCGTTTGTCTCGGCCTTTCCGAAATTTTTCGACGAATTTTTGAAGATTTTTTAGGAGAAAACCTAGATTCGAAAGTGAGCAGCGTATGGAAGAAGATGAAATATCGAAACGTTTTTTTAAGAGTAGTTTCGTTGGTATTTTCAATAAATTAGAAGGAAGGGCAAAAAGGTCATTTCGAACGTTTTTTTGCTAATTCTGGGCACGCGATGAAATGTTATTGCGCGGTGGATTTTTCATAAAACTTTTTTGTTTTTTGGACATTTCATAAATTTTTCCTAGAAAATATCTTAATGATATGTTTGAAAATTTAATTTAAAATCTTAAATATTTTTTTTTCAAATATTAGATATAATTTGAAATCATTTTCAATTATAATTTTAAATATCGTTAGGGATAAGTTCTTAGATATTTTATTCATATATAATATTGGAAAAAAATACCTTAGAAATAAGTTTGAAAAATAATTTCAATTTATCATTACAAATCTATGAAGATAAAGTTTGGCAAGATTATTTCTCTAAGTAACATAAATTATTATTTGAATTGTATCTAATAATTTAGTTTATTAAAAATATTTAGATAAAATTATATATTGAAATTATTATAGATAATTACATTAGATAAATTAGTATAAAAGAATATGTGACAATAATTTAAATAAAAGATTAAAAAACATGTTAATAATTTAAAAATATCAACAATAATAAATTTGAAAAATAATTGAAGATAAAAATTGGTAACAGTTTGAATTCAAAACATATGACATTAATTTATTTTTACAAATGACGCTCCAGTTGTTACCGTTCCACTCATTTTTTTATTATTTTTATTATGGGACGTCATTGCTAATGATGTCTCATTACTTCTTCTTTTTTTCCATATGACACTATTTTTATTTAGGATGTCATTGCTAATGGCATTCCATTTCTTGGTTGTAAATGTTGATAATTTCTTATATTCTATACAAATTAGCCTCATCTTCTCTGTCAGTTTGTAATTTTCTGATAAAATTACAACGAATTAATATATATCAAACGATGGTATTTAAATGATTTATTTTTGTCCTAATCTATTGCAGCGTTATGATAAAAACAAAGGCGAGTCCAAATGGCTCGGATGCGTGGAGGGTGGCGAGCGAAGATCCGCGCGAGATGACGTCGTGACGATGGCGCCGAGTCACTACGGACGGCTGCGAATGATAGTCAGGATTTGGACTTGTACGGCTCTACCAGCTGCATAGCAAGTACCAACAAAGCTTGCACATTTGGATCGTCTTGCATCATTCTTGAGGATTTCAAAGGTTTCACCACCAACTGAAGATGCTTCTGGTGAGCTGTCCCAAAATAGCATAGTGGATATCTTCTAATGATCAACGGGAACTCTTGAAAGTCATCATAGCATTGATGGGTGTAGAGGTGCTAGACAGCATTGGAGTCCATTTTTTATGATCTATTAGGACGTTCATCCTTTTATTTAATTAATGGTTATCATATATCATTTTCATTCAACCCGAAATTATTTTAGAAGTGATTCAGTGAACATCACAATACTTCTAGCCACACATGACAACTATCAAATTAAATGTAAACATCTTCATTAGTTTTGGTAAGTGAACAAAAAAAAATTCCATAACATTAGTTGATGTGCCACACAAGAACAACTACGTAATATGGTAACACGCAACATGCAGATGGTCATAGGATTGGAACATTGGATGACCATATCCGCCATGTGGTCTAAAGTATTCTAATGCTATAACCTTGTGGAAACTTGGTGGAACTTTATAATAGTTGTAACTAATATATAATCACAATTATTCGCATATATCGAGTATTTCGGACAAGTTGAAGATATTTGGAATGTCTTATAGGTTCTGTAAACTTATTAATTAGTACAGGTTCACAGTATTTTTCAAAAAAAAAAAAAATAATAACTTTCTCATGTCATGTTTCGATTTAATCGAATCGATAAGTCACTACTAGGCATGATTCATACAAATCTAAATCGTGCTCGTACAAGACGCGTTCATACACATTTGTAAGAATTTTGTAGCAAATAAACATAGAAATTGAATACCACATGATATATAAGAAATAGCTCTTTATTGATGATGTGTATCGAAAACATAAGGCACTCAAACAGTCGAGTACAAGCTCCCCATGCCTCCGCCATCGATAGACCCACCCTCGATAGCCCCTAGCTCCAGCGGACGAGCTCCCTATATGCCTCCGCCCTTGACAGCTCTCGTCGACCGCGCTCAAATATGGAAGGAGGGGAGAGGGAGAGGGAAAATGGGTAGCATTGGTGACGATCTTTGACTTCGTTGTCGACGCATTAAACAGCGTTGATATTGTTCTTTCTTTGTTATTGTTGTCGCTGCAGCTGCTTTTGTTGTTCTTCGTTGATGTTTTGTTCTCCGGAAAGAAGTCAGCCGGAGAAGACGTCGAGAGGGGGTCGTTCGGGCTGGGGATGCGCTAGGGTCAGGTGACGCGGCAGGGGGTTGAGGAGGTTGACAGGGCGAAAGTGGCGCGGTGGTGGCAGTCTTGGTTGTTGCCACTGCTGACAATCTTCTTTGTCTTCCTTCTCTTGATGACAGTGATGAAGATGGTGGTGATGCGGTAGTATTTGGCTTCGTGGAGGACACGGACACGGGACTAGACACGAATGGTGCTGGAGAGATCCAACATTGGTGGGAAGAAGAGGGACACACAAATTTTTGTCATTTTAATTTTTTCATTGTTACCGTTAGAATATTAAGTTGTATAATTATAATTGAAATATTTAATGGTATAATATAAAAGTATAGAATATAAAGTTTAAAGCTTGAATAATTGAGGATATTTAGTTGAAATTAGAGCCTACAATTTTGTTCCAAAAACTATTTTAATAATTTAGTGTGTATGATTTTGCCTCACTACCAAATATGAGTTAACTAATACCAACAACGATTTCAGAATCTAACATGGACAAAATTTTGTAATTCTAATGAGAAATACAGAATTACAAAATCCTACAATGAAAAGCATTTTGATTATGAAATACCAATACAGACATATTCTAAAATCCATGTTGACCCATTAGTGTGATTAGATCCTTAATAGCGGTGGCTTTAATATAATTGTCGAATGTGTATCCCCGAATCTTGATCCACTAACCATGGATCTAAAATTGCAACATCGAAAATATATCAATCTTCGACCACCCAGCCGCCCCCGGAAGAATTTGAATCCATGACCAGTGCTTTGATGGCCCCCACACTACCACTAGGCTAGTGCCTTAGGATCTGAATATTGTGTACTTTCAGTGCTAATCCATAGTTTATGAGATATTGTGTACTCAGGATCTGAATACTTGATATTGATCGTGATAAATAAATTTTCCACTGCAAAGAAAAACAAATTGTATTTTCCATTAAATTTCCCCATTAAATTTAATTGCATGAATCCCCAACTGCTTATCGACATTTAATAACAATCATCCATTTATGTACATATGCCTTGCATTCGTAATGGAAAAAAAATATATCAAAGAAACATCAATAAATTGGTGCAATCTAGAATGATAGTTTCAGAGTGTCATCTCAAAGAATCATGATACGAAAATATTCACCACTTCAGCTTCGAGGGGAAGTACTGTAACAAATATTACACAAACAAAGTATGAGAATATGTAAGGGAAAGTAGAATCTTTGTGTCGAAAATGAAGAACAAGAAATTAAGTATCTCACCTTTTCAATAAGAGAGAGGTAGTATGGCTTCACCTTCTCCACATCGACTCTAACTTTGCTTTTACTGTAAAGGTCATATTTGCTGCGTAAAACAAAATAGGAACATGTCAGTCCATACTGCTTGATTCAATGTAAAACCTTCCTTGCATATATTATGGAAGTAAAAAAAAAGCAATTGTTGATTTGAGCAATTAGAGCTCAAGAAGTGCATACTTAAACACATGCAGCCACTTCATATTCTCTCTGTCCTCGTCGTTCAGTAGGTGCTGATAAGCACCAAACTTATGCAGAGCTGCAGATGGTTGGTTATACACAACATTTTTTAGTTCTAATGGTAAGTAATTCATGTGAAAAATATTTTGTAAAATCCGATGAAAATCTTATGAAACGTACGGTAGAATGAATGGTATCGGATGATAAAGAGTCCAGCAGAAGGCAGAGTCGTCTTGTTCTCCTTAGAAACCTACAAATGGAAACAATGTTCAGATTTTAGATATGCACAAGATTTGCACAAATGCAGAGGTTCAGGAGGCTATGTGAGGGACATACCAGGTACATATAATCATCGTGCCCCCAAGACATCAGAACATTTTCAAGGCCGCAGCCTTCGGAGTAGATGCCACATTTGGTGTTGTATTTAGGATTGTGGTAGTCCGGGTTCCCCTCGAAGAACTGAGCAATCACAAGGAAGATTAAGCAATTGTTTCGGAAAAAATGACTTGTTGGGGTTTCGGTAATACCTTGCGATGGACATTCGATTCATCGAATGCACAACCAACAGGGAATGTGTCGCCTACAACAGCCCACTGTGGAAGCTCTCCAAATTTAGGATGCAGAAGAACCTTCCCAAGATCTGTTATAGAAAGAGAGATTTATATGGTCGCAAACCGCTAAAATGTTTCATAAATTATTTCTTCAACTCTTATACAGTTATATATATGTTTTGTTAGTTTATCGATAATAAGGAGGCTTGAAGTACCATGTATGAGTCCTGTCAAGTGCAGCCAATCTTCGTTCGGGTAGTCCCTTCTTATAGCTTCTGCGGTCTGCAACAAGTGCTCGATCTGAGGCTCGTCGAGATCAGGATCACTTTCATCAACAAATTCATTGAGCAGCTCACAACATTCCCAAATGCTCATCTGCACTCTGTTCAGCTTTCCATATTCCTCTCTCATCTTCTTCACCTACAAATTGGACTAAAGAGTTCAGTTCAAAAAGAACTTTCAACTTTGTCTCTCGGTCACAATGTAGGGAACCTGGAAAGGGTGCTGATTATAAAGTGAAAAGAAAAGCATCCAACATACAAATTCCAACGATTGGTGAACGTGGTTCATCCTGTAGAATTCTTCGACAGTTTTCTTCCTCTCGGATTCAGCTTCATAGTCCCTGTCATTGGTTTCTCCCTTTTAGTACCCACAGAGTATAGTTGATATTGTTGAGATCTAATTTGTGTGTATCTTGTGTTTTTGTGTGACAAAGGAGTTACAATACACATAAGTTTTAGGAATAACATAAACGCATCCAAGAATAATGTATCTAGATACTTTCAGTGGTGGATCCAGAAACTGAAGCTGAGAAAAATTGGTGGGAATATGGTTCCACTCAAGACCCATGTGATTGATTTTTCCTCCTCCTTTTCCAACATTTATTACAAAAGTTATGACAAAAGTAACAATGTGTCATCACTTATTTTACCATTAATGTTATTTTTTATAATATTATTTTTATTTTAAAAGGTAAGGATATTATTGGAACATTGTTATATTTTGCTTTTCTTTCCTATGTAGTTTTCTTGTTTTACCAAACAACGGAAAGAAAATGTGACAGGAATCCTACTTTTCCATTCCTATGGAAAATACAAGGGAATTCATTACCTTTCCGTGAACCAAACGTGGCCTAGAGGTGGGCTAAGCTATATGCTGGATCCACCTCCGGATAATTTGTTTTAGAGGCACGCCTTTGGATGCAATAGGGATAATACTTTCATCTCATTGGAGTTTGGAAGAAGCAAAGTAAGTAGAAACATAGGTTGTGTGATACCATTATTCTTTTCAATATATTTGATAACATGCTCTTTTCCCCTTCAAAGTACATGTACATACCATCTTGGAGCTAGAATAATTATTGTTTGTAGGACAAATCTTAAAATAATGCAAACAATATGGTCCATTCGGACGAAAAATTATTCAGCGGAACGGGCTAATCACGTAGAAGTGGGGAGCCTTAATTCTCTTCCAATAATGTCATGTCACACCACTTTATGAATTTTTTTCTAATTTATCCTTAGTGGTATGTCATGACATTATTGGAGGGGAATCAAAATTCACTACTGCCATATGGTTAAGCTCGTCCCACTGAATAATTTCTCTGTCCGTACATCTTCCGATGGGTATTCTAATCAGCTGTGCCTACTGTTAAAGTTCATATTTGGTCGAGATTTGGTACGATGTAGACAATAACTTCAGAATTAAAGAGGGCACATGACAAACCAAACTAAACAGTTTGTGACAGTACTTGGTCGAGATTTGGTAAGATGCAGACGGAAACTTCGGAATTAAAGTGAGGCACATGACAACAAAACTAAACAGTTTGTGCCAGGATTGCTGCCATCCCTTCGCAACGCATTACATGTTAATCAAGTTTTGGGTTATCGGAAATTGCACTTAACAAAACTAAGGGTCCAAATTCATAGTTGTCAATGTCAGCACACGTATCACAAAAGAAGAGTACAAGCAAAAGGTTCAACCTGAAAGTTTGGCCAAAGGCATTGCTGTCGGGCACGACGAACCCTCCATCCAGGACCAACTCGTTGGTGTCGTCCGGTGTCCTCTTCTCCTCCCTCCCATTCACCTCTGATCCAAAACGCGACTTAGCATCACAAGTTACGTGCTAGCAAATAGTTTTTACGGAAACGACAAATGTTCCATTTCAAATGTAAACGAAAAAAGAAAAAAAGAAAAAAAAAGGAGACGGTGAGATAGCAATACCATCGTGGGACTTCTCAGCAGCGATGACAGTCATCTTCTCTTCCTCTTTGTTTGGGTTCAGTTGCGGGAAGGAAGTGGAAAATAGAGATGTGTTCTTGAGAAAAAAATGAAAGGATATTTATAGTACAAGAAAGAGGAGGATACGCTGCACTAACCAGTTAGAGTACAGCTAAGGAAGACGTAAATAACGGAATTCACGGAATGGCAGTAAAAGAAAAAACAATGGTAAGAAAATGAATTTGCAGCAATTGAGTGCAGCGGGAAAGTAGGGAACTGTGGATAATTCTGGATAGAATTAATCGGTAGTAAGGAAATGATTTCTTCTCCCAATTTGTTTTTTGCAGCGGATTTATGGATAACAACAAACCGATCGCATCCGTGAGTCAGCTATGACGCGGATGCGCGAACGCTACCTACTGCGCAAGATCCGGTCCGCGTGACGCTGGCGCCGAGTCACTACGGATTATAGGCTTCTTTAGTACGTGTACGGCTGGCTTTCTGCAGAGTTCTGACTACTAAAATTTGACACATTTTTGGACTGAGTCGTGCTTGGATTTTTTTTTTCTTCCTCCTTTTTTTTAATACGTGAACCAAAGATATGGTTCGCAAATAAGCGAGGACAAAAGAGTGTGAAGCAATCGGTTTGGTTGGCTGCACTCCGGTGCCTCCGGCCGCAGCGGCCCTGCATCTATGTTAATGCATGCAACAATCGTGGGCTGCAACTAGAGCTGTCAAATTGGCAGGATCAGACCGGATCTACACGAAATTTGAGTTGTCTGGGCCAGATCCGGATCGGACCTCTTGGGATCATAAACTGTAGCGGACCAGACCGGACTATGGGCAGAAAATTTCAATCCAGTCCGGCACGTGACTCGCGGCGTGGTGGACTTTAGGTTGGACTGAACCGGATCTTGATTGGCAATAGAAAATTTTGGACATTCATTATATATATATATATATATATTATTATTATTATTATTATTATTATTATATTATTATTATTATTATTATTTGTTTGAAAGAAGATAATTATGGCGAACACTTCCAAAATCGATCTCCTGACCATTCAGACCGCATGCCTCACCACTGTAGTGCCCCGTCCCGCAAGTCAATCGGAGGAATCGAAACGCCGACGGCATTGGAACTTAGTCTTGCAACGGCTGCTCGAAGGCTCGCTCGGTCGAGACGACTCCTCGCTCAGGTGGGGTAGTTTCGGTGAACTTGCCTCATCTTAGCCTTCACTTAATAACGCGCATGTTTTCAACTTGCACAAGTAGGCTAATATAAAAGCTACGAACGCACATAACTAAGGGAATAATCCCGACCCGTCGGAATGTCTTAGAACATGGAAAATGTCTCACAGTCTTCATAGAAGTCGGCTCAGCGTGCTTTCAAATGACACTCGATCCTTCGATCCCGTGGCTTGGGAGAAGGAAGTTGGCTTAAGTTGCTAAGTTATTCCGACACTCTAATCAGCCTAAGTCATAGGCGTCGCCCGCATGAATGCTTAATAAAGCATGCTCGGTCCTGTCCCGCAAGGCTTGGCATAGCCTTCGCACGTCCCGTAAGTTAAGTCGTCTTGCACGGCTTGTTGGCTTAAGTCTAGGCACCCGAGAACTTGGTTGTTCAAGTCGAACACGGCACGTTTCCTCGATACGAAGCTCGGCGTAGCCTTTGCTCATCGAGTCGTTGCCCGAATAAGTTAGACAAGAGTTGTGCTGGGCTATCGAAACCATTTCTAGCACTGTCCCGCTCTATCTGCGGTTGTCAAGACGCGTAGTCCCTTGAGAACAAGGCTCGTCGTATAAAGTATATGACTTGAGCGTTAGCATCGCCTAGAGAACCAGGTCTGTCTAAGGCACGAGCTACGGTCAGTTTAGTGAAAGGCTTGCCACGAATAAAGGAAGTCCCGCACACGAGATCGGTCCCGCTACTTAGGAGTCTCGCTAAGTCTTGATAAGCCCCGCACACGAGATCAGTCCCGCTACTTGGGAGTCTCGCTATGTCTTGAAAGGAAACACACGAGATCGGTCCCGCGGCTTGGGAGTCTCGACATATAGAAGGAAAGCATGGTCATGTTAAGGAAGGACTGGATAGATCGAGTTGAGACTTGTATGGTCATTGGAAAACTTGTCGACAAGGTGTAGTCTTCTCGAATGATTGCCAAGGCGCCGGAGTCATTCGCCCGGGGGAAGCGAGTTGCGACTCAAAGCAGGATGCAGGATAACCGCATGGGAGTATCGGCGCTTCCGGGGCTAGCTACCCATTGGAAGGGTGGCCCGATACCCCCGTCGAGCCGTGTCTAAGATAGCTTGACATTGCTAGTGACCACTCATGTAGATGTGTCGGCAAGAGCGACAATCCGCATGTTTGCCTGTCAAGATCCGTACCCTTATGAGGGGCACGAGCACGTGGGTACGTCCAGCCTACGCCGCCGTATCGGCGGTAGAACGCTGTCTAGGTTGTCTACAAAACTATACTAAACAGTATAAAGGTACCTGTACAGTATATATAAAACTAAGGTAGATAGCACAGAAGAAAACATATGATAGATGAAAAGGAATAAGTCCAGAGTCCAATACAAGCCCAGATATATACAACATCACAGGGTCTCAAAATATAATATAGGAGCTACAGTCTGATAAAGCTAGCTGGATCGCAGTCCAGTCAAACCTAGCTAATCTACACTACTCTGGAAGTACAAAATCTAGTGGCTCTACTATACGGCCATGGTCCTGGACTACTCCATCTGACTCGAGCCCATAATAGATCGAGCAGTCTGCCTCAGAGTCATCTGTAATATATCATAACGGTATCCTGTCAGGAAAATGAGCAAGTACAAGCACTAACAGCAGTTCCATGTGAATTGACAAATTCTATAAGAGACAGTATAATGAAATACAAGACAAAGATATATGAAGACTTGGGAACCGTTCGAAAGCTGAGTTACAACCCTTAAACCAAATAAGGACCGGGATTGTAACCCTTCTCCCGAGCATAACTTAGTCTCCAAATCAAGGTACATTATAGAGGCATGTAAAACATGTGAGTAACTGAATATCATAGCATGGTGAGAAAATACTGAATGTAGAACAGAACAGGATATATGATAAGATAAAGTAAATATAAAATGTACCTTGAATTATTAGAGCATTATGTGATCGGTAAGGAAAACATGATAGGGTTATCCACTTGGTCCGGCAATCCGCGGTGACCTCAACGGAAAGTCATGCCGGCCAACCTGGATAACATGGACATGGAGGTATCTGCTACACCCTACGTGAGGTGAGGGTGGCACAAGCAAAATAGTGACATGGGGCTTTGATCACATAACCCCTAATAATTCCCCATTCCCGAGTAGTATAATGGACCTGGACATGACACGTCATGACACGGGATTCCCTAAGAGGATAGCTACTCCCTCTCAGGAATCGGTGTCTATACAAGTACAGGGAACAAGACAGAAAATGTACATATATACCAAGAAAATCCAGGAACAACATCTCATGTCATGATCCAACGTATACTAGTCCGTGAACTATCGTGACTGGAATCGAGTAAGATACTACAACTGAATCGGATATAGCAGATATCAAGACAATAAAAACTATCAGTGAATGTACTCGCCTGCTGTCATGAGCTGTAGGGTATATCAATGCTCAGAGCGGTAATCAGAAACCTAAAGATGAGATATTGTATGTTAATTTAGGTTTAAACAAGTTTAAGAATGATTCACAATGAATGATATGAAATCTAGGTCAAACTAGGACTCACTGAGTCACACTAAGTCCTGTCAAGTCAAATCTAGGTCAAATCAAGTTATATCAAGTCAATCTAAGTTAGACCAAGTCAACCCTAGGTCATACCAGTCATCACAGGTCAAAACAAGTCGAAGAAAGTCAAACGGGGTCAAGAGTTAGCCTACAGTTGACTTTTGGTCAACTGGTCAACCCTGGTCAACTCTGGTCAACTCTAGGTCAACCCTAGGTCAAACTGGTCAAATATTGACCAACAGTTGACTTTTGGTCAACTGGTCAACTCTGGTTTGGATTTGGTCAAATCTAGACAAAGTGTTGACTCACGGTTGACTTTTGGGTAAAAAGTTAACTCTGGGTCAACCGAGCCAAAATCGGCTCAAATATGACATTTGTAGGGTGTACCCAACATGCCACCCAAGTTTCAAGTCAATCCGACTACCCGAACTCCGTATCTCGAAATTACCCGATTACCCCTTAACATTTACCCTTAAACCGCTCTAACTTGACGCCAAGTGGCCTTCCCTTAGGAATTCCACTCCGTGCTTCCTAGGATAGTAGGGTACTAGCCTATACAACCATTTCCTACCAAGTTTTCTAGGGTAAGTGGACATCCAGTCCATCTTACGGTCTGAATCGCCCGTTTACCCGTTATCTTGAATATTTCAAGATACGGAATGGTACGGTACGATACCAACTCTCCAAGCCCACACGCAACCCCGATTCCAACTCCGAAGCCTACCCACAAAATCTAAATCACATTACCTAAGTCCCCTCCAAGTTTCAACGCGTTCCGAATCACGGAACTCAATTTCACCCATTAAACCAAAATCCTAACTTAACCTTTTACCCTCTCATTCACTCATTCAACTCTCACTTTTCACACCCTCTTAGGACCAACTTAGGGGGCCATTCTAGTGGGTTTTAGAGGGGTATATGGAGCTATATATAGGGGCATATATATGTATATATATATATATATATATATATATAGGTATATAGTGGAGGATTTTAGGGGCTAAACGGGGTGGTTTGGGGATGCTAATACAGCTCCTACTGCTGCTAACTGCTGCTGCTGCTACTACTGCTGTTTTGCTGCTATTATGGGGGGGAGGGAAACAGCCCCTAGCCCCCCCCCCTTGGTGCCTTGGTTGCTCCCCCCTTTCTCCCCTCTTCTCCTCTCAAATTTTCCTCCAAAACTCTCTCAATTCCTTTCTATAATCTCTATTCTTCTTCCATAATTCTCCCTCTCTAACACTCTAATATATATCACTCACACACACACAACTAATTCTCATTCTCCCCTCTCTATATACAATTACACTCACACTAATATATACACATGATCACACACACATATATATCTATATATATTAACACACACAATTATATATATATATATCTATATATATTAACACTCACATGGACACACTCTCACCCACACATGGACACACTCTCATGACACAACTATCACTCTCCTCTACACACACACAATACATAAATAAATACACACACACAAATACACATGTATATATATATATATATATATATATATATATATATATATATATATATATATATATATATATATATATATACCACTCTAAAAAGAAATATATATATATATATATATATATATATATATATATATATATATATATATATTTCTTTTTAGAGTGGTATATATATATATATATATATATATATATATATATATATATATATATATATATATATATATATATATATATATATACCACTCTAAAAAGAATAAAACCATGATAAATCCTTAAACTAGAATTTAAGGAAACCTACAAAATCTAGGGTCAACATGTAGAGAATGGTTCCCTCTCTAATTAATGCGAAGGAGTAAATGCAAATGAGAAATTTAAGAGGGTTTAAAAATCATACCTAAATGTGGATTTGAAGAGGAAGGAGTTGGAAAGAAAGAATGAAGAGAGAGAGTGGTAACTTAGTGATGAAGAAAGGAGAGGTGGAAGGGGACTATATGACCAGCCATGTAAGGGAGGGTAGGGGCACTTGTAATTACAAGTTTGCCCCTCCCTTGCCTTCTAGGCTAAGTTAAGTCCCAAAACTGGTTTCGAAAGTTGCTAAAATTAAATGAAAATCATAATTAAACTTAATTACTCATGGGAGACTAGTCCAAACTCCTAAACCTAAAAGTTTAGTGTGGTGGGCCATGGTTAAATAACATGCTAATTACGACTCAAGTTAAAATTCACCGGGGTCCCGAATTAACTCGGAATGCGATAAAATTCGAACCCGACTCCTATAATAATTAAATATTAATATTCATGAAATAAAATTCTCAAAAATATTATAAAATAGAAAATTATCATTTTACTCCTAACTTAGAAAAGTGAGGGTGACAAGTCTATCCACCTTAAAAAAAATTTGTCCTCAAAATTAAAACCAAACAATAGTAAAATATCAAAATCACAAGTCATGGCTTAAAATTTAAAATGATTAAAATCTCAAAAATCAAAGCATGAATTAAATGACTAAAATTATAAAATTTAAAATTACTCTCAAATAGAAACTGGGTGCTACAAGTCTATCCACCTTAAAAATCATCCTCAAAAATTAAAACAAGTAAACACAAAAATCATGCAAATCGATAATCGTATGCGTCTGTCCAATCATCATGATACTCAGAATCTCCGTCATGCCAGTGAGCAAGGCTACGATAATCACAGAGTCCTCAACTACGGTACATACATCTAGAATTATGGTATTTAAAATTTTCGTACTGCCGCATGCTTGGCAACGAAAATCTTAAATTTCCACACCCGAGAAATACGACCATAATCCGACTATATGTCCTCACTATGCCTGCTAGCATGACCTTAGAGTATTCTAAAATCTTATAATCGAGGCGACCTAGCCCATACGACTTATCTTAGAAGGGAATCACATCACAAGAACAAATTTTCATCTAACGATCAAAGAACAGATAGAATCGAAGTTCAAGACAGTTTATAAGAAGGCAAATACGGAAAGGAGATTCGAAATATCGGAACCTGCTATTTGCTCTGCTACTGCCTGAGTGGGCTCAACTGTGATGGCGAAAGCACGCCTCTGCTAGCCTCCTCTAGCCTGCTGTACTCTGTCCTGGTCTCTTCGGATTCCACTAGCGTGGTAATCCCTCAGCTGGTGGTCAGGCGCCCCACAGTATAGACAGACGCCCAACCTCTTCCTACAAGCCTCTCTATTGTGTCCCGGCTTCCCGCAGAAGCTGTACAGAGTAGCCGGTCTCTGGCCCTGTCCCTGGTGCTGCTGGGCACGCGCTGGTGCCTGCTGAATCTGTAACAGAGGCTGCTGCTGAAATGGCTTCTGATGATGCTGAAAGTGGGGGCGCTTGGCCGGTTTCGCACTGGAACTCGCCTCCATAGTATTACCGCTCCTCTTCGGCTTGAGGCCGAAGTCCTCCTCTGCAATCTGCGCGTCCATCAATATCTGATCGAACGTCGCATCACGGCGACCCGAGGTGCGGGTGCGCACTGCATGAATAAGTCCCCTACGGAACTTACGAGCCTTATGTCCCTCATCCTGGATCATATCAAGAGCGAACCTGCTAAGGCGGAAGAACTCCGCTGCATACTCGTCCACCGACGAGTTCCCCTGCACTAGATCCACGAACTAGCCCTCCAATGCTGTAAGAGCCACGTTCGGGAAGAACTTCTCCTTAAAGAGCCTCCGAAAGTTCTCCCATGCCAGATGTCACGACCCGCACCCGCTTTTTCGGATACGAGACGTGTCCAAGCCAGCCTACGCCGCAGAGTCGGCGGTAGAACGCTGTCAAGCCCGCAAGAAATAACTGCTCAAAAAAATAAAGCAATTGTTGCTCATTCACAATTCTAAGTTTATTACAACATTTACAAGATTTATATTTAAAGGAAAAATAAAGTTTTACAATTAAAGAAATTGATACAAATACTTTCTATTCTAGGTTGTCTTCAGCATACCCAAGTCTTTCCCAGTGCTAAGAGTGATAGCGGCTAAACCTGAAAAATATTGGTTATCCAGTCAGGATTGGAACAAGTACACAAACCGACGACAATGCAAAACACAATAGAATTGCCAAGACATGAAAATAGCATATGAGATATGAAAGCTGTAAGAAAACTGATGACATAACACGGTAGAGAAGTAAACAAGGAAAAACTAATAAAAGACATCTATCTAGGTGGTGTGAAATATCTGTTTCGACATGTGAACGGCTAGGGGGTAAATCCGGCATCTACACGTGCCGTGTGCAGATGCTATTGTTCACGAATAGACATCTTGGGATATTTTCTGGGTAGTCCACATGCCTACTAAGATATTTCCCCTCCCGACAACTCCGTGTGACGAGCGTTTCAAAAAGCAGCAAGATATATGTATAGACATGAAATGAAAAGACTACTATGAATCGGAAAGCAATCAGAAAGTGCACTTGCCTGAGGTCCTTAGCTGGAGAAACCAATAACACTATACCACTCACGAGCCACAATCAGTCAACACATGCAGAAGTATCCGGATGCTGAAATAAACAGTACCAACGTTCTCAGAATAGTCAAATTAGCTAGGATTGACTGTCCTTAAGTCCAATTCTGGATACAGGGGCAAAACGGTAATTTCGGACAAAAACGATGTCCGTCGTTGGACCCGCTTTGCACCGAAAAGCGTGCCAGAGTCAATGGTCTCTAAAATCGTCAAACTACATATCTACGGATCCAGTTTTCTGATACGAACCCAACAGTATGTCCAAATTTGAATTCCGGCGGGCCGTGCACAAAATCGCCCGTTGAGTGGGACCGTGGGGCCCGCAAAACGACGTCGGATTCAACTGTCTCAGAATTGGACCAAACTTGGCATACAAGACCAGAAAAATGATACGGTTCTGTTGGCGCAAGTTTCGTCTCGATCTGACGAGCGTGCACAAAGTAATTGGGAATTTTAGAATGTGCACGATACGGTGAATTTCGACGGATACGCATCAAATTCGTCGCGCACACGCGACCAATTTGAATTCCGTCAAAACCCACACGACCACGAAGCCGTTACGCAGCTTTTGATACGTTCGGTTCACGACCACGTCGTCCGGATTGGCGTGACGCACGTCGTGTGGAACAATTTTCTAGTTTTTAAAACAGGTTTTTGGGAAACTTCGGAATTTGATTTCTCGACGCTGAGTCGACGAAATCTGATTCTATAAAAAGGGAATCGATGCCCTATAGGTTGTTAATAAACGCCTTCAAGTGGAATTTCTAATCTGGTATTAGATTGATCGGAAACGATCTTCAAACATGGATGGTTGGACTGCTATAAACTCTGTTTTGAAACAGATTTTGTGTCAATCTTCGGGCTCGGTTCATGACGCGTGTCGTGCAACGTAAATCAAACTAATATAATCGAAATGAAGATGGTTAGGTTAGATGCATACCCAAGAAAACGGCTCGATGATTAGTCGAGCGTGCGCGAAGAAAACACGCGGCGAATTTGCCTCGGCGGACTGCACTTGCTGTCGCTGCGTTTCAGTTTTCGTGCGCGCGCGTGCGTACCCGCACGGCCGTGGCCGCGCGCGGCGGCGCCGTCGGCGGTTGGGGGCGCCCAGGCAGGGGTGGTGGCGTCGCGTGGGATAGACTTAGGGTTTTGATCGATTCTTCTTTTGCGCGTGTATGCATTTATACGCAGGGGAGCAGGCTCGGGTTGCACTGTTTTGGGGTGCCAGTTCGGTTTGGCTGGTTTGAACGGGGTTGCTTTGGGCTGGAAATAACTGCTTGTGGGGGGGCTCGGCTCATGGGCTTAGTGTTGCTGCTGCTTCATTCATCGTTGTGGGGAATGGGCCGAATTTTTATATCTTCTGAAGTACAATCAAAATGGAAAAACTCAAGCACCTTCGCTATCTCAGGATTGGATTTACATTTCTGCTTCAAGAAGTATTCCACTGCCTTAACATTACGATTAGTCACTTTTTCAATACTACTTAATATCAGAGTTTTCTCTACAAATGTTATTTTCTTACTGCTTCTATACAGGCAACTTCTTTTTCACTTATTATAATATTTTTCTCTTATTCATAATGCTCTCAAGTCACCACATATTAGCTAGCACTCTTTACATCTAATCTTCTATCTTTTCTATATTACGTTCATTGCACGCTTAATTTCGGAGTTCTGATGGAATCCGGTGCTCTAGTGCTGGTATGATCGCACCCTTATATTTATTCTTTTGATAAATAGTAGATAAATAATAACTAATAATAACAAATAATTTATTCTCAATTACCACAATAATAATATAGCCAGTTATAATAAGATAATATTATCTAATAATATCCTCGATAATATTGGTAATAAAATAATATTAAAATATTTATAAAAAAAAATTGGGAAGGGGAGCTACACCAGACCTCTCACCGACGCACGAGGATCCGTGCGGTACCATGTCAGTGCAATGTCGAAGAATCGGCTGGCTGCGGCCGAAACCCAAAGTGCTCTAGGAAGCTCTGCCAGCTCCATGCTCCGCTGCACATCCTCTAGCCAGTCGTCTGCATAAAGGATGCCCTCCGTGCCCGTGAAGTCCCTGGAGCTCATCTTCCTAAAGTCTAATACTGTCCCCGGCCTGGACTGCTGCTGGTACGGCTGCTGGCCAGTAGGGCCCTGCACCGTACCCTGTGCCACTCTCTCCACTGCTGCCAGTACAAGATGATGCGAGTTCTCCATACTCTGTCTCAGCATCTCAATCTGACAGTGTGACGCCTCCGACTGGCGCTGCGACGCCTCTGTCTGGGCTCGCTGTGTCTCCATCATCTGCTGAAGGAGAAGGAACATATGGTGTGTATCCGTCGGTATCGGAGGTGGTGGCGGCAGTATCTCTGGAACAACGGCCGAAACCCTCTGGGGTGGAGGTGGTAGACCTCCCTGTACAACTGCCGGGGTCTCCGGGATAGTGGAATCACTGGGGGCAGTCTCGTGAACCTCCTCCTCTGCCTGGTCAGATCTCTTGGGCAAGCTACTCGATCCAGTGGCCTGCGGGTGCGTCTTCGTCATCCTGGAGACGAATTGAAGCGAAGAGATCAATATGGCACATGAGAAGATATTATCAAAGAAGGACAGTTAATTTAATACAAGGGGAGTAATCATGATAATCAAAAGATCGAAAGTTTTCCTAGGTGTGATTGAGAAACTCCTATCATATCCTAGGTCCTACGTCCTAATCACAGGCTCGTAATTAGTACTCTAAGTCGAGCACCATTACGAGATCGTACTAATTGCGACACGAGACCTGCGTGGGCTACCACAAAAATGTGTCACGACCCGTACCCTTATGAGGGGCATGAGCTCGTGGGTACGTCCAGCCTACGCCGCAGTATCGGCGGTAGAACGCTGTTTAGGTTGTCTACAAAACTATACTAAACAGTATAAAGGTACCTGTACAATATATACACTCCGAATGGAGGTAACATAGCAATACAGTCTCAATCACAGAATAAAACTAAGGTAGATAGCACAGAAGGAAACATATGATAGATGAAAAGGAATAAGTCCAGAGTCCAATACAAGCCCAGATATATACAACATCACAGGGTCTCAAAATATAATATAGGAGCTACAGTCTGATAAAGCTAGCTGGATCGCAGTCCAGTCAAACCTAGCTAATCTACACTACTCTGGAAGTACAAAATCTAGTGGCTCTACTATACGGCCACGGTCCTGGACTACTCCATCTGACTCGAGCCCATAATAGGTCGATCAGTCTGCCTCAGAGTCATCTGTAATATATCATAACGGTATCATGTCAGGAAAATGAGCAAGTACAAGCACTAACAGCAGTTCCATGTGAATTGACAAATTCTATAAGAGACAGTATAATGAAATACAAGATAAAGATATATGAAGACTTGGAAACCGTTCGAAAGCTGAGTTACAACCCTTAAACCAAACAAGGACCGGGGTTGTAACCCTTCTCCCGAGCAGAACTTAGTCTCCAAATCAAGGTACATCATAGAGGCATATAAAACATGTGAGTAACTGAATATCATAGCATGGTGAGAAAATACTGAATGTAGAACAGAGCAGGATATATGATAAGATAAAGTAAATATAAAATGTGCCTTGAATTATTAGAGCATTATGTGATCGGCAAGGGAAAGATGATAGGGTTATCCACTTGGCCCGGCAATCCGCGGTGACCTCAACGGAAAGTCATGCCGGCCAACCTGGATAACATGGACATGGAGGTATCTGCTACACCCTACGTGAGGTGAGGGTGGCGCAAGCAAAATAGTGACATGGGGCTTTGATCACATAACCCCTAATAATTCCCCATCCCCGAGTAGTATAATGGACCTGGACATGACACGTCATGACACGGGATTCCCTAAGAGGATAGCTACTCCCTCTCAGGAATCGATGTCTATACAAGTACAGGGAACAAGATAAAAAATATACATATATATCAAGAAAATTCAGGAACAACATCTCATGTCATGATCCAACGTATACTAGTTCGTGAACTATCGTGACTGGAATCGAGTAAGACACTACAACTGAATCGGATATAGCAGATATCATGACAATGAAAACTATCAGTGAATGTACTCGCCTGCTATCCTGAGCTGTAGGGTATATCAATGCTCAGAGCGGTAATCAGAAACCTAAAGATGAGATACTGTATATTAATTTAGGTTTAAATAAGTTTAAGAATGATTCACAATGAATGATATAAAATCTAGGTCAAATTAGGTCTCACTGAGTCATACTAAGTCCTGTCAAGTCAAATCTAGGTCAAATCAAGTTATATCAAGTCAATCTAAGTCAGACCAAGTCAACCCTAGGTCATACCAGTCATCACAGGTCAAAATAAGTCAAAGAAAGTCAAACGGGGTCAAGAGTTAGCCTACAGTTGACTTTTGGTCAACTGGTCAACCCTGGTCAACTCTGGTCAACTCTAGGTCAACCCTAGGTCAAATTGGTCAAATGTTGACCAACAGTTGACTTTTGGTCAACTGGTCAACTCTGGTTTGGATTTGGTCAAATCTAGACAAAGTGTTGACTCACGGTTGACTTTTGGGTAAAAAGTCAACTCTGGGTCAACCGAGCCAAAATCGGCTCAAATATGACATTTGTAGGGTGTACCCAACATGCCACCCAAGTTTCAAGTCAATCCGACTACCCGAACTCCGTATCTCAAAATTACCCGATTACCCCTTAACATTTACCCTTAAACCGCTCTAACTTGACGCCAAGTGGCCTTCCCTTAGGAATTCCACTCCGTGCTTCCTAGGGTAGTAGGGTACTAGCCTATACAACCATTATCTACCAAGTTTTCTAGGATAAGTGGACATCCAGTCCATCTTACGGTCAGAATCGCCCGTTTACCCGTTATCTTGAATATTTCAAGATACGGAATGGTGCGGTGCGATACCAACTCCCCAAGCCTACACGCAACCCCGATTCCAACTCTGAAGCCTACCCACAAAATCTAAATCATATTACCTAAGTCCCCTCCAAGTTTCAACGCGTTCCGAATCACGGAACTCAATTTCACCCCTTAAACCAAAATCCTAACTTAACCTTTTACCCTCTCATTCACTCATTCAACTCTCACTTTTCACACCCTCTTAGGACCAACTTAGGGGGCTATTCTAGTGGGTTTTAGAGGGGTATATGGAGCTATATATAGGGGCATATATATGTATATATATATATATAGGTATATAGTGGAGGATTTAGGGGCTAAACGGGGTGGTTTGGGGGTGCTAATGCAGCTCCTACTGCTGCTAACTGCTGCTGCTATTGCAGCTTGCTGCTGCTGCTACTACTGCTGTTTTGCTGCTATTATGGGGGGGAAAAACAGCCCCCTAGGCCCCCCCTTGGTGCCTTGGTTGCTCCCCCCTTTCTCCCCTCTTCTCCTCTCAAATTTCCCTCCAAAACTCTCTCAATTCCTCTCTATAATCTCTATTCTTCTTCCATAATTCTTCCTCTCTAACACTCTAATATATATCTCTCACACACACACAACTAATTCTCATTCTCCCCTCTCTATATACAATTACACTCACACTAATATATACACATCATCACACACACACATATATATCTATATATATTAACATACACAATTATATATATCTATATATATTAACACACACATGGACACACTCTCACCCACACATGGACACACTCTCATGACACAACTATCACTCTCCTCTACACACACACAATACATAAATAAATACACACACACAAATACACATGTATATATATATATATATATATATATATATATATATATATATATATATATATATATATATATATATATATACCACTCTAAAAAGAATAAAATCGTGATAAATCCTTAAACTAGAATTTAAGGAAACCTACAAAATCTAGGGTCAACATGTAGAGAATGGTTCCCTCTCTAATTAATGTGAAGGAGTAAATGCAAATGAGGAATTTAAGAGGGTTTAAAAATCATACCTAAATGTGGATTTGAAGAGGAAGGAGTTGGAAAGAAAGAATGAAGAGAGAGAGTGGTAACTTAGTGATGAAGAAAGGAGAGGTGGAAGGGGACTATATGACCAGCCATATAAGGGAGGGTAGGGGCACTTGTAATTACAAGTTTGCCCCTCCCTTGCCTTCTAGGCTAAGTTAAGTCCCAAAACTGGTTTCGGAAGTTGCTAAAATTAAATAAAAATCGTAATTAAACTTAATTACTCATGGGAGACTAGTCCAAACTCCTAAACCTAAAAGTTTAGTGTGGTGGGCCATGGTTAAATAACATGCTAATTACGACTCAAGTTAAAATTTACCGGGGTCCCGAATTAACTCGGAATGCGATAAAATTCGAACCCGACTCCTATAATAATTAAATATTAATATTCATGAAATAAAATTCTCAAAAATATTATAAAATGGAAATTACTATTTTTCCCCTAACTTGGAAAAGTGAGGGTGACATTGCCTTTGGATAGCGTCGAGTACTAGCACCGCGTCGGTCGAATCATGAGACAGTCTAGTACGACATGTATCAAGTTAGCAAGATACGTGCTTCGGCACAAACCAAGGCTTTCGCGTATCAAGTATTGGCATTCGCTTATTGGCTTTCGCGTATCAATATTGGCATTCGCGTAGTGGCTTTCGTGTATCGGCATCGTTTGCCTAAGTTTGCATAAGTTAAGTCGAGTGCCATCGTTTTAAGTCGAAAGGACCGTAATGTAAAAGTTGGCTAAGTCAGGGAGTCGTTAGGTACGACCTCATCTTGAAGCACGGACAAGTCTAGGCAAAGTCTAGAGGCACTTGGGTTTGAGTAAAGGTCTTGGCACGGCCGAGTTCGCGTAAGTTGCTCCTCGGCGAGGAATATGTCTTGAATATGTCTAAGTCGCGAATAGAGCAGGGCACGACCCTGCCGTCCCGAGTTGAAGTTTGGTCAAGTACATACGCGATGAGGCACTGCCTCGATCGAAATACACGTTGATATGATAGCACGACTATGTCGTCGCATAACGAGTTGGTTAGGCGTCGTGGTCTTAAAACTGATCCTAAGGCAAGACTAGAAAGACAATCGAAAGGGACTTAAGCTGCACAAAGTAAATGAACGTGTCGATTATGTATGGGTGGGCGAGAAGCTCACTGCACCAGTACAGTTGAGTACTGACACCTACACAGTGTTCATGTGCAGGCACAGGTAGAAGCTCGTGGCGCGGAGCTCGCTTGGATGAGTCGAGGCACGGAGTTCCTTGGTGATTCGAAGCATGCGGCCGCGTGGATTGAAGACTTATACAGGACATAATGTATGGACATCGCTTTCCGAAGCTTCCGCTGGCTCAAGCATTGTAATCGAGAGATGAGAGAGAGCAGAGTGACTTGTAAATGAGAAAAAAATGAGCACGAGAGACTTGTAATTTGGCCTTGCGCCCACAATGTAATCTTGTATTCAATATCAATAAAGAGCTTCTTTTGAATGACTTGTGTTCATGTGTGTTTGTTCTAAATTTTCGCTGTATGATTCAATATTTCTGCTTGGGACTTCTGTGCGACGACCCCGCCGCCGCCACTGCAATCGGCCGTTATGAAACTGCCTTGTACGAGCACAATCTAGGCTCGTGCGGCATCACACCTTAGCGAGGACGATCGCTCCTACGGGAGAGGGGCGTGACATAATGGTTTCAGAGCACGGCTTTACGTCCTTGGACTTCACGTCGAATTTCTCAGTTTTGAAAGCTCGTCGTTGGAAAAATAAGTGTGCGCTCTCTCTCAAATATCCCTCGGCATGTCCATACAATAAGTCTAAATATTTTCAAAAGCTCGTATAAGCGTTCACTCGAACGCATCGATAGGCTATCGTCGAATGCATCGGTAGGCCTTCGTGCCGAACGGTGTCAACTTGTCTTGATAGAGAACACATGCTAAGTTAACATGTCGCGTGCGTGCCTAACTAGTCCTACGATGACCCTAGCAATTGAGCGTGCAAACTCGAATGTAGTCCGTACGGGATAGCTATGCACACGGCCTTTTGGCTAAGTTGTGCCGCGCGTCGCGCACCTCGACCTTTTGGTGCAAACGAGTTGCGAGCGATATTAAGTATCGTTCGGTCGGGTACGGAGATACACTTAGAGTGTATATCGATAGGAACGCTATTGAGCTAACGCTTAGGCATGCACGGAAGATTGACTTGGATTTTGAAGAATTAGTGCGAACGACTTAGTACGTCGATGCGACGTATGCGATTACACTAGGGATTCGTCGAACGAATCCGAAAGATGTCTTAGCGAATGACACGAACGTGATTGAGGACTAGATCGGATGGCTCGAATCCGAGTGGTGTATGGATTTTCTTAGAAATCATTCGAGCAAAATTGAGGATTACGAGTAACGGCGAGTATGTCGACGAGGCGATGCGATCGCACAAAGCCTTAGAACGCGTCACGCTTAGTTGGTCATGACTTCGAATGTCCCGAACGAGCACTTCGTTCGGACAACTTGTAAATGGGCAACACAAGTTAGAAAATGACTTGGAACGATGAATAAAAATCTATGTCTTGATCGAGAAAACTTAGAGGATCGTGCGTACGATTTCAGATTGAGTCAAATGAAATGTGAATTGAGTTTTGGACAACGATCTTGAAACTAGCTTGAGAAATATCAAACGAACTTGATCTTGAATATCGAGGAATTGTGGTATATACAGTTCGAACAATAGCATCAGTCGTACGACTCGAAATTGGTTGCAAAGGAAGATCGTCAGGTTACGCATATCGTCGATGGTATTGAGGTATATCAAAGATCGATATGCGATAACTTGGGGGTACTCTGACTCGGCGAATGACGATCGTGCAAATGTCATTGTTTCGATGGATGCTACACTCGGGATATTGAAACTTGTCGAGGAAAATATAGACTTGGCTCGAGGATTTTCTAGTTGAACGAATGATGATCGGACTATCGAACTTGGATTGGATGAAATGAAATGTTTGGATTTGCTTCGTTGACAACCACAACGTTGATGTCCTTATCTTATGCGAGCGCAAATCCAGCCTCGTACATGCGTCGCACCGATTAGGGTGATCACTCCGCGTGAGCGCTGGTATGGTGATTCATACAGCGGGGGTGATTGAACTAGCATGGCATGGCAATTTGTATGCATCGATATGTGGTTTGACGTGAAGGTGAACTTGAGAATGACTCAGTGTGCTTGATGATTGAATTTAAGGATTGCGTAGGTCCAATCCGCGTATCGAGAATGACTTAGTCTGGACTCAAACAAGAGTTACGCCCCGATGAGAATGATTATTCCGCGGGTGCGTTGCATGGTGATTCATGAACCACCGTGTATAATCAGACTCGCGTGAGATTGGGGAACAACGTATTGTCAAAGCTAGACGATCTCGTGATCGAATACATGAATTGGTTAGAATTGATGATTTGAATGGATTCGAATATGCGCGATGAATGTATTGATACGAATATGTGAACGTGCTCGATGTTTAGAAATCTGAGTGACGCGAGCTTGGGTAGAAAATCCCGTACTACCGACTTTGGTTTGACCTTAGGATTGGGGTCAGTGTTGGCATTATTGTTGGAGAACTATGATTCCAATCCTGACATTGACTTAGCCTCGAAAAGAAATGGCCTAGCGGTTAGGCGAGATGCCCTGTTTCATGAGTTATCAATCGAAAGATTGATCTTGAGGATTGGTTTGAATGGATATAGTGAAACACGAATATAGGAATACCCCTCACGAGATTCGGCTGACATACATATATTTCAGGGACGCTTGAGTATGTACACGATACGACTCGAGTGAGAAAGACGAATTCTCTATCATGCGGCTTGGCGAATGCATATATTCTGGGGACGCCTGAAATGCGTGCACGATCCAACCAAGCAATACGTTGAATTCAAATGAGACTTGATGTCACGCCCCGCTCCCGTAGGAGCGATCGTCCTCGCTAAGGCGTGATGCCGCACGAGCCTAGATTGCGCTCGTGCAAGGCAATTCCATAACGGCCGATTACATCGGCGGCGACGGGGTCGTCGCACAGAAGTCCCAAGCAGAAACATTGAATATATTGCAGCGGAATATAAAGAAGAACACATGAACACAAGTCATTCAAAAGAATCTCTTTTTTTGATATTGAATACAAGGTTACATTTGTGGGCGCAAGGCCAAATTACAATATCTCTCGTGCTCACTTTTCTCTCATTTACAAGTCACTCTGCTCTCTCTCATCTCTCTGTACAATACTTGAATCCAGTGGAAGCTTCGGAAGGCGATGTCCATACATTATGTCCTGTATAAGTCTTCAATCACCGCGGCCGCAAGCTTTGAATCGCCAAGGAACTCCGTGCCTCGACGCATCCAAGCGAGCTCCGCGCCACGAGCTTCTACCTGTGCCTGCACATGAAACACTGTGTGGGTGTCAGTACCACTGTACTGGTGGAGTGAGCTTCTCGCCCACCCATACAAAACCTACACGTTTTATTTACTTTGTGCAACATAAACCCTTTTATGATTGTCTTTCTATTCTTGCCTTAGGATCAGTTTTAGGACCGGCGCCTTAGCGCAACTTGTGTATCGGAACCATCCCGTGCTTGCAATGTCAACGTTAGCTCATACTTTGTCTCTAGACCACTCCTCGTGCCAACAACGTTAACCTATCAAGTTGTGTTCGCCTTACGGCCATAATCAGAGACGCAACTACACGAAGGACTCCATTTTCTTGCCTCTAGACCTTTCTCATGCTTGCATTGTCGATGCACCGACTTATACTTATCTTTCGTGCCAAACTCTGGGACGTAACGACTCGGTCGTGCCATAACTCGATTCGTGCTTCAATATCTCCGAGGCAGTGCCTCCTTGCTTAGTCTCGCCTACACATGTGTTGTGACAACGCGGCCGTGCCTCATATTTCGAGGCCGAGCCCAACAACTCAACGTAACTTCACACGACTTGCCCTACGGCCCTTTTTGACTTAACTCGCAACTTAACACTCGACGCCACATCTCGTGCCGAAGCACGTCGCCCTTGCCGTAGCCAAATCTTAGGCCCAGACATTGTGTCTTTTTAACTAATACATATTCAACTCAATCCAAAGGCACCCACGCGGATTGCCGCCCGTGCCGACACATCTATATGAAAGGTCACTGGCCTAACCAGCCATTTTGGACATAGCCTGGTACTCGGGACCCTTGCACCGCCGGTTGCGATCCTCGCTGCAAGTCCCCGACATACCGGTTGCTTCATACCCAGCTCGGCTATAATTCGGTTCTTCCTAGGCCGGGTTGCCGCTCGAAGAACCACCCCTTGTCGACAAGTAGTCCATGACCACGCGCCTACGCTAACTTCTAGACTTAACGTAATGCAAGGTCACATTATTATCACAGTTCCTTTGTTTTACTCTTTCCACTTTTCGTACTTTCTTTTGCAGAGCCCCAAACCAGGGTTGCCTCGGCGACTGAACCACAGTCCTGACATATTTCCTTTCGGCGACTAACCATCGCTTAGACTTAACGTGTTTCCTTAAGTATCGACCGACCGTGGATAACTTTCCACAGAACCAACCGTGGCTCGTGCCTCTAAACCGACTCGTGTTCTACGCAATGCTATCGGCCAAGTCATACTTCATGTGACGGGCCCTGGGGTCGTGTGTAACACCCTGTTTTCTGAAATTAGGAATTTTTGAAAATTTATTATTTTTTTATTATTTATTAATGGTATTTTAGTCATGGTATGATTTTTGGTGATTTTAGTTAATTTAAAATTATTTTCTAAGTCATGGTTTATGACTTTGTGATCTTACTAGTATAACCTCAGTGTAACCCTAGTTTTCATAACCTAGAGACTAACCATGATCATGTGAGCCTAGCCATAGGTTTAGAACATCATTTTAGTGGTTTTTAGCCTAAGGGGTATTTTGGTAATTTTCTAGGAATTAAGTAGGATTAGTGAGATTTTACTATTCATGGACTTTTGGTTAGTGACTTGATAATCCCTAACCTAGTTACCCTAATCTATAGGTTAAACCCTAACCTAGAATGACTAAGAGGATTAGATATTCATGGTAGTCAAAGCTATACAAATATCTAGATATTACTTATAGGATATTTTCCTTGTTTTATGCAAAATATCCAAAACCCTTTACCAAAAGTCCTTCCCTTAGCTTGTAAGCAAGCCAAGGACAACCCCCCCCATGCCTTGGCCATGCCATGGCCGGCCAAGACACCCCCCCCCCTTGGTTGATCATTCCTATATATTTAGTTCATTTCCTTGCATCAAATTTTACATGTTTTAAATCATTGTAAATAGCCTTTTCTTGAGAAATTCATAACTCTCAACATAGTGATCCAAATCACTTCAAACCTCTTGCATTGGGTTCCTACAACCTAGAGGGTGCTAAGGGAGGCTAGCAAGTTGGACACAAGGACTTGGACACACCCATAAGTGGACTTGGACACCCCCCTCATTTATTGAGTTTTCAAGGATTTTGCACATATAGGTAAATGTCTCTAAACCATATTAATATTGTAGTTTTTCTTCATAAATGCATGCATATAGGTGTATACTAGCTGTGGGTAAAGTTTGGTGAAATCTAGGAATCGTTTGGTGTCGTATCGGACACGTATCCTACATGTAAAACCCTATTTATGTTCACTGTTTTTGCACACTGTCACATTGATAACACACACTGTTTTGTAAAACTTTTTGAACCAAAACCTAGTCCTAGGTTCCCTAAACCTAACCCTAAAACACTGAGCACAAGTTGGGTAGTGTCGTGTCCAAAATCTGGACACGAAGCTCTCAGTTTCAACACACAGGACACACTGCACAGTGCACTGTAAAAATCCCCTGCTACCACCCCCTTAGTTCTCCCTACACACGACACTAGGACACGAGAAATTTTGTGGACACGAGGGGGCAATGTCTGCGCACATGCCCCCAAAATTTGGTGTCGCCTCGTGTCGTGTCGAGTGAGAAATCTCACTCGCACTGGACACGGGCTGTCAGCGCACACACGCACAGACACCAACTTCGAGTGTCTCGTGTCGCACGGACACGACACGATGACACCTCGTGGTGACACGATTGTGTAGCCCAACACGTGGGCTACACGTGGACATGAGCACGAGGCCCCACGTGGCTCGTGTCGTGTCCACGAGGCGCGTGAACACGTGCACGACGCGGTGCCAAACACGCGTATCAGTCGTGTTTTCACGACTGATACGGGCTTCGTATCGTGTCCTGAGGACACGTGGACATCGTGCAGACACACTGACACCTAGCCTGACCCTAGGCGAACCTACCCACACGTGCACGAGACTTCTAGACACGTGTGTCGTGTCCTAGAGCTAAGTGCACGCGTGCACGACGCTGTGACACTGTGACTTACCCGTTTGTGTTTTTAAACCCGTGGACACGCCGTGTCGTGTCGTGGTGTCGTGTCAGGCACCTAGGACACTAGGATATGTGTGGGGCTAGTGTTACCAACCTAGAGTTTCGAGCCTTAGCTCGGTTTGTTTGAGAAAATAGGATTACCTAGTTTCGATACACAGTTCCTGTTTTTCCTGATTTTAGGATATTTTGCAGTTTTGTGAAAACGAATTTCAAACCTATTTTGATCTGTTTTAATCCATTGTATTAATGTATTTTAGTATGTATATACGTAGTATATATGTTTATGTGAGTGTGGGTCGAATTTGGGGAGTTTTGGTAGTGTGTGTGTGTGTATGTACATATGTATGTACATATGTGTGTATATGTGTTAGGTGTGTGTGTTGGTTCTGGAAAATGGTTCCAGAACCTGGGAACCAATCCCCCCCTACTGTCCTCTGTCTCACTCTCTCTCTCTCATTCAGTTTCTCTCTCTTTCCCTTTGTCTCTCTCTCTATGTCTCTCTATATATAGGTATATATATATATATAAGTTTATATATATATGTATACATATATGAGATATATGTATATATTGTACTAGTTTACTTAGGTCAATATATATATATATATATATGTATGTGGTTGTATTATATATGTTATTCATATATTGGGTATATGGATATTGGGTGGTGGTTAGATAGTGTATATCTATATATAGATATATATATATGACTCCTAGTTATAGGTTTATATGAAAACCCCATCATTAGCCTATGGCCTAGGATTTCTAGCCTATGGCTTGGGGCTAGCCCTAATGGCCCAAAACCAACATGTTGACCCTTGATTACTAAGGGTTGACCAAAGTCAACCTTAGGTCAAAAGTGACCTAGTTCACCTAGAAATGACTAGTAATGACCTAAAATAACTAGTTTGACTAGTTTGACTAAAACCCTAACTAGTTTGACTAATATTGACTTAACTTTGACTAGTTTGACTTTAGAGTTGACCAGAGTTGACCAAGAGTTGACTTTTGACCAGTTTGACCTAGAATCATATAGTTTGCATAGTAGACTTCATATTTACTATTTAGAATACATTGTGACTTATATTGCTCTGATTAGGAGCCAGACACCTCTCCTCAGACAGTATATCCTCTTCAGACATTCAGTTATCAGGCGAGTACATTCTCTGACCGTTTCATATTTGCCAGGATTTATATTCTTGCTCTAGCTTACTTTACTTGATGCTGACACGATTGTTATTACGGATTGGTACTATATGGATCTTTTCATGAGATGTTATCCCCCTCGGGAGCATCAGGTACTTTTGTCATGTGTGTTTCACTTACATCATGTATCTCATGCTTCTATTTTCATGTATCTTCATGTATCAGCTAGTGACTCATGTACTCTCATGATCACCGAGCCTCCATGAATCTTCATGAATCACTCACGTATCACCCAATTATGGGCTTATCACGAATCTTAACATAACTTGAACGGATCCTTGTGTATTGATTGGGGATGGGGGAGTGGAAATAGTCATGTGGATATTACCCCAGTAGCTGTAGTCATGAATCACTTCTAGCTGTAGTCATGAATCTCCTATGCTATTTCACATGTCTATATTTTACTCTGACTCACTAGACACTGCTAGTTCTCTATATACAGTAGATATTTCCTTTACAGCTATCTCTTTTGCTACATGTATCTTCCTTCAGCAGTTCCTGTATTTTACTCTATTGCATGCTTTATATCTCCTATCATTCTATGCACTGCGTGAGATGTATTGTGCTCGTTCCCGTCCTGATTGGACCTGTTGAAAATATTACAGAGGATGAGGAGGAGGCCCTGGTATCTACCCATTACGGAGCAGGACTAGATGACACCTATGTTGTGGACCCTCAGCAGGATTCACCTGCAGCTGAGGAGGATGTTCCAGTAGTCTAGACCAGTTTAGTCTAGGCAGTCTTCCTATTTGTCTTTTGTCTCACATCTGAGTTGTATTTTGAGATGTTGAGTTATGTAGACTTTCAGTCTTTGTATTATGAGTTGACATTCTGGATGTTATGTATCTTAGACACTTAGTCTTATTTCATCTATGCTATGGTTCTCCTTGAGTTACTATCTATCTGTTCTTCATTCTCTACCTAGATGTGATTGAGTTTGTTTCTGTTGTCACCTCCATTCGGAGAGTATAAAATGTACAGGTACTTGATATTGTTAGATGACTTACCTAGGACAGCGTTCTACCGCCGACACTGCGGCGTAGGCTGGGCGTTGTTACGTTCTCGTACCCTAACAGTGGGTGCGGGTCGTGACACGTTTTTAGTGGTGGCCCATGCAGGTCGAGTTTATGTAGTGGTATTCGAACTAGAGTATCACTACAGCCTGCGATAGGATTAGAGGAATAGACTTAGAGAGAATGGATACTCAATCACTGCTAGGATACTTTGAGAGATTCCTGGGATGACCCTTGAGAATCTCATTTGAAATTTCGATTTAAACTCCTTTTCCCTTGATTGAATTTGATTTTGGAGGATTCACTGTAGAACTTTGAATCCTGGTATTAGTTGATGATTTTGAAATTTTTGTAGTTGTTGATTTAATTTCTTAGTGTTAGATTAATATCTTTTATTTTTGGGGCACTCAATCACAATTATGAGAAAACTCTTATTTGTTTCTTGCCATCTAATCCTCTTGCTAATTGCTTTTCATTAAAAAAAAATGAACTGTCCTATCTATTTGCATCTTGCTTAAACTCTTTCTACCAATCTATGTGACTGTATCCCAAACCTGACTTACTCGACATTTCCTCAAATCAAGACTTTATTGAGACCTTCTAACCTTGACCCTTGATTGATCAAACCCTAACTATATTCATCTAGTAGCCTATCTATTCCTAGGACTGTGTTCCTAAATTATTTACCAGATTCCTGATTAATTTTATTTCATGAGTTAAATTGATCTTCTTCAATTTTTGCATCAATTTGTCACGTCTCGAACTCCCACTTTCTATTCTAGATCATTGGACGTCCATTACCGTGACTTAGATATTCAGAGTATAATACTAGCTGTTACCTCCCAACAATCCTCACATGTAAGACCTAGACTAGCCTACCTTCATGTAGGTATTCCATGTCCCACTAAAACCCGTCTCCTTGTACACTATTTTCTTGACATAATTTTCTGGTCAAATGGCTAAACCATAACCTCTACCATGATACTAAATTTATTCTTATTTCAATTAGAAATCCACCTTGGTTCAATTCTTTCGACCTGGCATGTGATGGTGTTCTACTTGAATCCTTGAATACTTAACCTTGTACCTTATCTGATTACTTGACCCGTTGGCTAAGAAACTTGGACTATGTAATTCCTTTCATCATTACCATCCTTATATCTTGTGCAGCTAAATTAGCCTTAGTTTTGCAAGCTTATCTATTTTCGAGCTTGGTCATGACATATTTTATTGGGTGGCCACCCACTAACATATTGTCTAATCAGAACCGGCGCATGATGGTCTGATCAATCTATTGCATTTTGGTTCGCTTTTTCATATATTAATCTACGTGGATGGAGACAGTTAAACTTACCCTAGAATCTTATCCACAACAGCCTTGACAATTTTCCTTGGAATTATTTTATCGCCTATGAACCTCGTATTCGTATCTAGTTGAATTAAATTTATCATGACCTGGATCTTCATCATTGGATGCTCATGCTCATACTCGATTTCATTAATTTTTCATCTTGCCCAAATCTCGATTTATCCTGAAATTGATCAACTTAGATCGTGTCAAGACAAAAATTTATTTGTGATTGTTGTGCCTAATTTTTCAATTTTCTTTTACCATTTTATGGAATGGTAACTTTTAATGATTCTCACTTACTTGTTAATGACCCATTTTCATATAGGATGGTAGACGACCCTATAGCCTTGCTGATTGTTGTTCCCTTACCTTTCCAATTAGGACACCTTAGATTGCCTGTACGTTTTGATACCATAGGACAGTATTGATCTAGAATGACTAGTGCACCTAGAAGAGACCACAGACTGTTCCATTTAACCTGTCCCCCTGGTACCACTATTCATCATGATTTTGGTTCACTTTAGGCTATAGACCTTTCCCACTTTAATTTACGATCACCGTAGGTACATTACCGTGAATTTTAAATTTGGAGCATAAGACTAGTTGTTTTCTCAAAACTGACTTCACATACATGACCTAGACATGACATACTACACCCATGACCTTAGTGTCCCACTCAGGCATACCATTATGTGTTTTATTTGCTTAGTACGATTTTCCTGACCCGAGACTCCATCCTGATTTATCCCATGGAGTTACTTTTGGTTTCGATTTGAATTAAGGACACCTTATGACCTGAAACTGCCAGCCAAATCTTGGACATGACCCAGTATAGGTCTACTACCCCTACCTTGCTTATTGACCTTGTATGTTGCCGAGGTAGTGGCTTCGTCCTTGATTATTGGAGGTTTGACCTAGAAGGAGTACGACCATCTAAATTTCGAGGACGAAATTATTTTAAGGTGGGTAGACTTGTAACACCCTGTTTTCTGAAATTAGGAATTTTTGAAAATTTATTATTTTTTTATTATTTATTAATGGTATTTTAGTCATGGTATGATTTTTGGTGATTTTAGTTAATTTAAAATTATTTTCTAAGTCATGGTTTATGACTTTGTGATCTTACTAGTATAACCTCAGTGTAACCCTAGTTTTCATAACCTAGAGACTAACCATGATCATGTGAGCCTAGCCATAGGTTTAGAACATCATTTTAGTGGTTTTTAGCCTAAGGGGTATTTTGGTAATTTTCTAGGAATTAAGTAGGATTAGTGAGATTTTACTATTCATGGACTTTTGGTTAGTGACTTGATAATCCCTAACCTAGTTACCCTAATCTATAGGTTAAACCCTAACCTAGAATGACTAAGAGGATTAGATATTCATGGTAGTCAAAGCTATACAAATATCTAGATATTACTTATAGGATATTTTCCTTGTTTTATGCAAAATATCCAAAACCCTTTACCAAAAGTCCTTCCCTTAGCTTGTAAGCAAGCCAAGGACAACCCCCCCATGCCTTGGCCATGCCATGGCCGGCCAAGACACCCCCCCCCCCCCTTGGTTGATCATTCCTATATATTTAGTTCATTTCCTTGCATCAAATTTTACATGTTTTAAATCATTGTAAATAGCCTTTTCTTGAGAAATTCATAACTCTCAACATAGTGATCCAAATCACTTCAAACCTCTTGCATTGGGTTCCTACAACCTAGAGGGTGCTAAGGGAGGCTAGCAAGTTGGACACAAGGACTTGGACACACCCATAAGTGGACTTGGACACCCCCCTCATTTATTGAGTTTTCAAGGATTTTGCACATATAGGTAAATGTCTCTAAACCATATTAATATTGTAGTTTTTCTTCATAAATGCATGCATATAGGTGTATACTAGCTGTGGGTAAAGTTTGGTGAAATCTAGGAATCGTTTGGTGTCGTATCGGACACGTATCCTACATGTAAAACCCTATTTATGTTCACTGTTTTTGCACACTGTCACATTGATAACACACACTGTTTTGTAAAACTTTTTGAACCAAAACCTAGTCCTAGGTTCCCTAAACCTAACCCTAAAACACTGAGCACAAGTTGGGTAGTGTCGTGTCCAAAATCTGGACACGAAGCTCTCAGTTTCAACACACAGGACACACTGCACAGTGCACTGTAAAAATCCCCTGCTACCACCCCCTTAGTTCTCCCTACACACGACACTAGGACACGAGAAATTTTGTGGACACGAGGGGGCAATGTCTGCGCACATGCCCCCAAAATTTGGTGTCGCCTCGTGTCGTGTCGAGTGAGAAATCTCACTCGCACTGGACACGGGCTGTCAGCGCACACACGCACAGACACCAACTTCGAGTGTCTCGTGTCGCACGGACACGACACGATGACACCTCGTGGTGACACGATTGTGTAGCCCAACACGTGGGCTACACGTGGACATGAGCACGAGGCCCCACGTGGCTCGTGTCGTGTCCACGAGGCGCGTGAACACGTGCACGACGCGGTGCCAAACACGCGTATCAGTCGTGTTTTCACGACTGATACGGGCTTCGTATCGTGTCCTGAGGACACGTGGACATCGTGCAGACACACTGACACCTAGCCTGACCCTAGGCGAACCTACCCACACGTGCACGAGACTTCTAGACACGTGTGTCGTGTCCTAGAGCTAAGTGCACGCGTGCACGACGCTGTGACACTGTGACTTACCCGTTTGTGTTTTTAAACCCGTGGACACGCCGTGTCGTGTCGTGGTGTCGTGTCAGGCACCTAGGACACTAGGATATGTGTGGGGCTAGTGTTACCAACCTAGAGTTTCGAGCCTTAGCTCGGTTTGTTTGAGAAAATAGGATTACCTAGTTTCGATACACAGTTCCTGTTTTTCCTGATTTTAGGATATTTTGCAGTTTTGTGAAAACGAATTTCAAACCTATTTTGATCTGTTTTAATCCATTGTATTAATGTATTTTAGTATGTATATACGTAGTATATATGTTTATGTGAGTGTGGGTCGAATTTGGGGAGTTTTGGTAGTGTGTGTGTGTGTATGTACATATGTATGTACATATGTGTGTATATGTGTTAGGTGTGTGTGTTGGTTCTGGAAAATGGTTCCAGAACCTGGGAACCAATCCCCCCCTACTGTCCTCTGTCTCACTCTCTCTCTCTCATTCAGTTTCTCTCTCTTTCCCTTTGTCTCTCTCTCTATGTCTCTCTATATATAGGTATATATATATATATAAGTTTATATATATATGTATATACATATATGAGATATATGTATATATTGTACTAGTTTACTTAGGTCAATATATATATATATATATGTATGTGGTTGTATTATATATGTTATTCATATATTGGGTATATGGATATTGGGTGGTGGTTAGATAGTGTATATCTATATATATAGATATATATATATATGACTCCTAGTTATAGGTTTATATGAAAACCCCATCATTAGCCTATGGCCTAGGATTTCTAGCCTATGGCTTGGGGCTAGCCCTAATGGCCCAAAACCAACATGTTGACCCTTGATTACTAAGGGTTGACCAAAGTCAACCTTAGGTCAAAAGTGACCTAGTTCACCTAGAAATGACTAGTAATGACCTAAAATAACTAGTTTGACTAGTTTGACTAAAACCCTAACTAGTTTGACTAATATTGACTTAACTTTGACTAGTTTGACTTTAGAGTTGACCAGAGTTGACCAAGAGTTGACTTTTGACCAGTTTGACCTAGAATCATATAGTTTGCATAGTAGACTTCATATTTACTATTTAGAATACATTGTGACTTATATTGCTCTGATTAGGAGCCAGACACCTCTCCTCAGACAGTATATCCTCTTCAGACATTCAGTTATCAGGCGAGTACATTCTCTGACCGTTTCATATTTGCCAGGATTTATATTCTTGCTCTAGCTTACTTTACTTGATGCTGACACGATTGTTATCACGGATTGGTACTATATGGATCTTTTCATGAGATGTTATCCCCCTCGGGAGCATCAGGTACTTTTGTCATGTGTGTTTCACTTACATCATGTATCTCATGCTTCTATTTTCATGTATCTTCATGTATCAGCTAGTGACTCATGTACTCTCATGATCACCGAGCCTCCATGAATCTTCATGAATCACTCACGTATCACCCAATTATGGGCTTATCACGAATCTTAACATAACTTGAACGGATCCTTGTGTATTGATTGGGGATGGGGGAGTGGAAATAGTCATGTGGATATTACCCCAGTAGCTGTAGTCATGAATCACTTCTAGCTGTAGTCATGAATCTCCTATGCTATTTCACATGTCTATATTTTACTCTGACTCACTAGACACTGCTAGTTCTCTATATACAGTAGATATTTCCTTTACAGCTATCTCTTTTGCTACATGTATCTTCCTTCAGCAGTTCCTGTATTTTACTCTATTGCATGCTTTATATCTCCTATCATTCTATGCACTGCGTGAGATGTATTGTGCTCGTTCCCGTCCTGATTGGACCTGTTGAAAATATTACAGAGGATGAGGAGGAGGCCCTGGTATCTACCCATTACGGAGCAGGACTAGATGACACCTATGTTGTGGACCCTCAGCAGGATTCACCTGCAGCTGAGGAGGATGTTCCAGTAGTCTAGACCAGTTTAGTCTAGGCAGTCTTCCTATTTGTCTTTTGTCTCACATCTGAGTTGTATTTTGAGATGTTGAGTTATGTAGACTTTCAGTCTTTGTATTATGAGTTGACATTCTGGATGTTATGTATCTTAGACACTTAGTCTTATTTCATCTATGCTATGGTTCTCCTTGAGTTACTATCTATCTGTTCTTCATTCTCTACCTAGATGTGATTGAGTTTGTTTCTGTTGTCACCTCCATTCGGAGAGTATAAAATGTACAGGTACTTGATATTGTTAGATGACTTACCTAGGACAGCGTTCTACCGCCGACACTGCGGCGTAGGCTGGGCGTTGTTACGTTCTCGTACCCTAACAGTGGGTGCGGGTCGTGACATCGTGGGACTATTTATCTTGACAACCGCAGAATGAGCGGGACAGCACGTAGAATAACTTAGGTCGACCGGCATAACTTTGCCTAACGCACTCAAGCCTACAACATAACCCAAGGGACGAGCAAAGGCTACGCCAAGCCTTGCGGGACAGGATCGTGCATGCTTTAGCAAGCATTTGTGCGGGCGACGCCTATGACTTAGGCTAACTCTCAACTTTTGCACCGAAGACCAACTTTCCTTCTCCCAAGCCACGGGACGAAGGACCGAGTGTCATTTTCCAAAGCACGCCGTGCACCAACTCTAAGCCGACAGTGGGACGTTTTCCATGTTCTAACTCGATTCAAACCGTCGGGATTATTCCCTTAGCTATGTGGATGCGTAGCTTTTATTATCAAGCCTAACTTGTGCAAGTTGAAAACACGATTTATTATGTGAAGGCAAAGATGAGGAGAGTTCACCGAAACTACCCCACCTGAGCGATGTCTCCGAGCAAGCCATTGCAAGGCTAAGGCCGAACGCCGTCGGCGTTTCGATTCCTCCGATTGACTTTGTGGGACAGGGCACTACATCATACACCACTCAGAACAAGTCTCGTCCTCGAGACTTTCCTGAAGGCAAGCTATCCTACCATTTCTATGGCCAAGACTTAATCGTACACATTTCGCCTATGCGTTCCTTCGATTCCGAGCCACGCTCGCACGATTATCAATCTTTCCTTTAACACGATTTCAAGATCTCGACACACTCCCATCTTTCAAGCCTTGCTTGAACTCGTCGCATCACTTGGCTGGATCGTGCACGCATTCCAAGCGTCCCTAAAATACATGCATTCAGCCAAGCCGCATGATAGAAAATTTGTCATTCTCACTCGAGTCGCATCGTGCACATACCCAGGCGTCCCTGAAATATATGCATGTCAGCCGAGCCTCGTGAGCTGGGTTTCCTATATTCGTGATTCATGCTATCCATCCAAGCCAATCCTCAAGATCAATCCTTCGATTGATAACTCATGAAACAGGGCGTCTCGCCTAACCGCTAGGCCATTTCTTTTCGAGGCTAAGTCAATGTCAGGATTGGAATCATAGTTCCCCAACAATAATGCCAACACTGACCCCAATCCTAGGGTCAAACCAGAGTCGATCATACGGGGTCTTCTACCCAAGCTCGCGTCACTCAAATTTCTAAACATCGTGTACGATCACCTAATTCGTATTACGGCACGCGTTGCGTATATTCGAATCCCTTCAATTCACCAATTCTAACCAATTCATGTATTCGATCACGAGGTCGTCTCGCTCGACAATACGTTGCGTCCCAATCTCACGCGAGTCTGATAATCCGCGGTGGTTCATGAATCACCATGCAACGCTCCCGCAGAATAATCATTCTCATCGGGGCGTAACTCTTGTTTGAGTTTAGACTCATTCATTCTCGATACGCAGATTGGGCCTATTCAATCCTCAAGTTTAATCGACAAGCACACTAATTCAATCTCGAGTCCATCTTCGCGTCAAACCACAAGTCGAAGCACACATTGTCGCACCGTGCAAGTTCGACCACTCCCGCTGTATGAATTACCATACCAGCGCTCACGCAGAGTGATCGTCCTAATCGGCGTGACGCATATGCGAGGCTGGAGTAGCGCTCGCATAAGACAAGAACGTCAATGTTGTGGTTATCGACGAAGCAAATCCAAACATTCTATTTTTCATCCACCCGAAGTTCGATAGTTCGATCGTCATTCGTTCAACTTAGAAAATCCTCGAGCCAAGTCTATCGTTTCCTCGACACATTTTAACATCCCGATTATAGCATCCATCGTAACAATGACATTTGCACGATCGTCATTTGTCGAGTCAGAGTACCCCCGAGTTATCGCATATCGATCTTTGATACGCCTCAATACCATCGACGATATGCGTAACCTGACGATCTTCCTTTGTAACCAAATTTCGAGTCGTGCGACTGATGCTATTGTCCAAACTGGATATACCACCATTTCTCGATATTCAAGATCCAGTTCGATCGCCATTCCTTAAGCTCGTTTCAACATCGTTATTCAAAACTCAAGTCACATTTCCTTTGCATCAATCCGATATCGCACGCGCGATCCTCTAAGTTTCCTCGATCAAGACCATTCAATTTCATTCATCGTTCCGAAACATTTTCTAACTTGCGTTGCTCGTTCACAAGTTGTCCGAACGAGATGCTCGTTCGGGACATTCGAAGTCACGACCAACTAAGCGTGACGCGTTCTAAGGCTTTGCGCGATCGCATCGCCTCGCCAACATACTCGTAATCCTCAATATTCGCTCGAACAATTTCCAAGACGAACCATACACCACTCAGATTCGAGCCACTTGACTAGTCGTCGACACTCATTCTTATTCTTCTCCGAACCTATCGCATACACCACTCGAATTCAAGCCATACGATCTAGTCCTCAATCACGTTCGCGTCATTCGCTAAGACATCATTCAGGTTCGTTCGACGAATCGCTAGCGTAGTCGCTCGCGTCGTATCGACGCACACACTAAGTCGTTCGTACTATTTCCTCGAAATCCAAATCAATCTTCCGTGTACGCCTAAGCGTTAGTCCGATAGCGTTCCTATCGATAGACACTCTAAGTATATCTCCGTTCCCGACCGAGCGATACTTGTTATCGCTCACAATTCGTTTGCACCAAAGGTCGAGGTGCGCGACGCGAAACACAACTTAGCCAAAAGGCCGTGTGCATAGCCATTCCTGTGCGGACTATATTCCGAATTTGCACGCTCACTTACTAGGGTCGACGTTGGACTAATTAGGCACGCATGCGACTTGCTAAGGTCGACGTTGGACTATTCGGGCATACGTGTGACTTTGCTAACATTAGCACATGTTTTCAATCGAGTCAAGTTTGCAACGTTCGGCACAAAGGCCCTATCGATCCCGTTCAACCGAGTACTTGTACGAGCTTTCGAAAATATTTAGACTTATTGTATGGACATGCCGAGGGACATTTGAGAGAGAGCGCACCAACGATAACAACTTGCGGAAGCAACAGAGTTTTGCGGAAACATCGAAGTTAAAGAATTCAATCGACGGTCCAAGGACGTAAAGCCGTGCTCTGATACCACTATGTCACGCCCCGCTCCCGTAGGAGCGATCGTCCTCGCTAAGGCGTGATGCCGCACGAGCCTAGATTGCGCTCGTGCAAGGCAATTCCATAACGGCCGATTACATCGGCGGCGACGGGGTCGTCGCACAGAAGTCCCAAGCAGAAACATTGAATACATTGCAGCGGAATATAAAGAAGAACACATGAACACAAGTCATTCAAAAGAATCTCTTTTTTTGATATTGAATACAAGGTTACATTTGTGGGCGCAAGGCCAAATTACAATGTCTCTCGTGCTCACTTTTCTCTCATTTACAAGTCACTCTGCTCTCTCTCATCTCTCTGTACAATACTTGAATCCAGCGGAAGCTTCGGAAGGCGATGTCCATACATTATGTCCTGTATAAGTCTTCAATCACCGCGGCCGCAAGCTTTGAATCGCCAAGGAACTCCGTGCCTCGACGCATCCAAGCGAGCTCCGTGCCACGAGCTTCTACCTGTGCCTGCACATGAAACACTGTGTGGGTGTCAGTACCACTGTACTGGTGGAGTGAGCTTCTCGCCCACCCATACAAAACCTACACGTTTCATTTACTTTGTGCAACATAAACCCTTTTATGATTGTCTTTCTATTCTTGCCTTAGGATCAGTTTTAGGACCGGCGCCTTAGCGCAACTTGTGTATCGGAACCATCCCGTGCTTGCAATGTCAACGTTAGCTCATACTTTGTCTCTAGACCACTCCTCGTGCCAACAACGTTAACCTATCAAGTTGTGTTCGCCTTACGGCCATAATCAGAGACGCAACTACACGAAGGACTCCATTTTCTTGCCTCTAGACCTTTCTCGTGCTTGCATTGTCGATGCACCGACTTATACTTATCTTTCGTGCCAAACTCTGGGACGTAACGACTCGGTCGTGCCATAACTCGATTCGTGCTTCAATATCTCCGAGGCAGTGCCTCCTTGCTTAGTCTCGCCTACACATGTGTTGTGACAACGCGGCCGTGCCTCATATTTCGAGGTCGAGCCCAACAACTCAACGTAACTTCACACGACTTGCCCTACGGCCCTTTTTGACTTAACTCGCAACTTAACACTCGACGCCACATCTCGTGCCGAAGCACGTCGCCCTTGCCGTAGCCAAATCTTAGGCCCAGACATTGTGTCTTTTTAACTAATACATATTCAACTCAATCCAAAGGCACCCACGCGGATTGCCGCCCGTGCCGACACATCTATATGAAAGGTCACTGGCCTAACCAGCCATTTTGGACATAGCCTGGTACTCGGGACCCTTGCACCGCCGGTTGCGATCCTCGCTGCAAGTCCCCGACATACCGGTTGCTTCATACCCAGCTCGGCTATAATTCGGTTCTTCCTAGGCCGAGTCGGTCCCGTGGCCCCGGGTTGCCGCTCGAAGAACCACCCCTTGTCGACAAGTAGTCCATGACCACGCGCCTACGCTAACTTCTAGACTTAACGTAATGCAAGGTCACATTATTATCACAGTTCCTTTGTTTTACTCTTTCCACTTTTCGTACTTTCTTTTGCAGAGCCCCAAACCAGGGTTGCCTCGGCGACTGAACCACAGTCCCGACATATTTTCTTTCGGCGACTAACCATCGCTTAGACTTAACGTGTTTCCTTAAGTATCGACCGACCGTGGATAACTTTCCACAGAACCAACCGTGGCTCGTGCCTCTAAACCGACTCGTGTTCTACGCAATGCTATCGCCCAAGTCATACTTCATGTGACGGGCCCTGGGGTCGTGGGACTATTTATCTTGACAACCGCAGAATGAGCAGGACAGCACGTAGAATAACTTAGGTCGACCGGCATAACTTTGCCTAACGCACTCAAGCCTACAACATAACCCAAGGGACGAGCAAAGGCTACGCCAAGCCTTGCGGGACAGGATCGTGCATGCTTTAGCAAGCATTTGTGCGGGCGACGCCTATGACTTAGGCTAACTCTCAACTTTTGCACCGAAGACCAACTTTCCTTCTCCCAAGCCATGGGACGAAGGACCGAGTGTCATTTTCCAAAGCACGCCGTGCACCAACTCTAAGCCGACAGTGGGACGTTTTCCATGTTCTAACTCGATTCAAACCGTCGGGATTATTCCCTTAGCTATGTGGATGCGTAGCTTTTATTATCAAGCCTAACTTGTGCAAGTTGAAAACACGATTTATTATGTGAAGGCAAAGATGAGGAGAGTTCACCGAAACTACCCCACCTGAGCGATGTCTCCGAGCAAGCCATTGCAAGGCTAAGGCCGAACGCCGTCGGCATTTCGATTCCTCCGATTGACTTTGCGGGACGGGGCACTACACTTGAGGAACAGAAAAGTGTCTTGGAAATTGAAATCGTGTTAAAGGAAAGATTGATAATAGTACGAGCGTGGCTCAGAATCGAAGAAACGCGTAGGCGAAGTGTGTATGATAGTCCCGCATCTAGGAACGATTAAGTCTTGGCCATAGAAATGGTAGGATGGCTTGCCTTCAGAAAAGTCTCGAGGACGAGACTTGTTCTGAGTGGTGTATGTTGTAGTACCCCGTCCCGCAAGTCAATCGGAGGAATCGAAACGCCGACGGCGTTAGAACTTAGTCTTGCAACGGCTGCTCGACGGCTCGGTCGGTCGAGATGACTCCTCGCTCAGGTGGGGTAGTTTCGGTGAACTTGTCTCATCTTAGCCTTCACTTAATAACGCGCATGTTTTCAACTTGCACAAGTAGGCTAATATAAAAGCTACGAACGCACATAGCTAAGAGAATAATCCCGACCCGTCAGAATTTCTTAGAACATGGAAAATGTCCCACGGTCTTCATAGAAGTAGTCTCAGCGTGCTTTCAAATGACACTCGATCCTTCGATCGCGTGGCTTGGGAGAAGGAAGTTGGCTTAAGTTGCTAAGTTGTCCCGACACTCTAATCAGCCTAAGTCATAGGCGTCGCCCGCATGAATGCTTAATAAAGCATGCTCGGTCCTGTCCCGCAAGGCTTGGCATAGCCTTCGCACGTCCCGCAAGTTAAGTCGTCTTGTACGGCTTGTTGGCTTAAGTCTAGGCACCCGAGAACTTGGTTGTTCAAGTCGAATGCGTGTACGACACATTTCCTCGATGCGAAGCTCGGTGTAGCCTTTGCTCGTCGAATCGTTGCCCGAATAAGTTAGACAAGAGTTGTGCTGGGCTATCGAAGCCATTTCTAGCACTGTCCCGCTCTATCTGCGATTGTCAAGACGCGTAGTCCCTTGAGAACAAGGCTCGTCGTATAAAGTATATGACTTGAGCGTTAGCATCGCCTAGAGAACCAAGTCTGTCTAAGGTACGAGCTACGGTCAGTTTAGTAAAAAGCTTGCCACGAATAAAGGAAGTCCCGCACACGAGATCGGTCCCGCTACTTGGGAGTCTCGCTAAGTCTTGATAAGTCCCGCACACGAGATCGGTCCCGCTACTTGGGAGTCTCGCTATGTCTTGAAAGGAAACACACGAGATCGGTCTCGCAGCTTGGGAGTCTCGACATATAGAAGGAAAGTATGGTCATGTTAAGGAAGGACTGGATAGATCGAGTTGAGACTTGCATGGTCATTGGACAACTTGTCGACAAGGTGTAGTCTTCTCGAATGATTGCCAAGGCGTCGGGGTCATTCGTCTGGGGGAAGCGAGTTGCGGCTCAAAGCAGGATGCAGGATAACCGCATGGGAGTATCGGCGCTTCCGGGGCTAGCTACCCATTGGAAGGGCGGCCCGATACCCCCGTCGAGCCGTGTCCAAGATAGCTTGACATTGCTAGTGACCACTCATGTAGATGTGTCGGCAAGAGCGACAATCTGTATGTTTGCCTTTGGATAGCGTCGAGTACTAGCACCGCGTCGGTCGAATCATGAGACAGTCTAGCACGACATGTATCAAGTTAGCAAGATACGTGCTTCGGCACAAACCAAGGCTTTCGCGTATCAAGTATTGGCATTCGCGTATTGGCTTTCGCGTATCAATATTGCCATTCGCGTAGTGGCTTTCGCGTATCGGCATCGTTTGCCTAAGTTTGTATAAGTTAAGTCAAGTGCCATCGCTTTAAGTCGAAAGGACCGTAATGTAAAAGTTGGCTAAGTCAGGGAGTCGTTAGGCACGACCTCATCTTGAAGCACGGACAAGTCTAGGCAAAGTCTAGAGACACTTAGGTTTGAGTAAAGGTCTTGGCACGACTGAGTTCGCGTAAGTTGCTCCTCGGCGAGGCATATGTCTTGAATATGTCTAAGTCGCGAATAGAGCAGGGCACGACCCTGCCGTCCCGAGTTGAAGTTTGGTCAAGTACATATGCGATGAGGCACTGCCTCGATCGAAATACACGTTGACATGATAGCACGACTATGTCGTCGCATAACGAGTTGGTTAGGCGTCGTGGCCTTAAAACTGATCCTAAGGCAAGACTAGAAAGACAATCGAAAGGGACTTAAGCTGCACAAAGTAAATGAACGTGTCGGTTATGTATGGGTGGGCGAGAAGCTCACTGCACCAGTACAGTTGAGTACTGACACCCACACAGTGTTCATGTGCAGGCACAGGTAGAAGCTCGTGGCGCGGAGCTCGCTTGGACGCGTCGAGACACGGAGTTCCTTGGCGATTCGAAGCGTGCGGCCACGTGGATTGAAGACTTATACATGACATAATGTATGGACATCGCTTTCCGAAGCTTCCGCTGGCTCAAGCATTGTAATCGAGAGATGAGAGAGAGCAGAGTGACTTGTAAATGAGAGAAAAATGAGCATGAGAGACTTGTAATTTGACATTGCGCCCACAATGTAATCTTGTATTCAATATCAATAAAGAGCTTCTTTTGAATGACTTGTGTTCATGTGTGTTTGTTCTAAATTTCCGCTGCATGATTCAATATTTCTGCTTGGGACTTCTGTGCGACGACCCCGTCGCCGCCGCTGCAATCGGCCGTTATGAAACTGCCTTGCACGAGCGCAATCTAGGCTCGTGCGGCATCACGTCTTAGCGAGGACGATCGCTCCTACGGGAGCGGGGCGTGACAACCACTACCACTAGACTAGAGAATCATTAGCATATATATATATATATATATATAATAAAAATATAAAAAATATATATATATATATTGTGTGTGTGTGTGCGCGCGTGCGCGCGCGTAACAATAAATGGAGTGATATAAATGATAATAATAAACACTATGAATTAATCGGTAAAAGTTAGCTTGTGTCTCTGTAATACAACATATGCTAGTACAACATCCAGACTGGTTCAAGCAGTCTTGATCAAAAAAATGTGCAAGTTCATCTCATGTGAACATGCTTTGTTATTTCCTATGTCGACTTTACTCTCAACCTTCCCCACCTCCCATTTCAAGCTTTTACACCCCCCCCCCCCCACAATATGAATGTGTCATCAACCAAACACCACACATTTACTTTAGTGGGTCAGGTCGGGCTTCGGGCCGGGTCTATATTATGGATCGATATACATGGCCTAGCACAACTCAATATACGGGGTCGGGTCAGGCCGGTCCGGACTCACGATTAATCTGACCGGACCGGACCGGCACATGGGCCAATTTTCGGGCAGGACTCGTGCCGAGCTGGGTCGGTCCGGCCCCATCTCCACTGGAGATTTCTAAAATTGGATTTATATCCTAATTCTCGTTGTACTTTAAGAACATTTCTATCCTAGTTGGTATAGTTTCTGTAATGAAACTGTATACATAAAAATACTCTCCAATGGTTCTCTATTTCTATTCTTAAGTTTCTATCCTAGTTAGTAGAGTTTCTATATAGAATTTGCATACACAAAAAATAATAAGTTATCAATTTCTATCATGCATGACAACAAATAAAAGGATCAATTTAATGCAGTGGGGCTCAATATTAATCAGTATGAAAGATGGAGAATTTTTATTAGAGTTTTTAACATTTAATCTGGCTCATTGGTTCGTTTTGACTAATGATTGTTCAGTGATTATGGTGACATAAATATTTTTTTTAACCCTAGTTAGAGCAACCATTCACCAAAAGGAGAGACGATTCTCAAATTTACAACTTTTAAGGAAGAGGAGATTCGAAGATTGCAGGTTTATTTGAAGAGGGATTGTTTCGAGGAGATCAACATTTATTCGTTCGCTTGATCTCTTCTTCGGTAATTCTCTATTCTCGTTGTAATCTATTTTCATTCAAGCCTCATGAGTTGCGGTGATCCATATTGGAACGGTGGGAGGAGCTAAACCGAAGTCGCTGTACTTTCTTATTCATTAGTGAGCCTTTTTCGGATTGGACTCCAATCGTCCTTTTTTTTTCCTTTCACGATTTTACACGTGAATATCGTTTGTATTTTGCGTTGTGCTTGTTTTTTGGATAATAGTATCATCTACAAGTCATGAGTTTTACTTCGGTCCTCGAAGAAATCTTCCTGTTTTGAAACAATATTTATTACGCTAGTTCCATGCCAGATAACAGAGACAAATACATAGGTCCATTTGATGTTTACTGCATTAGAAGTTTCATTAAAGATGCATCAACTCAAAAGCGTAGTAGAGCGAATTAACATGACACTAGTGGATATAGTGCGGTGCTTGCTATCTGAAGTAAAGTTGTCATGCAACTATTGGGGTAGGACTTTACATATTTATTCTTATGTTATTAATCTATATCCTAGTACTCATTTGCATGGTAATGTGCCTTGTAAATTATGGTATGACAAGGTTATAAAGCTTACAATGACTTAAACTCTTACTACAAATGTATGTAATGACACAAGAACTTAAGTATAAGATTGAGATTTGGAGAATGTAGCGATAAAGGCCGAATATGCGTGTGATTTCTTTACTCCGTTGACGATCTGACGAACTTTTGAAAGCTCTTGATGAGCGCATGCAAATACTGTTGGATATAATGCTCTCACAAAAGGATGCTTATGTTGCTAGCTCAAGTGGATCATGTGTCTTTGTAATCACAAAAATCGAGACTACTTATAGCAAAAAAAATCTCAAAAACGATTAATTGTTGAGTTCCCGTGGGAGAAGATTTATCGCGGGAAGTGCTGTCCCGCAATCATAGACTTCGTGTGTAGCCCATTAGCCCACGTTCACATGGGGCTCAAAAAGATGCTGCCACGTGACCTCACGTTCCTACGGTTTGCATGAAGATTTTGCCGCATGACAACAGTTATGCGGAACTTCGGCACGCTCCCGTGTGGATGAAGCCACATTCTGCCACGTGCTTCCTGTTGCTGCAACTGTACAAACCACGATGAGCACGACTTGACAGCTATTCCGACGAACTGCCTCGAATTTCGTAAGATTTCACACGTTACTTGTGCATTATCACATCGATTTCTACATATACGATACATTAAATGCGACCATAGAGTCTTGTGGAGAGAAAGCTTATGCGGAGACCACCTTCCCTTCCCTTCCCTTCCCTTCCCGTTGGAGGGATGCTCTCGGAAGGAAAATCCTCTTGTCGAGGGAAGCTCAAAAGAAGAATTTACATATTTTATTCTAGTTAATTTAAATATATTTTAATATGTATAAGGTTAGAGAAGTCATTTTTGGAACATAAGTTCTATGGTGAACCTAAATCTATTTTGGAGGTTACCGGTCAAGAATTCTTGTTTGGATAGTTCATATTGATCATGCGAAAATAAAGACCTTAAAGCTCAAACATGAGTGAATCAGCTTCGACGAACAGAAAATGAAAGATATTTTATCAGATGACAACGGCTATTCGACGTACACTCCGCGGTGGACGACGTTTTTTTGTTTTTTTGTTTTTTTGCTTTCCAAATAGCAGTTTTTTTTAAAAGCCCAAATAGCAGTGGAGTTTTGCAGTTTTTTCATTCAAATTTCCATTGGCCGAATGGGCCCAAGCCCAGGTGTCTGGTCTGGCTCTCGACAAAATCTTTGGTTATTGGGGTGGGAGGTTCAACCCCAAACTAGTTCTCTCCCCAATACTCTCTCTCTCTCTCTCTCCATGGACGGTGCGCCGATGAGCTACCACCAACCCGAGTACGACGTAACGCCCCCGCCGGCGATCCCAATGCACCACTACCACCACCACCAGCCTCCTCCTCCCTACCACCACCACTACTACCCAAACCCTAACGCCCACGCTCCTCCTCCTCCAATGGCGGCGGCGGCTGTGGTCCCCGTGGAAAAGTCCGACATCCACACCCTCTTCATCGCCGGTATCCCCGACGACGTCAAGCCGAGGGAGATCCACAACCTCTTCCGCCGCCGCCACGGCTTCGACTCCTGCCTCCTCGAGTACACCGGACGCGGGAACCAGGTTTCCTTCCTCCCTCCTCCTTCTTCCCCTCCCATTCTTAGGTTTAGGGTTTATTGTGGGGACAACGCGTTTGAATTTTCTTAGGGCTTAGGAATTACCCTGTTTACTTGATTGATGGTACAGTCTACAGACACGGTGAGACGGACAGGACACTGGTTTTGGCGTGTCCTAGTCTCTTTTCGAGTGTTTGTATCCGTTCCAATACGCTCCGGTCACAGCGCAGGTCATTGGGGTGTCGTGCTTTCGTAGGTATCAAGTAATATGCAATTGTCACAAGTTTGGGATTCAGGAAGAATTTGGGCGACAGTTCAAAATTTCGGATTTCTGAGAGAAGCTTAGTTTGGGATCGTCATTCCTCCACTCATTGTTGTAATGTGTCATAGAGATGAATGCTATTTCTTGTTGCAAATCGTATCATCTCACCTCTTCGTATATACTCTTTATAGTGTAGGGGAACTTGGAGGGTGCTTGGTTGCATGAGCTTAAACTACAATGCTAACCAAAAGGTAGATCTACTTACTTGCCAATTGGCCACCTAGGTTTCATGACATGGACCACTAATGCTCATAGCTACCTTGTCTAGGAGTTTTTGCACAAACATAGAGGGTTGACGTTAGGTCGAAAACTAGTCATAAAACTTTGTCAAATCTCGTACAGAGTTTTCTTATGCTCCATACCCGTCCTCATTCTGATAGATAAACTTGTCAACGAAAGATGCAAATGTATAATATAATATAATTAGACCAGTTGCATTTACATCAACAAAGAAAAAAAAGAGATGGTGAAACAAATAGAAACCAACAAATATGTTATGACATGCACGTTAGTCTAGTCATGCATTGCTATTAGAGTTCACTATATGTTTAAATACACTATAGGGGAAATAAATAAACTATGTATCATCATCTTTTTTTTTTATCTTTTTTTTATCTCTATGTACCAAGGTTCGCAATATCGGTATCGGACTCTTCCTACGAGTATCAGGATCGGCGGTTTTGAATCAGAGTATCGGATTTCTTGGCATCGGAAAGAAAATAATTATTAAAATTTTAGAATTTTTTAATACATTTAGGCATAATTTTAAGTATTTCATATGTTGTTTCTTAGTATTTTTAAATTGAATGAAATATTAGTCACCCTTATCGATTGATTTATCTGTGATAAATGACTTTTCTTTTTTCACATGACTTTACAACCTTACTATGCTCTTATATCATTACTGATTGGTATCTTTTTCGTTCAATTTTCTTTGCCGAATTGACTGAAAAAGAGGCCCCCAATGTCGGTACCGGTATTTGATCGGGACATGTCAAACCGTATCGGTATCGGCAGATACCGCCAAACTATGCTATGTACATGAATCATATTCGTCACTAGGAGAACATTATACCGTTCACTATATGTTTAAAGTTTGATCTATTGTTGGGGGGTTTGATGGCCTTGATCAAAGCTGCTGATGGTAACCATGGCTTCATGGACAAGGAATGAGTTCCCAATGGAGGTAAATTCCATGACCCCTTTTTTTATTAGGAAGCCCATGGAGCCTTCGACAAGGGGCTTCTATTCTAGTCTCCAACAATAACGGACTATGGACAAAGTGGAAATATTGTGTTTAATTAAGTAATGTATCCTAGATTCCGTGAACAAACCAGACCAAGATTATTACTACCCAGAGTGAGGAACCCATGGATCAATGCATTCCACGAAATCCGTTATCTGCACAAAAATTAGGAAGGGTTCAATGATGCATTTGGATCATGTTGGCACAAAGTGACATTTTATGCTTGGTTGATTGGAGGACCTAGAGGGCTTTGAAGGTGGCAGTGGAGAGAATTTCATGCCATAGCTTCATGGATGAGTATCTTTTAGTATTGAACTTTGTGACCTCTTGGTTAAAACCATACACCAACAAGACAAAACATTCAATTGCAATTTTTTTATAAAACAATAAGTATATAATAGGGTGAATATAACTATATAGTAGGAAACAAAATTTCCATGGGGGGTGCACCTCCTCGTCCTCCAGGCCTAGGGTGGGTTCACCCCCTGGAACCAAGGGAAGGACTTGCAAATTTGAGCGGTTAAGAGAGAATTGGATTCTGGTTACTTTTTGTATTTTTAGAACGAAGAAGAGCTGTTTGGGTTTAAAGGAGTAAAAAGCGACATGGTTCATTGGAGGCCCTTCTCACTTGTCAAATTATTCGCAAAGTTCATATTCATTTCGTGCATATGACAAATGTTTCATGAATCCGATGAATTATTTGCGTACAAGAGAATAATTCACTATTGGTGCTTTTAGAGGAATATGCACAAATAATTTATGAAGCCAATTGAACAATTTGTTCGACTTCCTCCGTAAATAGTTGGGTTTGAAAGTATAGAGTAAACTTGACTGGCACATGTTCTTTTGACATATATACATACATTGCCAGCACACATTCCTAGATGGAAGTGTGATGTTTTATCTATGTTTTACACTGCAAATGTTCCTTCTCAACAACAATAAAGCCTTTAACATAAACACATATCAGACACCATGGGATTTCATCTTGAATTGGTGGATTAATTTGAATCTTAACTTATGAAAATAAGTGAGGACTTAATATTTGATGTAACCCAACAATGATGAAAAGCGGGTATCTCTTCAATGGTCCGCAAGGTAGTCATATCTCCATGGTACATATCCTTTCTAATCTCAAAAATAGCTACTACAAACGTCTCTGTTTTCCTAAACCCACTAGGTACTTCATCACAAGATTTTCCAAGTCTACAAAAACCTTATGTGGATCCCTCTTTCTCTCTCTAAATCTTTTCATGTAACTATTAATAAAAGAAAAAGAAGAAATGCCATGCCTTTCTTTCCTTGTTATATTTTCTTTGCAACACAGCCTCATGAGTGGCTTATTAGCTTATTGTTCTAGTTTAGCTGGTTGGGGGCTCCTTGCCATTCATCAGGAAGATGGCATTGACTTTTGAAGATATTTAGTTATTTATTTATTTCTTCTGGGTAGCTGCTTTAGGTTTATGTGATATTTGTACTTTATCAATTATCATCCCGTAAGTTCATTCCTTGTTCAACTCTTATCAAAATATGATTGAAATGATATTACTTGCTATATGTTTTATGCTCGTCTTTTCTTCTATATGACAGGTTGTTGCCTTTGCTACATTTTCCAATCATTTATCAGCAGTGACAGCCATGAACGAACTAAATGTGAGATTTCCTTTTCACCTTGTACCTTCTTCTCAGCTATCATTTTGCTGGTTATCATACTTCCAAGTTTGATCATCTTTGTCATCAACTCTCTCCTTATTTTAGTAACAATGCGACAATCAATTGTCAAAAGCTATTATTGAAGGTCTTTTTGAGTTGAGTTTGTTTTAAAAATAAATTTACGAAATCTATGACATGAAAAAGATATTTGTCATGGTCATATCAGGATGTGGCTGCAGAGTTTGGGTGCCCATAATGGCATAGTAAAAATTCAGGGTAAATTATGTACACAACTCTTGAGTTTTAATAGTATTACAGGTTTACAACTCCTACCTCGTATATTGCATTATTACAAGGAGACCGTCATATTTTGGGTAGGATACTAAAGATGGCCCTTACGATTACATTCAGTTAGTAATTCAAGTTATAGTGCTTGTATAATAGGGAAAAAACTCCTTGTAAAATGGCAAGACTGTCCTTGTTCATTGTTTAGAAGAACAAAAGTTCCCTCTTAAAAGTTTATGCATGGTAGGAGTAAACGAAGACGTACAGTGTGCCAAAAATTCAAATATACATGCTTTATTATTTAAAATGCATACAAATACATAAAATATCCTCGATCTTTTGTGACTTTTTAAATGAAACCCTGAAAAGTATTTTAACATGAATATCATGAAGTAAATGTTTTTTACTTCATCAAACAATAGACTATTTAAGGTTACTTTCTGCCATGTGTAATATCTTAAGATACGAGGTAGTGGAAAGCAGTACTATAAAACCTCATGGTTGGTGTAGGTAAACAAACCTTTTTTATGCATCTAGTTAAAGTCAGACTTCAAAGTTGGAACTTGAAACACTGACTCCAGTATATATGGTGCCTAAAGCCTGTGAATCTAGAGTACAGAATCCAATATTCCATGTCGACTGTATTACTGAAGTCAGAATTTGAAACTCCAACTTCAGTTTCTTATGTAAAATTAAAATTGGTGTTTGGAAGTCCAACTTTAGTATTAACAACTTCTTTAAAGTTGGACTTTAAAATTGTTGACTTTACCCTTTGTCATCAATTTAAATTCTGACTTTAGTATGAACAAGTAAGAGTGGTAGGTTTTCAAAATATCAGCTTTAGTTTTTACTACAAAATAGAAGTTATCAGTCTCGACTTTAGTATTAACAATTATGAAGTTGAACTAACACCGACTTTAGTTTTCAGAATTTTAAAGGTCCATGTAGTCCCCCACTGACGCTTGACAGCCAAAAGGTTAACATCATTTGACCAAACCATAAGGGTTAATGAATTCATTTGGAAGGACTTGGCTACTACAGACTTCTATGCTCCACACTAGTGCAGAAATCACAGGACCGAAGTGGACATAGGTTTAGAATATTTTGGAGTGTCCATGTCGTGCCTGACATAAACATAAACATGACATGTATTTTGGAGTATTTAGTAGTGTGCTTCTTAGGTATTGTCTTATAAGTCAGAATATCCTAGGAGGCCAACGAATATCAGTAAGAACCGCGATTCGGCGGTTCTTACTTAGGAGCTCATTTTTGTGGCAACGAGGGCACATTTTTCCGACGATGGGAGCGCGTTTTCCCGGTGACGGTAGCACGTTTCCTTAACGACGGGAGCACTTCCATAACAGGACCAAATTTTAAAAGATTGGTTTTTTTTTGGGAAGAAAGTTGGAGAATTTGAATACACGTTCATCAAGTTAACAAGAAACTAAGGATTACTTATCTTGACATCATAAAAATCACCATGCGAATGATTTCTCTGTAACTTTGAACTGAATTTCATAAATTCTAATACATATTAGATATTTATAAATTTTAATAACAATAATTAATAAACATAAACAAATTATTAGCACACACTCCCAACTTTAGACTCTTCTAAGTAGTCGCGCTCCTCCGCTCCCGCTCTTGCCTTCACTCTCGCCCCCGCTCTTGGCTTCTAAGGGTGTATGTAATGCCTTTCTAAGGGTGTAGTAGATTTAAAGGGAGCATGTTTTACGGGCGAGGACACTAACATGGACAAAGTGTTGCCATTGTTTTGGCTAAGTGCCAAGATACTAGTAGTTTGTCATTATTTCTTTTTTTCCCCCAACTTCTGTATAAGGAAATGATGTATGATAGAGTTACGATGATTGAATGAACTATTAGAGGAGATAGTAAATTGTTCCAATAATCATTGGCTTATATGATTACATCAAGGATGAACATTGTTTTTTTACCGTTTTGTGATAGTTATGGATGAAATTACTAACATATCCAGGAAGTTTTATGGTGTATGATATTTGTTGATGATATTGTGTTTGATTGATGAATAGAGAAGGATTATATGCTAAAATAGAAGTGTGGAGAGAAACTTTAGAATCTAAGAAATTTAGAATTAATAAACAAAAACAAAGTATATTAAATGTAATTTCAATCATATTCATAAGTCAAAATGAAATGCGGTGGGAGTCTATATAGATGGACAAGAGATACCTAAGAGTGATAGCTTTCAGTATTTATAATCAATCATTCATCATGATGGAGAGATTGAGAATGATGTCATGCATAAAACTAAAACAAGATGATTGAAATGGAGGAGTGTTTCTGGAGCACTTTATAATCGCAAGATATCTCTGAAGTAGAAAGAAAAAATTCTGCAAGACTGCTAAAGGACCAACCATATTTTATAAGTGTTGGGCAATTAAGAAACGACATATACAAAAAATTAGTGTAGCCGAAATGAGAATGCTAGAATGATACCTAACCATGCATTAAAGGATATGATATAAAATAAGTGTACCCCGTAGAAAGTTTGAGGTGACACAATTGAGAACGAGAGGAGAGGAAGTCGACTTAAGTGGTTTGAACTTGTGCAACGCAGAGCAATAAATGCTCAGGAGGAGCAATAATATAGTACTTAATGGAGCCACTAAGACTAGAGGGAAGCCTAGACGAATATGATTTGAAATGTTAAAGAAGCATATCAATTTGGTTAGTGTTATAGAGGAATAACCCTTTACAGATCTGAGAAGAGGGTTCAAACAACCGATCCCAAGAATTTGGGATAAAGACTTTGTTATTGTTGTATAGGTAAATTGGATCTATGGTTTGGGACATAGTTGTCAAAGGCAAAAATCATACCTAAGCGCTAAAGTCTTATGGAGCCTAGGGGCAAAGCGCTAAAGCGAGATGCACGTCTGGAAAAAAAAAAGCGCATATAAAGAAAAGAAACATATATATTTATGTGATAATAGTCATATTAGTTTGTTTCTTTACATGTCTTCAAAATTTGTTTGATATTAGTAATACTTTAGGCGTTTAACATATATTTGCTAACATAGTTTGTTGTTAGAATAATCCAAAATGACTATTTCCATCATGGATTGCTTGAAACCCAGGAACCCAAGAACTTTTCTTGGGAGAGAGTTGAAGAGGATGAGGAAGAGTTGGGTGCAATATTCTAAATGGTCGTCGAGGCGGCCGCTCTCTGCACTGCTTTTGCCGTTGGTGGTGGAGTAGGCGGCCGCCGGTGGTTTGGTGGCGTGGGCGGAGGTGAGGCGGCGTAAGTGGGATCCAACAATGGGATCTATGTTTTGTAGGGAATTATTTTTGAAAATTAGGTTAGATTTGTGAGGGTTACGAATCGTATTTTATCAAATCCACATCTCGACTTAAGGGGGTAACGTGTCTGAATGGGTCTTGGGCTTAACACCTTGGGCTTAACACCTTGGGCTTTTATAAATAAAAAACAAAAAAGAAAACATACCAGACTGCTAGGCTTGCACCCAACGGACCCAACGCATCACCCCTTCGACCTGGGCGTGCGCCTAGGCACTGCTTTTGTTGTCGAAGTGCGCTTCACATGAAGCGAGGTACAGCCCTGTGCCTGGCTACCCTTTGTGCCTAGGCGCACTTTTGACATCACTTTACTTAGGTAAGTGGGTAATGGTTGGGTTTCTTTTATATAGGAGTGGTTCCTTGTGTTGCTGAAAAAAAGGAAAAAGAAGTTAAGAAGCAAGAGGATAAGTGCAATAGTAGGGTTCTGGTAATCTCAGCGACACGATGATGATGGTCACCCAGGCGCAAGGAGGGTGATTATTTAATCAAATATATATATTAGTTAGGCTTGGTTGGTCCAAATTGTTTTCCGTGCCTCTAGTTTCTTTGTCCGACTCGCTATTAATGCCTCTCCTTGCAAGTTTGAAGCTAATGAATAGCAATTTTGATTATGTTTATTGTTGTTCACTCCAAAAAAGAAAGAAAAGGTGAATGTTTACCTTGAAAACCGCCAAATTCTTTAACAGATTGAAGTTGTAAAGAATGAAATTGAGCTTATGATTAAGTATTTGACAAATCATAATTAAGTATCCGAAACTACATCTTATCTTGTCATTTTGCACTTGTTTTTTTGATGGATCTAATAATATTTATGTGCTATCTCACTGGCGAGGATTTCAAGTTAGGTTTATCACTGAATTTCTTGGGTAAGGTTTCACTAATAAATTTCTGTAGCAGTTATTATCGAACTAGAATGTATCAGTTTCTTCGTTTCTCAAAAACTTTATCCTCTCTCTCTCTCTCTCTCTCTCTCTCTATATATATATATATATATATATATATATATATATATATATATATATTTTTTTTTTTTTTTTTTTTTTTTTTTTCACGTGCCCAAAACTCAAAGCAGTTTATGAATTTGTCTTTATAAAATAGTTATGGGTTTTTGTTAATAGACCAGTCATGTTTTGTTCCTATCATTAGTCAAATGATGTCGAGTTTTTGTAAGTTTCACACTACTAATCCTTTGATCTTTTGCTTTGGGTTTGACAAACATAAGCTCATCAACCTCTATGTTTTTGTATAAAATAAAGGGTATAATCTGTAAGGGAAAATGTCTGTTCAACTCACTATTAACTGAGGGGCTGTTTGGTTGCCTGTGTTGCTGCAGCTTTTGTTGCAGCACTTTACGCCAATTCCGGCGTGTGTTTTACTGTAAATAGAACACTTACTGCAGAAAAAGCTGCATTACTTATACAAATCCCACCAAATTCTGCAGCATTTGTTGCTGTCAATATGGCCGGAACTCCATTCACATCAGCTTTTGCTTCGTGGGATCTCCATTTACAGGCAATCGTACAGCCCCTGAATGGGAATAGTGGATCCTAGGTCTGTTGGTAGCAACATTAAACTTGAATTTAAGAGTTTTACTTGTGGTAATATAACTCAGATGTAAGCTTTATTATGTCGGATCAATTGGGCACTTGGTTATATGGCCTGTGTTTTTTCTAAACTTTTAATTGACCCGCCTTGTTGTCTACAGTATATCTACACAGATATTTCAGTCTAATTTCTTCAATGTTTTCTTTTCAGGGATCAACATTTGATCCTGCGACAGGAGCTACTCTGCATATTGAACTGGCCAGATCGAATTCTCGGAGACGTTCAAGGGGTATTATAACATATGTTCTGCTTTGTGACTCATAACTAACACTTGTCCCAGGTAACTATTAGCTGATGGAAAATGTTAGGTCCCACATATCCCTAATATTTTTCATGTTCTTATAGGGGATGGAGCTTATACAATTATTGACAAGAGAGTCAAAGTAAAACGTGGTGACCGAGAGATATCAAGTGATGACGGTAATGTTACATGTAAAGCATGGATTTAGATGCAAAATTTTAGTTTGCATTTACATGGATTTGGATGTTACTTTACCCTTTTCTAGCATGATGCCATAATAATTTCTAATCGGAAAATTATTTTCTGCATTAATCAATATATAGTATTACATTTATCCCTATCAGTTGACTCTCTTGTTCGTTTTGGTTTCATTGACATACATTTAACCTATAATTGCAAAGCATAGTATCACCAGAAACACTTGCTCCAGAACATGACTACATCTCACTTGCACATGTCTTGCACATTTTCAAATTCAGGAGATGATGAATCTGGCAAACCAACGGGAACAGAAAAGGATAATTCCAGGTTAGCTGCCATTCACATGCAAAATGCTTATATAAAATTGTAATGTGAATGTTTTATTATTGTCTCTATCATGTTTGACAGGTTTTTTAATCTCTGTTACAGTGCAATTAGTCCTTTTGTAATTTCTTTCTGCTTTTAACTTCCTGTTTATACTTTGCAATAATCAGTGGCGATGGTGCTCAAAAGAAGGGCAGTAATGAGGTTCCTCAAAATGTAAGTCATTCGCATAAGTTCTGAAATCTAATGTTGGCTTCAAATGGAGGATAGTAAATCCAAATTCATCTGTTTCTATTCAAGTTTAGTTTGTTTCATTGAACAATATGATTGTGAATTTTGGCTGTTAGCGGAAAGTGTTAAGGGGGTTAGGGCGTTAGTGAGTGCCCTAATACATGGGCAACACCTATATATGTGTTACGTTTCTGATCAGAAGGAGAAATGACATATCCTTTCCGATGGCAACATTAGCCAATAATATATGCTTTATCTGAGACAAGGCCAAGATGGTCAGCAAAATATGTGCAACCAAAGACTTTAGGGGGCGTTTGGTTCAAGTTTTTGAGGCTTGGGAATGAGATTTGAATTCCTTACCCATGTTTGGTATGTTTAGGATTGGGAATGAGGAGGGAATAGGAGGGGGTTATGTGGGAAAGCTATTCCCATGGATGTGGGAAAGCTATTCCCAAGCTCCCCCTTGGGAATAGATTTGCTTTCCTAGGAATGATGTTTGACTATTTTGTTTGGACGGTTATACCCTCTCTTTATTTTCAAATTTGTAACTCCTATCCCAAACATGTGAATCATCATGAAATTAGTGAAAGGGTATTAAAGTAAAAATAAATAAATTAATATTCCTATCCATGTGTGGACCAAACATGAAAATAAATTTTTTTAAAATTTTGAACTACTTATTCCCAACCTAACCAAACATGGGTATGGGAATGTTGAATTCCTTTCCCATGGGAAAGGAATTGAAAATCTATTCCTAGGAATCCAAAAACTTGATCCAAACGAGCCCTTAGGGGGCACCAAGAAAAACTCTGTAGTTGGAAAGGAAAAGAAAATAGAGACTAGTGGTTGAGAATGACAAGGCATGCGGTTAATAATTAGATATGTGCAGTGAGAAGGGCAACGTTTCAGTAATTGTGTGGAACATTCGTCTGGAAGAGTAAGGTGTGAGCCGCCTCAAGTAAATGTCATTTTTTGCATTCGTCCACATCCTTTCGTTGAGCTGTATAAGAGCATAAGAGCAGGATGTTTGATGAATATTCCACGAGATGCACAAGTTTCTTCGAACTCTTAACTTAGATACTCTTGATTATCATCGGTGTGAAGTTTATTATTAGTAGTAGAGAACTTTGTATGGATTTCGTTGAGAACATCCGTAAATCAAGAGCATTATGGAATGATCTCAAAGCAAGAAGAACCAACTCATCTGAGAATGGTTATTAATAAATGTTCACGAGATAAGAAAATCTATACAAACTGCGCAATTATTTGGGCCCAAAATATCAGAATATGCTTGAGAAAATGGAGTCGCTTTGTGCTTTGATGGAGGAAAAAGAAGTTCGATGGCAATTTTTTTCCAAAATATATGCTTCATAAGTGAAATTAGAGAGAATTTTGGAGGCATCATTTTAACAGTGGAGAAGAGAGGATGACCAAGCCAATAATGTCAACTATAGTGGTGATGGAATCGAGTACAGTGAGCTGGAAATGACCTGAGTTTGATCACGATGGAAGAATGAGAAAAGGTATAGAACCTTTATGGTCTTTAATAAGGTGACTCAACGAAATAAGATTATAACGTGAATTGATCAGAGGTGCAAAATAGGGACAGGTCGTACAGTTCTGAAGCAACTTGTGTAGAATTTCCTTAGCCAGTGTAATTTATGGGGAAAGGTGTATCAAAAGACAATAGATCCTGGAGTAACATGATTGGTGGTGTTAGAGTCGATTACCCAAGAAAAAAAAAGAGAGGTATGCTATCTCGGAAGCCGTAGATAGAGTAGCAGCAGTAATAGAGATTGGTCCATGAAGATAATGAATCGTCTCGGTCATTACAGTGATAGTTTTGGAGGAGGAAGTCGAGAACAAAGTAGTGAATACAGTGAGTGGGGTAGAGATTGATATGCAGTGCTTAGCAGCTCAGGAAAAGGGACCTTTTCACATGACCATATTGGGAACAATACGTGGCACCTCACTTGTGCAGTGACCAACGATAATGGGTGGTGTCCTGTTTCATGATCGAGAATGGAAATTAGAGATACGTCTTCCATGGCCGAACGATAGTGGGTGGTGTCCTGATCCATGGGAGAGAAGAAGAACCAAATATATACTAAAGGCTAAAGACTATCCGCAGAGACAAAGTGAGACTTAGTTGCGTCCACATCTCTTTAGCGTTAGAGATATATAACCACTCAAGAGCATGGAACATCTGTGGATTTGATAGCTAGGAACAAACTTTGGTATCATTATGGAGCTAAAGAGCTATGGTAGTATCATATGGCAATTGTCCGTGGGATGAAAGATGACATCGTAAGTTTACGATGTACGCAAAGGACCCACTCGAGATAGTTGCATATGTCGATGAGGGAGGTTGTTATTTAGGTCAATTGGAACTCTGAGAGGGTATTAGTATCTTGAGGAATATAAACGACAAATGATTTGGTCGCGGTAGATGCTGGAGAGGAGGTCGTGAATATGCGTACACGCAGAACTAGAAGAATGTAGGGAGGAAGACAAATTGATAGCTGAGCAATCAATAAACAATATTAAAGAGCCAAGTGAAACATCAAAGAGACGACGTAAGAGACTAGTATTGGTAGGCAATAAGAAGAAGAAAATTACCAAGATGAACAATCCTCCGAAGCAACAAAAATGGAGACCATATATCAAGAGAGAGGATCAGTCATCTAAGCATAAAATTAGGTCTCTTCAATCTGTCTATCCGATGGGTCGACTAGCCGACCAGTTAGCCAAAGAGGGGTAAGGACATTTTTTGGGTAGAAATCGAACGATCTACTAGGAATGAGGTCAAAGCCATTGTTTGAGTATGGGTTAGGGTGTAGTTATAACTTTTAAGTGTAGGCTGGGTGTGAGTATAGGTGCAGGTTGAGGGTGTGGGTTCGGATGTAGATGTGAGGGTGGTTGTGAATTTCATTTCAGTTTTGAATAGTGCAAGTTGGTTTTGAGCTCAGGAAGAGTTATTGTTTGGGGTGAATCATTATTAGAGTCACCATTTAAGTAGTATTCCGCGATACACAAACGCGCGATTAAGCTATTACCCGATCCGATAATGTCCGTTCTGCAACGTGGAATGCCGGTGAATGGAATATAGAAATCTAAATTCTGACAAGTGAATAAATAATGTAGTTGCTTGGGCTTCCATGTTTTTTGAAGTTTTTATAGCTACTTCTTTTTGGAAATACATTGCTAGGATGTTTGGAACTTACCAATCATTTTTTGTTTTGAATTTTTGTTCATGTTATATTATGGTAGTTAAGGGTGTCACATGGCGCAATGGTAAGACTTGTTGTTGCATCCTAAAGGATACATGTTCGAGTCACGAAATATTATCTCCATATAGACGAGGGTAAGACTGCGTACATCTTAACCCTCCCAAGACTTGCCTAAACGGGAGCCTCGTGGTTCTGGGATATCCTTTTTTATATTATTGTAGTTGATTAACTTTGAATTATATATATATATATATATATATATATATATATATTGTTCCTTCAAAAATGTTCACAGATCGTGTTTGAGATAAACGTATTACTTCAGAAGAAGCCTACCTCCAACACATCGCATACCGGACCCCCTCCCACCTAATTACATTTACGTTTTCGTTCAAGTTTTCGGTAACCGTGGTCAACATGAACTAGGATTAGAATTTTTTGGGGGTTGGATGACAGAGGAGAGCCGTCGGTGGTCGGAGAAGAAAGAGGTCAAGACATGGTTGATCTCGGAGGTAATCGGTTGGTTGGCTGGTTGGGGATCGATTTTGGAGTGACTATAATTTCTAATCTTGAGGATAGGGTGACTTGAGGTCTGGAGTGGGCTGAACACTTCCAAAGAAGGAGATTTTCTGACGGTCATGGTAGGGTTGGGTGGTCAGTGGGTGGCCGAATTTGAAGGTTGTAGCAATTTGACAAGGTTAGGGTTTAGGTTGATTGCAACTAGGGTTAGGACTTCGGAGAGGCATGGGACGACAACTATTATGATCTAGGGAGGCTACCGGATACCGTTGTAGCTATGTATAAGGTTTGGAAATTTTTAGGAGGGAAAAGAGCTTGGTCACTGTTGAGAACTTGGATCAACTAATGATTGACTTGATTCATTATACTGTAGTAGCCGCGGATAAGATTTGGAATTTTTTTAGGTGTGAAAAGATCTTGGTCAATGTTGAGAAGTTAGCTCAGCTAATGATTGTACAGTTGGGATGACGTCCCGGTGCAGTGGCGGCTATAGCTGGCTAGGGAGATTATGGGATATATTTTGCAAGAGTTTGGGAGATTTAGGAGAGTTTTGGCACGGTGGAGGCTAGGGATTTGGGAAAAGATAGTTGAGCTAGGTTAGAAAGTTACCATGTTCAGAAGTTGGCTTAACTAATGATTTGCCTTGATTCATTGAAGGATGAACAATACAGTACATAGACAACGATGACCGAGTTCTCCTAGACTTCTCCTGGTATGGGACTAACTGGACTAATACTAGAATTCTACTACCGAGTACTATCTTCTACATGAAAAGTAAAACACTGCTCATATACCATATTGAGAAGTTGACTCAACAAAATTAACTTTATTTGAAAAAGAATGAGTACATATATAGAAGAGAGTATGTCTTCCTTCCTACTAGTTACCATGTTCCGATACCATGTTGAGAAGTTGGCTCAACTAATGATTTGACTTGATTCATTGAAGGATGAAGAATAAAGTACATAGACAACGAAGACTGACTTATCCTAGACTTATCCTGGTAATGGACTAAAACTAGACTAATACAAGTATTCTACTACCGAGTACTATCTTCTACATCAAAAATAAAACACTGCTCATATACCATATTGAAAAGTTGAACTCAACAAAATGAACTTTGTTCGAAAAAGAATTGAGTACATATATAGAAGAGAGCACATCTTCCTTCCTAGAAGTTTCGTGATACAGAACTAAACTAAGTCTACTAAAAAAATACATACAAATAATGCTTTTTCTTAAAATGATACATTACCTTTTAGATCTTTTAGCAAGATGGTACGTATTTACCAAAATTTAAATATTTTATACTGTTAATAAAATAAGTCGAAGGAATAATATTATTACTGTTATATTATTCAGCAATTACGATCATTATTCACTAAACTATTTTCGAATTGCATAGATTATCAAGAAAATTATGCCTATACATTAGTATTTTATTTATATGTATTTAAAAATTATTATGAAGTGCCATAACCCACTATGAAATTGTTGATACTGATACTCATATAGGGTGTAAAGACCAATAAATGTATCGAGTTTTGAACCTTTGATGTATATTTGATATCACCGAGTATGTGACATTATATAATTATTGCCTCCCAATTTTGAGGGCAGAATGGGGTCATTTGGATATAAGAGTCTAGTTGCGAACTTTTTAGATCTTGAATTCTGGCACAATTTGCATCGTATCTTTAAAATTGGAAGTTCTTTGTTGTTATGTTAGTAAATTAGTCAGAGCGATAATATTATTGCTATTGTGTTCTTCAACAATATTAACCATCATTTACCAAAACAAATATTAAAATTACGTCTATACTTAACATTCGTTTTGTGCATCTACAGTTTTTAATTTCTTCTGAAGTGATGAAACATGATATGTTTATCCGACTCAGAGTGGTTATGATACAAATACTGATACTGAGGTTTTGAACCTTGGAATCAGTTTGAGATTATAGTATATGAGTATGTCACTACATGTGATTTTACTCCAGTACAATCCTGGCATTTTAGAGGGCAAAATGGTGGCTTCCTTGATGATTCTATTTACCCAGATCCAGATGGATAGTATATTATCATATTTTGTATGATTTGATTGCTTAATATACTGCCTATTGGTGTTAAGTTAGACCTTTCATTTATTCCATTAACTTCCTGCATTTATGGAGGCTTTCTTAGTGATTTATTAATAGATGCAGAAGGGTCAAGAATGTATCTTTCATGTTATATTAATATTTATCTTCGATAATTTATGTTACTTCTGTATCAGTGGATGTTAATAATGGATTTATCATGGCCCTCCTCTGCAGGGGCAGTCAGAAAAGCCATTAACTGATGATATTCCACCTTGTTCCACTTTATTCATTGCAAATTTGGGCCCAACTTGTACAGAGGAAGAACTAAAACAAGTATTGTCTGAGTGAGTTGACAATTTTATCTCCTTTATGCAAGATAATTGATGTTCATTATATGGTTCTTTTTGTGTTTGTAACATTTGTTTAGCATGTAAAATTGGATTTCTTTCAATGTACTTGCCTTATTGTTGAGGTATTTGATAAATTTGCTATCTTTTTAGATGCCCTGGCTTCGAGACACTGAAACTGAAAGGGAAATTTGGAGTACCAGTTGCTTTTGCTGACTTTTCGGTATGTGTATTGCTGCTTGCTGCAATCAATTTCTTTCCTTACATAAAACTTAGTTTTTTTTGGTTTCCTATTTCCGTAAGCAACACTAGTTTACATTAATTTTCTTTTCATAACGAGGCTGCCTGCACATTGAAATAATGAAGCTGTGGTAACAGGGCACAGACAGGTTGCACAAAGTATTTTACGAGAAAGCCTTCCATGTAAAGTTCAAAATAAGGAAGTGTTAAAAGTCACTATTAGGTGGATTTGTACAAGGAATATAGCGTGTGACAGATATCGGCATGATCGGGTTATCATGCATTAGATGCGGTTATTGAGGATTGGTGTGCAGAGAAACAAGACATGAGCCTAGGCTGGGAAGTAATAATATTAGTTATATTTCATCCTCTCCCCGAACAATTAACCAACTGCAAATTAATTGTATTACAACGTACGCGGGGCTAAACCCGGGGTCTTACTACATCATCCTCTCCCCAGCATAGCTGGGTCTCAATCTCTGCATGCCGCTCCTTGAATTTTTGCGTCTGATGCATCTTTCCTTTGATTTGCCGTCGCTCAGGCTGATCTCCATCGTACGATCTACTCGGGCTGGCTGTCGGGACCATGGTCCTCTTTATTGGGTAGACCGTTCCTCCAGATCCGGCTCTCAATCAGCCGGTACTTGAATATCCTGGTCCATTCTCTTTAATATTTAAGAGCATAACATGCCCGTGCGATTCAAACTGCCGTCATGGTTTTCCGGTCTTATGTCTCCCAAGTCATGACCACTTGGGCCAATGCTTCTTGACATATTTTCAGCTTCTATCCCACTCTATTTGATTATCACACTTAGACAAAGAACCTTTGCTGAGTTAATTCTCGAGTCTTCAATGGTCTATCATCTATGTGAAGAAAAAAAAAACCCTTGATTCATGTAAAATACTTCTCAGAGGATTTATTCTTGTGTTGCATGTGTTAGGTGTGAGATGTTTGATGTTTCACACTTCCCATAACTGCAGGTCCCTCTACTAACAAAACACAGAAACGAGTGTCGACTGCCTCTTACATGTTATATAGCCTAGTGCTGTACATTTTGATTTGTAGGTGGATTTTCTCCTTTTACATGGTTTATAATCATTGAGAACTTTTTTGAAACTTCTGTGTATTTTTTCACCATCTTATATTCTGCCATCCAAGCTTTCGTAGTCCTTTTAGCAAATATGATAAATTTCCCCCCTAGTTTGAGCCATGTGCCCATATTATGTTATTACCAAACACAATGTTGTGGCTCTTGGTGCCATCTGGCTATTGAAAATGTTGATTACATTTACAGCAAAGCGACATATGATGTCATTGATTCTTTCATTGCATTTTATTATATTACTAGTGAGCATTAATAAATGTGAAATTGATGTGTGCTTACGCTTCGAGACAATGTTGTACTTATACATGCCAGTCCTTTGGCTATGTATGCTGGTTAGCTCTACAAATTGCAGCGATGAAATATATCTCATATCATTTGGATGTGTAGGATGTTGAGATGGCTACTGAAGCCAGGGAAAAGCTCCGAGTCACTTCACTGGCATCTTCTGATCGTGGTGACATGCATGTGGAGTATCCTACCTTATGTGTTAAACTGTCTCTTATACCTTTTTTTTTTTGCACGAAAAAATCAGTCAGTGAGTGTGATATTACTTGTCTATTCGTCTCCTCTGATGTTACGTTAATTGTCTAGCTTATTGTCTAGTCCTTGGTTCCTTTTTACTACTACAACAACTGGAACACTTGTTTTTCTTGACTCCATATTTCTCAGATATGCCAGGTCTAAAATGAGAAAAAGCTCAACACTTACTTCAGAACAGGGTCATGATGAATGTTAGATGACCTGAACAATTTGTAATCCTTAACACTATCAGGTGTTCGACTATGAGGCTTCATGGTGTCGCTTGTGTAATCATTCAAAATTCTAGCAGATTCACAGCTTCACATTTTCAACAGTGATTTACGTTACTAAAGATGCATTTTTACTGGAATAGTAGTCTATAATCACTTAATGGTTGATCGCTCAATTGTAATGTTAGCCAGATATTGTGGAAGTATGTCATGGGTATATTTAGATTAAAAGATGTTTGTATTTTTCGTATCTGGGTTTGTGTTTTGGTGTTTGAATATACCACTTAGACGCTTTGTCTTGGGTGACAGCAATGGTAAGATACCGCCAATCTGAGAACCTACATATGAAATGGAAACAGAATGTTGCGGCTTTTGCCCACATGGTTGAAAAGTATTTTACCCACGATGAAAATGAATGAATTGAAGATGAAAGTTGGAAAGAGAAGCATGATTAGAGTCGTAAAATTAGTGGATGCACCTTTGTAGAGGTGAAGGAGAGTTTATAGGTATGACGACGGGTTTGCTATTGAGTCTACTGACTAACTATTTATATATCTGCACGGTTCATATGAAGTGATACTTACGTTCTCATCTGTCCACTCTTTTTTCATGTTATGAAACAATTTTTGTAAGGAAGATACTTATCTGAGTCTGAGTAGTTGTTGATTCAGTCGGATTTGGAATTCTGGTCGGCTTTGCCTTAAGTTTTGGGTTATTTAATATTAGGGTCTCGCACAATAGTGAATATTAGCGTTTGGGTTTTTAAATTGTTCAATGTTAGGGTTTGAGTCTCGAAATCAATGTTCATTAGCCTATGTGAACAGTGATTTCGAGACCCAAATTTTAAAGTTGGATAATTTTGAGATCCAAATACTAATATTCACTATTATTTGAGATCTAATACTAAATATCCCTCTAGTTTTTTCTTTTTCTTTTTAATAATATTTTTGGGTATCCGTGCTGACAAGCAGGGCACTTATGGGGTACGCATAGGTCAATTTTTTTCTTTTCTTTCAATAGCTCTATCATGCAGGTCCAATCCATTATAATAAAATCCTAAGAAACTTCACTCTCTATTGTAGCCCAGTTCAATAAACTGTAACCCACCTCAATATAGGTCAAAATATAGGCCATCCCATTTTCAAATGTTTTCCATCCAAATCCTGGATTCGCTCTTGTTGTCGGATCCACCACTCTTTGGTATGTTCTAAATACAAATACAACAATATTTATTGTAGTATTTATATCAATTCTAGTGTTTGATTGACTGTAAATTGAGACACCTATATAACAAAACTTGTGACTTATTTGTCAAATTATATAGCATTTGTTGTAGTCATTTTGACTGCAATTTTAATTACAATAACAAATGTTTGACATGAATTTTGATTATAGCCAACTAATCGGCCCATAAGGCGTGAAGAACATAAATAAACAACCCTTAATTGTGTTTGGATAAAGATTTTGTATTTGAATCCACTTTTTATTTATTTTTTCAACATTTTCATACCCAAGTTTATGTTAAAATATGTAGTCCAAAAAATATTCAATTTTCTTATTCACATATTTGGTTCGAACATGAATATGAATATGAATTTGTTTAGTTTTCCATAAATATTCTTTCATTAATTTCATAATGCTTCTATATGTTTGGGATAGAAGTTGTAATCATGAAAGTAAAATGAGGATATTACCGTCCAAACAAAACATCCAAACAATATCCAGTAAAACAAAACTATTACAGGGGACTTGGTTTTACTTTTCCACAACAATAGAAATATGAAACCCCTCGTATTTCTTCCATTTTTTTATTCTAGACATACCAAGTATAGATAAGGAATCTAAAACCTAAGCATCAAGATTGAGAGAATGTTTTTTTATAGATATAGATACAGATACTAGTATATATGCATATTTTCTAATATTTAAAAATAGCAAATAATAGCCATCTTATTTTTTTCTTCTTTTGTAATAATTACATGACTAACCATATTAAATTTAATGAAAGTTTTAATTAGTAAACATAAATGAAGATATTTTTAGAATATAAACTTCGACGGTGAAGCCTACTTTTTTTGTTACATAGTAGTATAGATTTTATTGTCCTTTAATGCCATTAAATTCGATATTTTATGTGTGAATATATATATATATATATATATATATATATATATATATATATATATATATATATACAAAATAAAACATAATTGTCATTCTTATACGTTCAAAGAATAACATCAATTAATAATTAAGGAAAATTTTAAAGACACTTTATATTTTACTTATGACAACTTATTACTTCACGACAGTCCAAAGTTTTGCAATCAATACTCAGGACAGCTCCAAATTTACTTTGGGCTGTCCAACCCCCCAAACCTTCCTAAAACCCTTCATTTCTAAATTAAATTCCCAAACACCTTTCTCTCCACTCCTCCAATTCCAAGCAGTGCCTACAATAATTAGATAAAATAGTTTTGGAACTAATTTAGGGTTGATATACGAACTTTCGAACCCCAAGAATTAAATTTAGGTTTCAAAAAACCGAACAGAGCCGACAGCCGGGCTTCAAACCAACAGAACTGTAGGCAAATGTTGCGGTCCTATAGTATATATAGACTGTATAATTTTTATACAGTCCTATAATATCTATAGGACTGTAGGATCCTGGATTATATATGAACTGTAGAATTTTCTACAGTCCTGTATATAAGCATGACTTTAGAATTTCCTTACAGTCCTAAAGATTTGGGAGCAAAAATATATGTTGGTAATGAGTTCCAATTAGTACTGTCAACTAGCTAACAATCCTATCATAATTTATGACTGTCAAGTTTGTTGATAGTCCTAAATGATTGGGGGCTTTAATGTACTGACAATGAGTTTCAATTAGGACTGTCAACTTTGTTGAAAGTCCTAATTTCTTATGAGACTATAAATTTGTTGACAGTCCTACATTATGGTAAAATATCAACTTTGTTGACGTCCTAAAACGAAAATTTGGGCTGACCTCAAGCAAAAAATTTGAGTATATGTGATTGAACTAATTTGCCAATTATATCCATCTTGAGTTTCAATTATGACTGTCAACAAGTTTGGACTACCCTCAAAAGAAAAAAATTTGAATGATAAACTTGTAAATAAACATTAAAAAACTGTCATAACCAAATTTTGAAGTGACTGCACAATTTCCCATAACTAATCGCAGGAGGGACTTGAGTATATTTCTCATCTTATTAGGCCATCTCCAATCCGGATTTCTATCTTTCCTATTTCTATGGTAGAAATTCATTTTAGAAAAAATTTCTCCCAATGATGATTTTTATCCCAATTTCTATCCTATGTGACATTGATGTAGGATGAAGAGTTTCTACATGTGTGAAAACTCTCAAATAAATTCTCCATCTCTCATACTAATTAATATTGGACTCTACATCATTAAAGTGATCATTTCACTTGTTTCCGCAAAGGATAGAAGTGGAGAACCACATCATTAAAGTAATCCTTTCATTTATTTTCATCTCTACTGAAATAAAGAGACTTCAAAATGGCTCAAGATTGAGTCGTCTAAGCCATGTGTATATCATCAACCATTTTATTAAAAAAAAGGAAAATAAAATTTTAAAATTAACTACCTTTCTTATTTGTGTGGATAACCGAACCCTCTCTCCTCACGTAGAAAATTAAAAATCACCCTATACTAAAATATATTTAAAATTAAAAAATATATTTAAACTAACTACATAATATTATCTAATTAAACACATATCCAGATCTAAAAAATAATCATAATAATCATATTAAAATATATTCAAATTACATAAATATTCTAATATAATTTAAACTTTTATATACTTTATAATAATACTATTAATTTTTTGTATATGTGTAACGCACGTAAAAATGACTAGTATAAGATAGAAATGGATAACTATTGGAGAATGTTTCTTTGTGTGTATAATTTTATATAGAAACTATATCAACTATGATATAAAAAAAAAAAAAAAAAATTTAAGTGCAATCTCAAGTATGATAGAAGTTCAAATTTAGAAATCAACATTGGAGCGTGAGGGAGACTAGGGTTCCATTTCCTTTCAAAAATAATAATATTAGGGTTAGGTTTTTTTTTAAACATTCCACTTATGCATACTATTTTTTCATTTGTATTCCTTTTTTTAATTATTAATTATCTTTAATGTGATCATTATCATGGTCATTTTAATATAGGGGTAACAAGATAGACTGTACTTTGTGGGGCGATTATGCAACTGCTTTCAATTCTTACATTGCAAACAAGGATTTTGATGGTTCTATTATAGTTATTTTGCATGGCTGCAAAATTAGGATCTTCAATTGTAAGTACTTTATTTTTTATTAGAGATTGCAGATAATTATTTGTTTACATTTACATATTAATGCAATTATATAACTGTGTTGTTTACTAATTTTGTAGCTAAGGTTGGAATTTCTAATTCCTTTGATGCAACAAAACTTTGGCTTAATCCAGATTTTAAGGAGCGTATCGAATACAAGAACAGGTGATTTGTATTTCATATTTACTAATACTTTAATTATTTGGTCAAAATTATGACACCACTTTCAATCTTTCAATTTGCAAAGGTTGGAAAATACAAGTGGCTCTGGTAGCCAAGTTGTCAGCTATATCTCAAGTCAAAGCTTTATTTCAGTGACTGGTAATTTTCTCCAATGTCCCAGGCTTACTATTTCTGATGTCATAGATTTGGATAAGGTGCTTATTATTTATATTTTAATATATATATGCTTTACATCACCATTATTACCTTTGTTAAATTTTTAACTTGCATTTTTAACATGAACTTCAGTGTGTTGTTTACGCAAAAATTATTGATTTTGATACTTCCGTGGGTTGGTACTATTATGCTTGCACAAAATGTGCAAAGAAAGTGACCCAGCGTGTTGGAAACATGTATTACTGTAGTAAATGTGCAAATATGGTCCTCGCTTCCCCAAGGTGTGCAATTTTGAGTTATTTAATTACGACATAACCTTTTAATTTATAACATTTATGTGGTGATATATTAATTTATTATTATGCAGGTGCAAAGTCCATGTTCAAGTAATTGACGAAACATGGTCCACTTACTTTATACTGTTTGATCGTCTTGCAACACAATTTTTGGGTGATGTTGTTGCTCCTCTTTTTGTTGATGTTGAAAAGGTTTGCTTAACTAATACGTTTTAAAACAAGTTGATAGGTGCAAAGTCAATTTAAAAATATATATAGGTGCAAAGTCACTTTAAAAATATATATTGTATATATTTTAAAAATATAAGACATTTTAAAAATATATATTGTATATTATGTGTTAACATGGTACTTATGATGGAAAATGGCCATCTGCTTTTGACGTGCTCTTGAATAAAGATATGCTTTTTAAGATCCTTGCTACGCAAAACAGTATTTATAATAGTTGGCGGACTTATATTGTTAAGCGGATTTCTGATAGCAGTGATCTTATCAAAGATTTTAAGAAGCAGCATGGGATTCAAGTAATTTGTTACCATTTTTTTTATTTATAATTTTTTAAATCCAATGGTGTGCACATCTTTTAAACTGTTCCTTACCCAACAGGATCAATTGGATGCGGATGTTGATGTGCAAACTATAATTTCTCCTGAAGTTGATGATAACATTAAGGTTATTACATTTGAAAATATTTTTAATAAAATTGTAAGATTATTGTTCCATACATATTTAAAATTTTAATATTCAAAGCAGGGCCATATTGTCAATGATGGAATTACAAGTTTGGACAACGGAAATAACTTTGATAAGAAAAATACAGTAAGTACACTATTCTGCAATAATATAATTTTTACCTTTTGAAGGTAATTATGGATTACTTAATCATATATTTTTCTTTTTAGGTTAATATTGGTGATAATACACCCAATTTTAATAAGACCAAGAAAAAACGGATCAATATCGATGAAGAGTTTGATAGCCCTGTTGGAGGAACGTGTTCTCAGAATTCAAGCACAAAGTTTCCAAAAGTTAAGAAAATCAAAACGGAGCCAACCGAATGACAGTGTGTTACCATTATTATGTTATTCCCATTGTTTGTTGATGTGTAAGACAATTGTCTCGGTGTTTTTTTAAATATTGCTACATTTGTTGGATAATTTATATTATGATGAATTTAAAATTTGATATTTTAATCGTATTTTATTATTTTGTTATCTTATTTGGATTAATTTTGTTTCTAAATTTGTACTGCAATTTACTTTACGTAGTTAAATAGTGATAGGTTTTATTTATTACATATACAAACTATACTACTACCAAGAATAGTTGTTTTCAACTTTCAATAATAAACTACCAATGTAATCACTTTATCTAATGTGCAGACACTTTCATTCTAACCACTAACTAATATTTACACTATGTAGGCATGTGTGCAACAACGTTTTTTCATTTGTCAAAACGGGATGACATTCATGCGAAAGTTATGTATCGATCTTCACATATTATTTTCATATTAATCTTATGTTAATTTTAACTAAACTACAGGTGCTAATCAAAAAATAAAACAACCTGAACTTTACTGCGATCTGAGTGATGAAATTGCACATGCGAGTTGCTCCTCAAGGAAGTTTAGATTTGGTCCCGGTAAATTTCAACTGCATGATGGGATTTTGTCCACGAACAAGCAAAAAAATTTCACTCAAAATGATGAAAATGTAAATGGTACTCCTTATAATCCCAACTTAGTGAGGCCTGGTGCAATTGAAGATATTACTGGGATGTCAACACCTTATTTAAGTTTAAACAATAATGAAGGTAACTTATATTAAACTATTAAGTAATACAGTTTATAACTACTATACTTAATATCTATAATATTATTTTCATCCTTTTTTTTCAGGAGCATCAATTGATATTGCTTTGGATACGGATGCAGTTCAAAATTGCAAACTAAATGTTATCCCACCCCAAACTCTTAGTAGAACTCCTTTGGGGGATATAACCAATGATATATTATAAGCTAATATCATAATTATGCACTCACTTATGATTGAGAACACTATTTATTTATTAATAAATCTAATGTTGTTTTACTATTTTAAATTTTTATGTTTTATACAGCAAAATCAAGTTATTTTTTGAGTGGGTTAGCCAATGTAAAGAAATCTCGAAGATTTGTTTTCAATAGAAATGGCATTGCATCAACATTGCTGCAGGAAAATCATACTTCTGATAACAGTCATTTTGAGCATGATGCTTCGACAGGTATACAATTTTCTTCATCTTATAATGTAACTGTCAAGAAGGTATCTTTTAATTATTTATTCAGTTTCAGTGTTTTAGAACAATGCTCAGTTTGGTATACGTACGATGTCAATTTTATACTTCTTTTTTCAGAAGCATCAATTGATATTCCTTTGGATACAGATGCAGTTCAAAATAACAGATTAAATATTAGCCCACCCCAAACTCTTAGCATGACTCCTTTGAGGGATATAACCAACGGTATACTATAAGCTAATTAACATAATTAGACACTCATTTATGATTGATAACAATTTTTATTTATTAATAAACCTAATGTTGCTTTATTATTTTAAATTTATATGTATTATACAGCGAAAATAAGTTGTTTATCGAGTGGCTTATCCAATGTAAAAAAATGTCAAAGATTTGTTTTCAATAGAAATGGTATTGCGTCAACATTGCTGCAGAAAAATCAAACTTCTAATAACAGTCATTTTGAGCATGATGCTTCGACAGGTATACAATTTTTTTAATCTTATAAAGTAAATGTTATGAAGTTATTCTTTAATTATTTATTAAATGTTATTGTTTTAAAATTATTAATTAATCTTTTATTACTGGAACTATCAGCACTTAATCATTCGAATCCAATAACAACTGCTAATATTCAACAATCGGTCCTTCAAAATGATGCTGATAGTGATCCAAGTCATCATGTTGATGGGCATGGTCATGCAGGTATTGTTAACATTTTTGCAATAAGTTATACTTTTTTTTGTTACTTATTTAAACACATTTTTTCATTTATAAAATTAAAAGTCGTGCAAAGTCATAATTATATGCTATTTTACAGATTATTTTGACATAGGAGATCCGTCTTCGATTTGTCAAGATTGTAGGGCAATGATATGGTATGGTGAAAGGGGCGAAAGACATAGAAATGCAACTGTCCCAAAATTTTCTCTATGTTGCTTGCAAGGCAAAATTCAACTTGCTCCTTATGAAGATCCACCGTTATTGATTCGACAGTTATTTTTTGGTGACGATGATAGAAGTAAATATTTTTTGAAAAATATTTGGGCATTCAACATGATGTTTTCTTTTACTTCAATAGGTGGTCAAGTTGTTAGTTCAGCAAATGATGGTAATGGTCCCCCTATGTTTGTCATGAGTGGAGAAAACTACCATCAGATTGGTAGCTTACTTCCAGTTCCTGGATCTACGCCAAAATTTTCCCAATTGTACATATATGATACGGACAATGAAATAAGCAATCGAATGTTTGTTATTGGGTATGCAATACTATAATTTTTTTACACTTATTACTAAAATTCATAAAAAATTGTGGTTTACATAATTAATATTATTTTCTTTGATACAGGATGGAAAGAGATTCTTCTTCCTTGAGAGAATCAATTGTTAGGGATTTAAACGAAACATTGGATTCGTGTAAACCATATGTCAAAATATATAGAATGGTTCGTGATAAAATAGCTGAAGATAAATTTGCTGATGTTAAGCTGAAACTGATTGAAAAAAGAGGACACGATGCTAGAACTCACAATCTTCCTAATGTATCAGACGTTGATGTTCTAATTGTTGGTGACTTTGATGCAGCAGATTCTGAGAGAGACATTATTGTCGAAACCCAATCGAGTATGTTACAGCGTGTTTCCATATTAATAAAGCTTTATTTGCCATTACAGTATCCACTATTATTTCCAAGGGGCGAAGATGGATGGGAGAAGGGTATTAAGTTAAAGCAATCAACAGAAAATGAGTCAAAAAAACGACAGTCCGTTGCGATTCAAGAATTTTTGGCTTAAATTATCCAACAAAGGATTAATCAGACTCCTCTTTTATTAGTTGCTAGAAGGTTATTCCAACAATTTTTGGTGGATGCATATAGTATGGTAGAATCATCAAGGCTTCATTTTATAAGAACTCATCAGAAACAACTCAGAGCTGATATCTACAAGGGTTTAGCAGATGCAGTGTTGCGAGGTGAAACTGATCCTGCTACAACTGGGAAAAGAATTGTGTTACCATCAATTTTTACTGAGTGCACATATCTCTTTCAAAATTATCAAGATACAATGGCAATTTGCATATGGGCTGGCTATCCGGATCTATTTATAACATTTACTTGCAACCAAAAGTGGCCATAATTACATAGGTTTTTAACACTCTATGGACTCAAACCTGAAGATAGGCCAGACTTACTCTGCCGTGTTTTCAAAATGAAGCTGGATCATTTGATAAAGGAGATCAAGCAAGGCAATATTTTCAGGCAAGTGAAGGCAGGTAAGAATTAATTCAAGTACCAATTTTTAAACCTTACCACTTTGGTTAAATATTTACTCATAAAGTTATATATTTTGTAGTTATTTACACAATAGAGTTTCAGAAAAAAGGGTTACCGCATGCACATATATTGGTTTTCTTACATCCTGAATATAGGTATCAAACAGCTAATGATATAGATAACATTATATCTGCTGAAATACCAGATAAAGATAGCGATCCATTTTTGTATGATATTGTGTCCTCACTAATGATACATGGTCCATGTGGAGCTGCAAATAGAAGATCTCCGTATATGCAGAATGGACGGTGTACAAAACATTTTCCAAAAAAATATGTTGAAAGGACTACAATTGATGATGAGGGATATCCAAACTATAGAAGAAGGGACAATGGCATAACTGTTAAAAAGGGTGAATCTATTATTGAAAATAAATATGTAGTTCCATACAACAGACACTTACTTTTGAGGTATAATGCTCATATAAACGTTGAATGGTGTAACCAATCCCGTTCAATTAAGTATCTTTTTAAATACGTCAACAAAGGACAGGATCGTGTAACGGCAACCTTTTATCAGAGTTCTACGCAACGTCGTAATGCTCAGATAGTGGATGAAATAAAGTTGTATTATGATTGTAGATATTTATCTTTGTGTGAATCTGCTTGGAGACTTTTTGCTTTTGATATCAATTATAGAGAACCTGCCGTTGAGCGTTTGAGTTTCCACTTGCCAAATGAGCAAACCGTAATTTTTTCAGACAATGATGCAATAGATGTTGTGCTTGAGAGACCTAAGTCTCAAAAATCCAAATTGTTGGCATGGTTTGAAGCAAATAAAAAGTTTTCTCAAGCAAGGGAACTAACATATGGTCAGTTTCCTACTCACTTTGTATGGAAAAGAGATAATGGTGAATGGATGGAAAGGCAGAAGGGACTAACTATTGGAACGCTACAATATGTTCATCCTGGAAGTGGTGAATTGTACTATTTGAGAAATTTGCTTAATTATGCAAAAGGAGCACAGTCATTTCGTGATATCAGAACAGTTGACAATGTTGTCTACCCATCTTTCAGAGATGCATGCTATGCAAAAGGGTTATTAGATGATGAAAAGGAGTATATCGATGGGATTATAGAAGCCATCAATTGGGGCACTGGTCACTACTTGCGGAGACTTTTTACAATTTTGTTGGTATCAAATCAACTTGCTCAACCAGATTTGGTTTGGAACAAAACTTGGGAGTATTTGACCGATGATCTTTTGCATAGACAAAGAGAAAATCTTTAAATTCCAGGTAATTCAATTTCATTATATTAATTACTAATCGTTCATCGAATTGAGTTCTAATGATATTTTTAATTTTTACATATATGTTTTTAAGTGCAGAAGAATTACAAAATCTCTCTTGATTTGAAATAAAAAAATTACTTCCGATTTTACTATATTAATTACTAAATATTCATTGGATTGATTCTTAATGATATTCTTAATTTTTACAGCTCTGCTTTTAAGTGCAAAAGAATTACAAAATTTGGCTTTGGTTGAAATAGAAAAATTACTGCAATGCAATAATAGATCTTTGCGAGACTTCCCTTTAATGACACAACTAGACATGGCATTATTAGACAATACTGAAAATCCACTTATTCATGATGAATTAAATTATGATAGAGTTGCTTTGGCTGGTGAACGTGAACCATTGGTATCTACAATGACTGATGAGCAAAGACATATTTTCAACAAATTATTGTTGCATGTGAATGAAGATCTCGGTGGATTTTTTTTCTTTATGGATATGGTGGTACTGGAAAAACATATATTTGGAGAGCTATCACTGCAGATTTATGGTCAAAAGGTGATATAGTATTGACGGTTACTTCAAGTGGTATAGCAGCACTGCTTATACCAGGAGGGAGGACAGTGCATTCACGATTCAAAATACCGTTGAATGTAAATGAAGATTCTACTTGCAACATTAAGCAGGGTAGTCCTCTATCTAAGCTAATAATGAAGGCTAAGCTTATTATATGGGATGAGGCACCAATGACACACAAGCATTGTTTTGAAGCTGTTGACCGAACATTCAGGGATATTATGCAATTCACCAATATAAATAGTGCAAGTCTTCCTTTTGGAGGTAAAGTTGTCATATTGGGTGGTGACTTTAGACAGATTCCTGTTGTTGTAAAGGGAACAAGGCAAGATGTCGTGTATGCGACAATTAATTCTTCTTATTTGTGGAAATTTTATAATGCCTGTGGTTCGTATTATATATCTTGGTATACGTGTACGTATTCTTGACTCGTATTACGTATTTCCTTGCATGTTATTTTGGCATTTCCTTCTTGGTTCGGTTCAACTTGTTGCTGGTTCTGCTTAACTTGTTTTTAGGTGGACCGTGTAGTGCCCCGTCCCTACATCGTGCCCCGTACTCTGTCCACGGGGTGCACGAGAAAGGAACACTGTCGCTATCGATTCGGTCGGGACCGATAGGTCGGGATCGACCGAGTCGATCGAACGGGAACGGTTGAATTAAGATCCATTCCTCGTTATGGAATGTCTTCTTCGGAACCAAGTCCCATATTCAGCGGGTTGCGCCTCGAGGATTGACTCTGCGGCTGAGTCGGGAGAGACCTCCCGTTGCTCTGCTTTTCACGCCGCTTGCGTTGGTTTTGGCTTTGTTTTCTGAATGCGTTTTCGTGAATGTTTTCGATGGTTTTCATGGCTTGTATTTCGAACTCGCATTTCTTATCGAACTCCTTGAATAATGCAGTGTTCTAATCGGTTGCTTGTGCGATTTCAGGTAATCGCGTAGGCGACGTCTAGCGCGACCAACAAGTTCTCTCGCCGAAGTAAACTCAAGGTGAGTGGCTGACCCTTCTCTTCTTGACCCCTTCTTTGGTAAATCGATAGTGTTGTTGCGGAGTAAAGATCGAATGCAAAGGCACGGGCACGGTAAAATGATTAAGTTTTCAAAGAGGATGCATGCTATGTCTTAATAACTAAAAGAAGGAAAATGGTCTTTGCACGGTCATGGACAACTTGTCGACAAGGTAAAGTTTTCCCGCACGGCAACCCGGGGCCACGGGACCGTTGCGGCCAAGAAGGAAACATCTCATAAGCTGTGCTGGGCACAATGTTAGGCGAGGACTTGCAGCGGGGCTCGCTACTCGCGCTGAAAGGGCCTCGTCTAATTAAAGCTAGAAGGAGTCCACGATGGCTCTGGGAGCCAGTGACCAACACGAAATATTGTACTTGGTATGGAAATGATAACAATTGACAGGGAAGAATATGGTAAGTTTCATAAGGCGCGACGCGGGCCGTCGTCGGTAAGTTTCAACGTAAATTTCACTATGCTTGTCATATGCTTGTTTGCAATTCATTAGGATGGTTAGAAACATTCATACTCTAAGTCATATAAACTCTTCAACCAAATGAGAGCTTGGAACTTAAATAGCCACGTACCGGTACAAAGTATAATGTACTGATCCTCGCTCTCCACATAGGTACCCCTAACTACGAAGGGCGTGCCACTTGAAAGCATCAAGGCGAAGTGAACCCTTTTGAAGCCTCGTCCGCGTGCAAAGGCTTGTTTCTGGATTTCCTTTTGAAGAAGACCCGCACTCAGTCCAAAAGAAGATGACGACTCGACTCGCCTCGATAGCAGGTGGAAATGTGTAATGATTTTTGCTTGTAAAAAGGGATGTAATGTATGGAACGACTATCTCATCGGCGTTCATTTTGTAAGTCGAGTCATGTTGTAGCCCGTATGGCAATGATTGTAAAGGAGTCTATGTAAAGTTTTATTATCATCAATAAAAAAGTCTATTTCTATTTCAAATGTGTCATTCAATTTCTCTGCGTACTCTAACTTGATGTTGTGTTTCGGATAACCTTATGACTATGCCTTGTGCGATCGCAACTTAGGTTCGCACGGCATCACGCCCGGGGGACGACTATCGATTCTACGGAATCAGGGCGTGACATAATGGTATCAGAGCACGGCTTTACATCCTTTGGCCTCGCGTCTAGTGTTCCAAACCTTTGACCTCGCATCGATGAGATAAGTTGTTCCATACAATGAGTCCGTAATAATTTGTGACTGATACGTTTGCCTTCGTATCGCAGAAGTGACGGAACCCACAACCAAGCAAGAACAGAGCACCTCAAGCGGCTCTAGTAGTTCGCATCGTCCGCAGGCCGGACCTTCTAATGATACAATCGAAAGGATGCTACGCATGATAGAGGCACAGTGAAACCAGTCCGAGAACCGGCATCAGTGGGTAGAGGAACGACAGGCCCAGTTCGAAGCTCGCTTTGATGCACATGCCAAACTTCAGCAAAAGCAGCTATATACCCCTGCAGCAGATCGTCTAGACAATGGCGGCCAACGAGAATTCTACGACTATGCCTACCGTCACCGTGCCGGCGATCCAACCCATTGATGTCGACACGGAGGATCCCGAGCGTCAACCAGCGGCACCGAAAAAGTACAACTTTGAAGTGTCCGAATTCAAAAAGGCGTGCCGTACTTCCTTCAGCGGTACCGAGGGTCCCTCCATGGCAATCGACTGGTTGGAAGACCTGAAAGACCACTTCGAGCTTCTCGGCATTGAAGAGTCGAAGCAAGTCGCCTGCACAACACTTCAACTACGGTTGAACGCGCACATCTGGTGGGCCGTACGCAAGCGAGCGATCCGACCGGACAACACAACCGCGCCGATCTCTTGGGCCACATTCCGCAAGGCTTTTGAAGTCCAGTACCTTCCGTCAGCCGTTTGTCAAGCGAAGGAGAATGAATTCATACAGTTGAAGCAAGGGAGCCGGACAGTGGAACAGTACGCCACAGAATTCAACAAGTTGTCTAAGTTTGCTGGCCAGTTTCTGCCTACTGAAGAGTGCCGTGTGCGACGGTTCGAAGTGGGTCTGCGATACTCTATTGGTGCGCATGTCGGGGTCCCAGAGTACAAGACCGTGGGCGAGGCTCTGAATCACGCTCTCCGACTTGAGAACCTGCATCCTCCCGGTGCTGACGACGTTGTGCGCCACTCCAATCACAAACGTCCTAGCTATACGGGAGGCAACAATCACGCGTCAAAGCGTCCAAACAACGGCGGCTACATGGGTCAGAATCCGTTACCTCATTGCACCAAATGTAATCGCCTCGGGCACGAAGCCACCAACTGCTTTCCCTTCAGAGGGGAATGCCATGCTTGCGGACAAAAGGGCCACCTCGCTCGGTATTGCACAAACCCCAGATTGACTCGCAACGCCCCGCCACAACAATATCGCCAAGAGAATCGAGGGCAGGCACCCCGACCTCCTCCGCCCACTCAACTTGCACCACAAAATGGCCAAGATCGTCGCCCCAACACTCAGGGCCGCGTCTACGCCATGACTCGAGACGAAGCGCTGGCATCAGACACCGTATTGTCAGGTATACTAAAATTCAATAATGTGCCTGCTCGTGTGTTATTTGATTCAGGCACTTCATATAGTTTTATATCGGCGGACTTTGCCGTCGAGCACAAATTTCCTGTAATATCATTAGATCTCGACCTTAGCGTAAGCACACCTTCGGGCACACCAATTCTCACAAACTTAGCTTGTACCGACGGGATTATCTGTATCGGCGGTCAAAAGATCGGTCTGGATGTGATAGTTCTAGATATGAAGGACTTTGACATCATTCTGGGAATGGATTGGCTCGGGCCATGCAACGCAATCATAGACTGCGCTGAAAAGAGGGTCACATTCCGCATGCCTGGAGTACCTGAATTCTGCTACTCGTGTGGTGAGGCATCGCCGACCTGCATGGTGATCTCTGCAATATCTGCTCGACGGATGATGTATTCCGAGTACGAGGGCTATCTAGCTTCCGTTCGAGACATACGACAGGATGGTACAAACGCGGATCAGACCGACGTTGTGGCAGAATTCCCAGACGTGTTCCCGGACGAGCTACCCGGCATGTCGCCCGATCGAGAAATAGAGTTCACCATCGACATATTCCCCGACACCCGGCCGATCTCGAAAGCTCCGTACAGAATGGCCCCTGCAGAATTGAAAGAATTGAAGGCAAAACTTCAGGAATTGCTCGACAAAGGGTTTATCCGTCCGAGTGTCTCGCCGTGGGGTACGCCCGTGCTGTTCGTGAAGAAGAAGGATGGATCGGTGCGACTCTGCATCGACTATCGGAAATTGAATAAAGCCACCGTCCGAAATAAATACCCCCTGCCCCGCATCGATGACTTGTTCGACCAGCTCCAAGGTGCAACGGTGTTTTCGAAGATTGATCTACGATCGGGTTACCACCAACTCAAAGTCAAGCCAGATGACGTGCCGAAGTCTGCCTTCCGCACTCGTTACGGCCACTACGAGTTCTTGGTAATGCCGTTCGGTCTGACAAATGCCCCTGCCGTCTTCATGGATCTAATGAATCAGGTGTTCCGTCCGTTCGTTGACAAGTTCGTAGTAGTCTTCATCGACGACATCCTCGTCTACTCGAAGGATCGAGCGCAACATGCAGAGCATCTGCGGACGATACTCCAAACCCTTCGAGAGAATCAGTTGTACGCGAAGATGAGCAAGTGCGAGTTCTGGCTGAACATTGTCTCATTCCTTGGGCACATTATCTCCGCCGCGGGCATCGCAGTCGATCCGAAGAAAGTCGAGGCAGTTGCTGATTGAAAACGGCCCGCATCAGTTAGCAAAATTCGAAGCTTCCTAGGCTTGGCGGGATACTACCGACGCTTTGTGAAGGACTTCGCGAAGATTGCATCGCCGTTGACTCGCCTCACCCAGAAAGGAGTCGCATTCAAGTGGTCAGACGACTGTGAAGCTTCCTTCCAGAAGCTCAAACAACGGCTCGTTTCGGCCCCGATACTTGCTCTTCCTGAAGGGACGGAGGGATTTCAAATCTTCAGCGATGCTTCTGGCCAGGGCTTGGGGTGTGTGCTCATGCAGCGGGATAAGGTGATATCTTTTGCTTCCCGGCAGTTGAAGCCGTACGAGAAGAACTACCCTACGCACGACCTAGAACTAGCGGCAATTGTGTTCGCGTTGAAGCTGTGGCGTCACTATCTCTATGGCGTGGCATACAGGATTTATACGGACCACAAAAGCCTCAAGTATCTCTTCACCCAGAAAGAACTGAATTTGCGGCAGAGGCGATGGCTCGAACTAATCAAAGACTATGACTTATCGATCGACTACACGCCGGGCAAGGAAAATATGGTAGCGAATGCGCTGAGCCGAAAGTACTTAGCTTCATTATGCATCAACGATCGACTGCTGCGTGACTTGGAAGGAATGGGCATCGAGCTTCGAGTTCGTTTCAGAGACGTGAAACTTGCGCAATTACGGGTGGAACCGAGCCTACTGGAGAGGATCAAGTCTGCACAGAAGGACGACCCCTACCTGAAGAAGATGCAGAAGCTGATATCGACAGGGAAAGCGTCCGACTTTGCAGAGGACGAGTCGGGAGTGTTGCGCGTGAAGGGACGGCTATGCGTACCGGACGATGAAGAACCTAGAAATGAGATAATGACGGAGGCACACTATACCAAATATTCCTTGCATCCTGGCAGTACCAAGATGTATAAGGACCTCCACGTTGTCTTTTGGTGGCACGGTATGAAGAGGGACGTAGCGCTCTTTGTGTCAAAATGTATGGCCTGTCAGCAAGTCAAAGTCGAGCACCAACGACCGGGCGGAGAGATGCAGAACCTCGCCATTCCAGAGTGGAAGTGGGATCATATCACTATGGACTTCGTTGTTGGCTTGCCGAGGACGCCGCAGGGAAACGACGCCGTCTGGGTCATCGTCGATCGACTAACCAAGTCAGCACACTTTATCGCCATCAAAGTTACTTGGAGCGTCGACCGCCTTACTCAGATATACCTTGATAAAATAGTTCGGCTGCACGGGGTCCCAGATTCTATCGTCTCTGATTGGGATGGACGGTTCGTAGCGCGCTTCTGGAGTAGTCTACATTCAGCACTGGGGACCAAGTTGAAGTTTAGCTCAGCTTATCATCCTCAGACTGACGGCCAAACAGAGCGGGTGAACCAAATTCTCGAAGACATGTTGCGACTCTGTGCGATCGACTTGAAGTCAAGTTGGGACGTCCATCTACCGCTGGCCAAGTTTGCATACAACAACAGCTATCAGTCCAGCATCCAAATGGCGCCGTATGAAGCTTTGTACGGCCGGAAGTATAGATCGCCCATTTGCTGGGATGAAGTCGAGGAACGGCAGATACTTGGTCCGGAGCTGGTGGAGCAGACTGTGCAGAAGGTCAAGTTGATACGAGAAAGATTGAAGATAGCACAAAGCCGGCAGAAAAGCTATACCGACACGCACCGACGCCCCCTCGAGTTCTCGGAAGGCGACCATGTATTCCTGAAGGTGATGTCTATGCGTGGAGTTTCCAGGTTCGGTGCGAAGGGGAAATTGAGCCCAAGATTTGTTGGCCCGTTCGAAATATTGAAGCGAGTCGCCCCGGTAGCTTACCAAATCGCCTTGCCGTCTGCGTTGTCAGAGGTACATGACGTCTTCTACGTATCGCAATTGCGGAAGTACGTGCATGATCCGAGCCATGTTATGGATTTGGGGAAGCTAGACCTGAAGACGGACTGTCATATGTCGAAGAGCCGGTGTAAATCTTGGAGCGCAAGGATAAACTTCTTCGCAACCGTGATATTCCTCTAGTCCGCGTCCTCTGGAGAAACCACTCGGTCGAGGAGTCGACGTGGGAGCTTGAGTCTGAAATGAAGGAGAAGTTCCCTTCATTGTTCTCGTAGAGGTAGGTTCTATTCTTAAGTTTCGAGGACGAAACTTTTTCTTAGTTGGTTATGGTGTAGTGCCCCGTCCCTACATCGTGCCCCGTACTCTGTCCACGGGGTGCGCGAGAAAGGAACACTGTCGCTATCGATTCGGTCGGGACCGATAGGTCGGGATCGACCGAGTCGATCGAACGGGAACGGTTGAATTAAGATCCATTCCTCGTTATGGAATGTCTTCTTCGGAACCAAGTCCCATATTCAGCGGGTTGCGCCTCGAGGATTGACTCTGCGGCTGAGTCGGGAGAGACCTTCCGTTGCTCTGCTTTTCACGCCGCTTGCGTTGGTTTTGGCTTTGTTTTCTGAATGCGTTTTCGTGAATGTTTTCGATAGTTTTCATGGCTTGCATTTCGAACTCGCATTTCTTATCAAACTCCTTAAATAATGCAGTGTTTTAATCGGTTGCTTGTGCAATTTCAGGTAATCGCGTAGGCGACGTCTAGCGCGACCAACAAGTTCTCTCGCCGAAGTAAACTCAAGGTGAGTGGCTGACCCTTCTCTTCTTGACCCCTTCTTTGGTAAATCGATAGTGTTGTTGCGGAGTAAAGATCGAATGCAAAGGCACGGGCACGGTAAAATAATTGAGTTTTCAAAGAGGATGCATGCTATGTCTTAATAACTAAAAGAAGGAAAATGGTCTTTGCACGGTCATGGACAACTTGTCGACAAGGTAAAGTTTCCCCGCACGGCAACCCGGGGCCACGGGATCATTGCGGCCAAGAAGGAAACATCTCATAAGCTGTGCTGGGCACAATGTTAGGTGAGGACTTGCAGCGGGGCTCGCTACTCGCGCTGAAAGGGTCTCGTCTAATTAAAGCTAGAAGGAGTCCACGATGGCTCTGGGAGCCAGTGACCAACACACGAAATATTGTACTTGGTATGGAAATGATAACAATTGACAGGGAAGAACATGGTAAGTTTCATAAGGCGCGGCGCGGGCCGCCGTCGATAAGTTTCAACGTAAATTTCACTATGCTTGTCATATGCTTGTTTGCAATTCATTAGGATGGTTAGAAACATTCATACTCTAAGTCATATAAACTCTTCAACCAAATGAGAGCTTGGAACTTAAATAGCCATGCACCTGTACAAAGTGTAATGTACTGATCCTCGCTCTCCACGCAGGTACCCCGAACTACGAAGGACGTGCCACTTGAAAGCATCAAGGCGAAGTGAACCCTTTTGAAGCCTCGTCCGCGTGCAAAGGCTTGTTTCTGGATTTCCTTTTGAAGAAGACCCGCACTCAGTCCAAAAGAAGATGACGACTCGACTCGCCTCGATAGCAGGTGGAAATGTGTAATGATTTTTGCTTGTAAAAAGGGATATAATGTATGGAACGACTATCTCATCGGTGTTCATTTTGTAAGTCGAGTCATGTTGTAGCCCGCACGGCAATGATTGTAAAGGAGTCTATGTAAAGTTTTATTATCATCAATAAAAAAGTCTATTTTTATTTTAAATGTGTCATTCAATTTCTCTGCGTACTCTAACTTGATGTTATGTTTCGGATAACCTTATGACTATGCCTTGTGCGATCGCAACTTAGGTTCGCACGGCATCACGCCCGGGGGACGACTATCGATTCTACGAAATCGGGGCGTGACAGACCGAACCCCCACCTACCACCACCCTCATTTATATTTCCACCTAACTCTTTCTCTCTCCTCATGAATTCTTCATTTACTTCTTCTTCTCCACCATTTACTCTTCCACCTACCAGGGAAGAGAGCTGAGGCAAGTGCAGCTTGCTTCATGGAGGAACCTAAATTTTATTGTTCCATTCTCTTCTTCACAGCCTTCTAACATACTTTAGTATTTGGCATTTCTAATTTCTATGGCTCAATTTGTGTAGATATAAGTTTATTATATTTTCAGATTTCTTGGATTTTGATCTACTTAATATTGTTATTTTCATGTTTTGATGGTTCTATGTTGTAGAAAATTTCGTTCTGCCCATTTTGACCTATGGAAGTCTGAATTTCGACTTCGGATGAAGGATTTATAAAGCTTTGAAGCCATGGACTCCATGGTTCTTCTTCTCGGACAAGCAGAGAAGAAGAACAGTTTCTGAGCCACATGACAGTCCTCAGCCGCATGGAAGTTGTCACGCCCCGCTCCCGCAGGAGCGATCGTCCTCGCTAAGGCGTGATGTCGCACGGGCCTAGGTTGCGCCCGTGCAAGGCTAATCCCAGAAACGGCCGATTTGAGCTAGGCCACAGAGTCGAACAGAGTGTCCCCATTTGCAGCGGAAAGTAAATGAACACAAATTGAAGCGAATTCAAACTCTTTATTGATATTTAAGAAGTTTACAAGTGGCGCTAGGCCGAGTTTACAAGTCTCTCAAGCTCTCTCTCTCTCTCTGAAACATAAAAGGCGTGCCAAGTGGCTTACAAGATGGAATGATTCATGGCGATGTTCCGATACATTATGTCCTGTATATGGTGCTTCAGCTCCTTGCAACGCTCCAAGGCTCCAGAGTTAGCTCCGTGCCTTAGCATGTTCGAGGGAAGCTCCGCACCCGATGACGACTCCTGCGTCCTGCAAGCAAACTGTAGGGTTATCAGTACATTGTTATGCACTGGTGGGGAGGCTAGCTCACCCATAATGCTATCATTACCAATCACGTTCTATTTACTTTTGTGCACCGTCTATCATTCATTGTCTTTCTAATCTTGCCTTAGGATCAGTTTCATGGCATATATCATAACCTATCTCCTGTTACCGATTTCAATGTGTTGTATGGAAATGCATGCACGACTTAGCCATACTTACCGTCCGGCCTTCCCTGTCCAAAGTAAACCAAGTTAGTCAACAATTCATATATAATAACTTAACATGATTCTCGTAACCATTCAGTGTCGAGGGCGTGTCCTTACTTCAAGTCTTAGCGCGTCGTAGACACGTTCTCTAACTCATTTGTATGAAGTACCCTTTTATCATTTGGTGTGTTACATTTCAAGCATGTACAGAAGGCGCTTTATTTAGTTAACTTAGACTACTTTATTTCAATACAAGGACTTGCACGTGGATTGCCACCAGCAAAACCCACTTAGTCTATATGCACCGGTCGCTGGCATCACAAGCCATTTTGGACACATTCTCTTTGGCATTCTCACCTATCGAAGCGTGATGGCTGGTACACCTTGATAGTTGTCACTCCCCGTTCCCAGAATGCGTATTTTAATACGTATATTGCTTGAATGTATTTATTTAATATTTATCATGTATTATCCTATATTTAAATTCTTTTAATTTCCTGTTAATTAATTATCTGCATTTTATTTCCTGCACTTTATTTTTTGCAATTTTATTTTTGCACTTTATTTTTATGCAATTTTATCCTCTGCTTTAGCTAGTCTTTAGGTTCGGCTTGGTTCAGTTTGATGAGTTGGTTCATCATGAACCCATTGGACCCCCACCTACCACCACTCCTCCTATTTAAGCCCCCATCTCCTTTCTCTCTCTTCATAACTTTCCTTCTCCATTACTTTTTCTTCTCTATTACTTTTTCTTCTTCTTCCTCATCACCACCACCACCTACCAACCGTAGGCAAGTACAACTTGCTTCTACATGAGAACCCATTTTTATGGTTCATTTGTCTTCCTCTTGTGATTCTAAGAGAGTTTAGTTCTTAGCATTTTTGATTTCTATGGCTTGTTTTCTCTAGATCTAAGTAGTTGTATTTCGGTTGTTCATGGGTTTTGGTCCACCAAGCTGGCGTGTATTTCTGGCACTGGAACGAAGGATCCATAGGACTTGGAGTTTGGGAGATGTTGTACGCTCACGTTCTTACGTGCTCGCGTAAACATCAGCCCTTCAGGCACACGTTCTTACGTGTCAGCGTGTATTTTTAGTCACGCACACGTTCTTACATGTCAGCGTGTATTTTTAGTCACGCACACGTTTTTACGTATCAGCGTGTATTTTTAGTCACGCACACGTTCTTACGTGTCAGCGTGTATTTTTAGTCACGCACACGTTCTTACATGCGTACGTTTTTTTTAGTCACGCACACGTTCTTGCATACGTGCATGTATTTTTAGTCACGCACACGTTCTTGCATGCGTGCGTGTATTTTTAGTCACGCACACGTTCTTTACGTGCCAGCGTGTATTTTTAGTCACGCTCACGCCTTCACGTACCCGCGGGACAATTGAGTCGCATTACCTTTCACGCTTCACTTTTCACGCTCACGCTTGCCAGCATGAGTCACTTTCCACGCTCACGTTATGAGTGCGTGAATTACCCTTTACGCTCACCCTGTGCGTGCCAGCATGAACCACTCTTCACGCTCACACTGTTTATACGCTTACTCCTTCATACTAACTTAGCGTGACTTGTTGGTCTTAGCATAGACTTCTTGCGTGACTTATTGGCCTTAGCATAAACTTGTTGGCGTGACTTCTTGACCTAGGTGTTTCTATTGTTCTATAATTTATTCATCCTTATGCCTTTGCATGAACTCGATAATCTCAGCATGTTAATATTTTTAATACATATGGTTGTATAGAACGTGTCCTGTGTCTTGATTGATTGATGGATACCCAGTAAGACTGGAACTTGACCTTGAGAGTTATAGACTCGACCCCATTGAATACTAATTGACTTTCATGCCTTGTCACCATTGATAATGATGGCTATCTTGACTAAAATTGATCATGCATTCCTAGTTGAAACTAAGAGACTGGCTAGTCGTCTTTGTAGGTCCTAAAAGATCAAGTTGCATCAATCGACAAAATCAAAGAAATCAAGATATACATCATTTTGGTGAATTGTGCAGACAACAGATTGCGCAGCAATCCAATTGCGCACACTGTTTTGCGCACACTCCCAACTGCGCATGCTGACGTGGCAAGAGTCATCATTACCTAAATCAAATCAAATCTTTCTGACAACTGACAGCACGGAGAACGAGGAGACTGTTCGTTTATTGCGCCGCACAGTGCTCGAGGGCGGCTGACAGCTGGCAGCGCAATCCATTTCTGTGCAGTCTGATTCTGCGCAAACCAAGGCTGCGCAATTCAGTCTGCGCATTCTATCAATATAACTGATAAAGTACACGTGGCATTCATGCCATCAATTGTTCATTACATGGCAACTGTCTATGCATGATCATGCGCATTTCAATCAAATGATGCCATGTGTCCATGATAGTTGGCCCACGATCCAGCAACTGCCTGCGCAGTCCAATGCTGCGCAAACCAATTGCTGCGCAAATTATCCTGCGCAGTCCAGAATAACTGAAAGTTAGTTATTTTCAGAACTCTGTAAATAGAGTTTCAAGTCTTCATTCAAGGGGGATCAGAGATCAAGATCACGAATTAGAGATCAGAAATCAGAGAGTCCAGGAGTTCTTACCCAAGTGCTGCTGCATTCTTCCGAGGCTTTTGCCTTCAACTTCCGAGGCTTTTGCCTTCAGTTTCCAGAGTTGTCTTCAACTTCAAAGGCTCCGTCTTCAAAGTTCACATCGTCCAAGGGATAAAGCAATCGTCATCTAGATTGGATTCCTATAGTTGTAATTTTTCCAGAATTCTTGTAATCTTTATTACACAGTTTGTATCAATAAAGTTTTATACTTTTGTTTTTGCAAACAAAATGGCGACTCTGCTGGGGACGGAGGACGAGGAAGTAGCAACTCAATGTGACGTAGCGTCTATCGGGAAGACGCAGAAGACGCTGGTTGTTAAAGTCAACCAGACAGCCTATGAGGCGATGCTCAACTCCAAGACCTCTCCCCGTACTTCAGCCACTTCTGCCAAGAGCAAAGTGCGCTCAGTATGGGTCTCCAAGACTGCTGCACAATCTGGCAGTTTTGCCACCAAGGATGCTGTACACTCTGTTGCACAATCTGCTAGCCAGACTGCTGCACAATCTGCTGTGTCAACTGTTACACAATCTGCTAGCCAGACTGTTGCACAATCTGCTGTGCCAACTCTTACACAGTCTGTCTCAGCAACTGCTGCACAAACTATTTCAGATACTGCTGCGCAATCTGTTGCAACTGTTGTACAGGCTACTTCATATGCTGTCTTGTCAAAATTCAAGACTCCTATGACCCTGGCGCAGTTGGCAGTAGCTTTTCCTGCGCAAACCAACACTCCAACAACCAAAATGCATCCCAAGCACTCCAAAGCAAGGACTCCTAATGCGCAAACCACAGCTTCTGTGGTCAGAACCAGTGCACTTTCTGCCAAAGCTTCTAATGCACAAGTGGCCAGTGCGCCATCTACCCATGCGCAAATTAAGCATGCACAATCCAAGAGTAACAGCCCTTTGGCTAAACTCTTATCTTCTCATAACAAAGAGAAAACCTCTGTTCCTCCCCTTAAATACTCTGTTGTTCCAGCACAATCTACTGGGGGTAGTCCTTTGGCTATTCCTCTTCCTCCTCAAAACAAAGAAAAAGGCCTGTTGTTTTTTTCTCAGACTTCCTTGTCTCATGACTTGGAAGACAACAGAGAGAAACGCTCTTTAGCTAACCCTTCTTCTCAAAATAAAAAAAAAGGCCCTTTGGTCTTTTCTCAATCTTCCTCGGTCTTTACTGAAGAAGATCAAATTGAACGTGTTTCGGCACCTGTCAGTACAAGAACTCCTACAAACAAGGATTCTTCTTTCCTTCATGACAAGGGAACTTGTACTGATCAAAGAGGTATTCTGCCTACCCCAGTAGCAGAATTCCAAGACCTTCCAACTTTCAAAATATCCCGTTCCAAACAGGGAAAACTGTTGGTGTCTCAAACAGAAACCCCTGGGGGTGAATTTGCAGACCTAAGAACATATCTTAACAGGCCAACTTCGGCAAAACGTAAGCAACCTATGCCGATGGTCAAGCCTCAAAGACAAACCTCCAGGAACAAAAATCCTGATACCTATGCCAATGAGGTGAGTACTTCCTTGTACACACAGGGGACAAAACATTTGAAGAATTGGAACCATGTTTCGAATGTTGTTAAAGAACATATTCCTCGAACCTTTCCTCGTCCTGGCATGGTTTCTGATCTCCGAGAACATCTCAGGCAAAAAAGGGATAATGCCTCAACTCCTTCAGTTCATTCATCTGATCATCATTGCAATCATAAAGTCATCATCCAATGTTGCTGTCAAACAACAAAATGATCTGTCTTTGATCGTTTGACTTTTGCTAAAATAGAACCGATGTCAGAAGATGAAGAAGTGTTGTACGCTTCTGTTAACATGACTTCTCGAGACACTGGGGGGTAGAAGGTGCTCTAAGCACGGCAAACCTCGCAAACCAAGTCAACGGTATCTGGATCTACTTCAAGAATCTTCTGAGGGAGTATTCCAACATACCCGTTCCCGAAGCCGAGATACAATCGGTCAAAGGAATCTTCCTCAAGATCCTTTTGGTCATTTCCCTCTTTCTCAGTCAGGAGATGACTCTTTCTTCGACTATGATGCATACAGCGAAAATTTTGAACAGACAGTGTCTTCCACTGTACCAAGAGAAGTGACATCTTATGTTGTCACTGATGATCAAGATGCTTCAACATCTGCAAATCAAGAACAGCGAATCGCTGCACTTGAAGACAAGCTAAAGACCATGGCTGAAATGGTCGCTAGTATGCATTCTATCATTGTGGCCCAACATGCCATACCACCAACTATACCTACCGTAAGTCCGGAGATCATAGCATCTTCAGTACCTGTCAATGCTGGGTTGGGAGTAATGCCTTCTCAAATGCCTCATGTACAAGTACAAGTTCAAACTACACCTAGTCAGTCAGCTGGGGGTAGTGCTTACAATGCTGTTCCTCCTCCTACTACTTTGACTCCGCCGGCTCCTTCTTCATCATCTGAAGACACCAATGAAGCTGTCAAACTCTTGCGAACTCAGTTCGAAGCCTTCAAAGAGAAGGACAATTTACAAAGGTTGGAAATCAAGCAGCCATACCCAGTTGAATAGAAGGAAGTTCCATTTCCTCCCAAATACAAGATTCCAACAATCTCTCTTTTCGACGGCAGTACCTCACCAAGCCAGTTCATCAATCACTTCGAGGTAATGACTGTTCAACTCCAACCAAATGACGCTCTTCTTACCAGGGTGTTCGTCGGTTGTTTAGCCGGCGTAGCATACGACTGGTACAGAAGTCTGCCCGATGGTTGTATTACTTCTTTTTCAGGACTTAAGCAGATCTTTCTGGAAAGATTCTATGAGGGATTCAATGACATGACTATGTCTGCCCTCAATAAAATCAAACAGAAACATAATGAAACTGCTGAGAGTTTCATCGAACGTTTCCGTCAAGAAGCCTTGAAGATGCCTCCAGGGACTCCTGCTGCTGTTACCATAGACACTTGCAAGGCAAATCTCTTGCCTATCATCAGTATGTGGACAGGCTCAACTCAGTTCCAAGACTGGCCATCCTTTATCGTCAACGCCAAAGCAGCTGAAGTGAGTGCTGAAAAGTTCAAACAGCTGGGGGTACAGATGTCTAACCCAGATCGGGACGAACATCAATCATCAGGTGGCGGTAATCGTCAGAACAACCGTAAGAACAAGGAAACTCTGAACATTAACCTGAAAAGCAAAGAGTCCTTGGCTGTCAATGTAGCTCCGCCTACATCTACTTCTACTCCTGCTGCAACTCAACCGAGGGAACCTCGCCCTAAGGTAGAGTATTCGTTTGATGAAAATGACACAGCAAGCATCTTCGATTGCTTACTCAAAAGCAATAAGATCCAACTTCCAGACCCAAAGAAACCTGATGAAGTCGGTAAGACCGATCATCCTAAGTATTGTGTCTACCACCGATTCATTGGACATCCTACTCGAGCATGTTATGTGCTCAAGGGTAAGATTCAAGAGCTTGTCAATGCTGGAGTTGTTACTCTGCAGCAAGATGAGAAGACTGTCACTGCCAATATGGTTTCAGTCCAATTCGGTAACTTTCCCCCGCAGATGATATAGCATGGTGTTATTCCTATTCCGAAGGCTACTCTCGAGATTGAAAATCTTCCTTCTCCACCAAACGAAGGTCTCGTTCCTTTGTCTCTTGACAATGGCGAGGTTATGTGGATCCATCCCGATCTTACTTCAGAGTTCGAGGATTCTTCTTCTTCCAAGAAGAAAGGTCGCTCCAAAAACAAGACCAAGATCTGCAACATGGTGTCTTTTGACCCTATAGTTGATGAAGAAATTCTGTTGGGCACCAGATCAGGGAAAACTTATCTGAAAGATTACTCTGAATCTCAAGAGAATCCTGCCTCTTCTTCTGAACCTGTCCCAGCACAACCTGCTGCTATTGAAGAAATTCCTTCTACATCTTCACCAGTTGTGGTTCCTATTCCTCCCAAACTAGTGGCTGCTGATAAAGGCAAACAACAAGTCCGCTTTGATAAACCCTTGAAGAAATCATCCCCTACAGGGCTTGAGAAGCCTTACAACTTTGATATATTGGCTCAACTAGCTAATACCCCAGCAAGGCTATCTATCTTTGAGCTCTTGTGTCTTTCCAGAGAGATGCGAGAAACTTTAAGTGAAGCTCTTATGCAAGCTGAGACTTGTTTAGCCTTTTTCAAGAAGCCGGAAGCAGAACCAGTCTCTTGTCTACATTGTCATAGTGTTATAGAGTTGATTCCGAACATTACTTTCACACAAGATGACATGCTGATGGAGGATAATAGGCATGATTGTCCTCTCTACTATACAGGATATGTTGATTCGATGAAAGTCGATCGTATCCTGATTGATCCAGGATCTGCTCTCAGCATCATGCCGAAAACAATGCTCGATGCTCTAAAAATTCCTGTACATAGTCTCTCCACCACAATCACTACCATCCTTAGATTCAATCAGGGAAGGAGTGAACCTTTGGACAAGATTCACTTAAAACTCCAAATTGGTAATCTTCGCACAAAAGTTACCTTCTATATCATTGACAATCATGGTTGTTCTTATAATGCTCTATTGGGGAGACCATTCTTACATGAGCATAATATTGTTCCATCAACCCTTCATCAATGTTTCAAATATGTTGATGATAAGGGAGAGGTCCATAAGGAAGTTGCGGATCTTTATCCTTTCAAAGGCGTTGAAGCATACTGCAACGACGCTCGGATGTACAAGGATGAATTCATGAAGATTGTGTTAGCCTTGGACACTGAAAAAGAACAAGAAGCAATACCCAAAGACACTCTTATCATGCCTGTCAAAGGGCGAGTTTCACATCCTCAGTCTTCTAAACCACTGGCTATTCACTTGCCAATTCAAAAGAAATCAGTTGATGCTGATCAAGATCAAAGGAAGCTCACCTCTTCTGAGCCACTTGTTATCGACCTACGTCGTAACAAGGACAAAAAGCAGCTCACTCCTTCTGAGCCACTTGTTGTTGATCTCACTCGCAACAAGGAAAAAAGGGAGCTCACCTCCTCTGAGCCACTTGTTATCGACCTCCGTCGTAACAAGCCTCCCCCACGTTCTTCTTCTCCCCTTCTTGTAATTAATCTGACCAAGCCTGCTAAGGCTAAAGGTCCTGTTGTAAATACTGATGTACAAATCAATAAAAAAGTACCTACTTTTCAGTATACTGATGTTATTTATTATACTAAATGCTATTTGGATATGTTAGATAGCTTCCAATCAATTACAATGAGAGTTGTACAATCTCTTCAGACAGAAGTCTCACTTGAAGATCCAGATGATTCTTACCGTATTTACCCTTCTCGAAAGAAAGGTGAAAGTCCAATACTTTTTAGTAAAGGACCAGAAAAACAATTCAGCTATACGGATGATAGCAAACTTAACGATACGGGACGTCTCCAGTTCCATCGTTATAGTCAACAATCAAAAGACATCATCCGGAAAATGGGCTATGACTTCAAAAGTGGCCTTAATTATGGTAAAGGTAGACGAACTCCTATCCGCACGACTGTTCGGGAAGGAAAGTCGGAAATGTACTACAGTAGGACTAAGAAAGGTCTCGGATATACTTCTCCTCCACTGTTATCCCCAGCAGTCTCTGACTCAGACAGTGAAGAACGCTCTAATTCATCTAATTCTAGATCTTGGGATTCTGATACTAGCATTGGTGAAGTTCACAGGCTGATCGCATCATCTAACATGGTCTCCGCTGAACTACCAGAAGGCTATGATGAAGACGTTGAAGAAAATCCTGAAACAGATCATTGGGCTCAACATATGGATAACCAATGGGTACTTCGCTTTGAACAACGTGAACCTCCTACTGAAGATCAATTAGTTCAAGTTGATGTAGGGAAAAGCGAGTCACCTCGTCCAATCTTCATCAGCAAGAATCTTCCAGAAGCAGACAAACAAGAGTTGATTCTTCTTATTAAAAAATACATCGACGTCTTTGCCTGGAGTTATGAAGACATGCCAGGTTTAAATCCCAAGATTGCTACACACAAACTGAATATTTTGCCTAATACAAAATCAGTTAAGCAGCAACAACGACGTTTTAAACCAGAAATGATGGATGCAATCGATGATGAAGTCAAGAAGCTCATTGCTTGTGGTTTTATTCGAGAAAAGCAGCATCCTGACTGGGTGGCCAACGTCGTTCCAGTACTAAAGAAAACCGGCAAAGTTCGAGTCTGCATCGACTTCCGGGATCTTAATGAAGCATGTCCAAAAGATGAATTTTCTCTCCCTATCACGGATGTCATGATTGACAATACCTGTGGGTTCGAGCGAATATCTTTCATGGATGGCTTCTCTGGGTATAATCAGATCAAGATGAATCCTGAAGATGAAAAGCATACCTCTTTCCGTACTCCTCGTGGTGTCTATTGCTATACAGTGATGCCATTTGGTCTCAAGAACGCTGGTGCAACCTACCAACGGGCTATGAGTACCATCTTTAGAGAACATCTTCGCAAGACAGTCGAATGCTATGTTGACGATATCGCCGTCAAAAGTCGTCTAAAAGAAGATCATATCCAAGATCTGAGAACAATCTTCAATCTCATGCGTCAACATCAGCTCAAGATGAATCCCACCAAGTCATTCTTAGGTGTCTCTAGTGGCAAATTTCTCGGCTTCGTCATTACCTCTAAGGGTATACACGTGGATCCCGAGAAGATCAAAGCCATCCAAGAGATGCGTCCTCCACGCAACCTAAAAGAGCTACGAGGATTCCAAGGCCGACTTGCGTACATCAGGCGATTCATTTCGAACTTGTCTGGACGCTGCAGACCATTCACTCAACTAATGAAGAAGGGTGTATCTTTTGTTTGGACTGAAGAGTGTCAGCAAGCATTCGACGATATCAAACGATATCTTATGAATCCACCAGTCTTGGTGCCACCTATCTCTGGCATTCCATTCTTGATGTACGTCTGTGCTATGGACCATTCATTGGGTGCTTTACTTGCCCAAAAGAACAAAGAAGGCCATGAACAGGCTATCTATTATCTTAGCCGAACTATGATTGGTGCTGAACACCGTTATAGTCCGGTCGAAAAGGAATGCCTGGCTCTCATGTTTGCTGTGCAGAAAATAAGACATTACATCATTGGCCAAACTATTCATGTCATATCCCGAGTTAATCCTCTTAGGGTACTCATGAAGAAGCCTAGCACACTTAATTCTCGGCTAGCTACATAGACAATCCTGCTAGCTCAATATGACATGGTGTATGTTCCACAAAAGTCTGTCAAAGGTCAAGCGCTGGCGGACTTCTTAGCAGCTCATCCTGTGCCTGAGACATCTAAACTCTATGACAAAATTCCAGACGAAACATTGGAAGCCAATATGATCTCTGAAGAATTTCTAACATGGCGTTTATTCTTTGATGGTGCATCGAGAATTGGACCAAATGGTGCTATTGTAGCAGGAGTTGGAGTGGTCCTCGTTTCTCCAGACGGATCAGCTATCCAAAGAGCCTACTCTTTAGATGAACCTTGCTCCAACAATGTGGCAGAGTACAATGCTCTACTCATCGGCCTTCAGTTAGCTAAACAACTGAATGTTGAATACCTCAAAGTCTACGGCGATTCTAAGCTGGTTGTTAATCAGGTTAGAGGAACCTATGAAGTACGTCATCAAGACCTGGTGCCTTATCATGAAGTAGTAATCAATATAGCTATATCATTCAAAGCTTTCTTCATCGACTATGTTCGAAGAGCTTGCAATACCGAAGCAGATGCTTTGGCCAATCTTGCAGCTGTCTTAGCTATCCCTATCAAAAGACAGCAGGTGGTAGTTATCTCCAACCGAGAACTGTTCTGCATCGAAAACAATCGTAATATTGAATTCAGCAACTTTGCTGAAGTCAATGTTATCGATGAAGACTGGAGAACTCCTTTTATCGACTTCGTAGTTCATGACATACTCCCTGAAGATCCTAAGGAGGCTACGAGTGTTCGTCGACGATCTCTCCGATTCTATTACAATCAAACTACTAAGACCCTCTATCGACGAACTTATGACGGTCTTCTCCTGCGCTGTCTCGCTGGTGATGAAGCTGAACAAGTTTTGCGTGAAGCTCACGATGGTGTCTGTGGAGCACATCAACCTGGTCCTAAACTACAGGATTGCATTAGACGCATGGGTTACTACTGGCCCTTTATGGTATCAGATGCCATTGAATATGCAAGGAAATGTCGTGCTTGTCAAATCCATTCAGACTTCATTCATCAACCATCGGAATTCCTTCATCCGACTGCTTCTTCCTGGCCTTTCGAAGCATGGGGCATGGATGTCATAGGTCCCATCAATCCTCCTTCTTCTAGAGGACATCGGTTCATATTGGCAATAACGGACTACTTCTCCAAGTGGGCTGAAGCTATACCTCTGGCTGAAGTCAAGACTAGTAGCATCATCAACTTTGTTAAACACCACGTCATCTATAGATTTGGTGTACCTCGAAGAATCATCCATGACAATGGACCTCAATTCATCAGCCAGAAGTTTACCAGATTCTGTGATGATCACCGGATTGACAATGTCGCCTCGACAGTATACAATCCCGCCGCTAATGGTTTAGCTGAAGCTTTTAACAAAACCATCATCAAGCTCCTTAAGAAGTTTGTATCCACTAACAAACGGAACTGGAGTGAGAAACTCGGCGAATGTCTTTGGGCCTACCGAACTACGGTCCGCAATCCTACAGGCTTTACACCTTTTTCTTTGGTGTATGGCTGTGAAGCTGTTCTTCCTTTGGAGCTGCAAATTCCTTCTTTAAGGATTGTCATTGCTAACGAGCTTACTACAGAGAATAACGATCTTCTTCGACTTCAAAAATTAGAAGCACTTGATGAGAAGCGATTAATGGCTCAACAGCATATTGAGTTATACCAAGCCCGCATCTCGAAGACTTTCAACCGCAAAGTTAAAGTCAGAACATTTCAGCAAGGAGAACTTGTTCTAACGGTCAGACGTCCTATGACTATGACTCATATGAGCAAAGGGAAATTCGATGCGAAATGGGAAGGTCCCTATGTCGTAAGCAAAGTCTTCTCAAATGGAGCTTATCAACTCTCAGAGCTTGATGGTCGAGTTGCTATGATGCCTATCAATGGCAAGTTCCTTAAGAAGTATTATGTATAAATGTAAATGCTTGTAAATCATCAGACAGAATCAAGTTCATAAATAAAAGTTAAATTTTACTTCATTATATAAGAGTACATGATATTAAAGATCACTATCATCTTTCTCTACATTGGGACGCAGGCCACTGCCGTCCTTCTCGAAAACACGATCAGCAAAAGAGCCGAGAACCTCCTTGCTGGAACCCACGAGAAACTTGCAAGCGGCCATCCTCATGGCTTCTTCTTCTTCAGTCCTTCCTGGTTCGAGCAGGAAGTCCAAAATGTCTCGTGGCGGCTGGGGTGCAGACGAACCTTCACCTGCTTCTGCTGCCTTCGGTTAAACTGGATCAGCAGGGCGTTCTTCAGTGCCCTTCTGAGCCTTCGGGACGATTTCAGCCTTCTTGGATGCTTCTCCAGACGACATTTTTATGTTGAAGAGTAGAAGTGTTCGTTCCGGTCAGATTTCTGCTATATTTATAGGCAGAAGTTCCTCAAATAACGTAGCGACACATTCATCTGACGGTTCGCCCATTCATTAATGCCTGACGGTTCGTCCGTTCATTTATTACATTCATCCGACGGTTTATCCGTTCATTTATTATCTCCTGACGGTTCATCCGTTCATTAAATTCATTCACCACCTGACGGTTCATCCGTTCATTAAATTCATTTACCACCTGACGGTTCATCCGTTCATTAAATTCATTCACCACCTGACGGTTCATCCGTTCATTAATTCATTCATCACCATCATCCATCATTTGACGGTCTTCCCGTTCATTTATCTCACATACATTGACGATTCATCATCGTTCATTATCCACATCAGTAACTTGTCGTTTTCGATTAAGTTGTCAAATGAAATAATAGTATTCAATATATTCTGCCACGTCCATATTACCTCTGAGCAGATATAATGAATATAATTATTTTCTACAAAAAATATATCATGTCTTGCACCTCTGAATATATTTTCTATCTCTATTATTTATATCTAAATAAGATATGCAATAAATAATGGAGCCACAACAAAATGTCTTTTATTTTTCAAAATGTGAGGCATTATAGAAATGCATCTACGGCAATAAACACAAAAATATAAAAAGTTCTATTAAGAATGAGGAATGATCAAATTGTCGATCTGCTGCTTCAGAGTCTGCAGCTCTTCTTCATGAGTAGATGTCACCTTTCTTCTAGCCTCTTCCATTCCTGTTTCTTCATTAAAAACCGGCATGTCTATTGTCCGGCGGGTAATTTCTGCACTATGGGTTGCCTCATATTCTTCCCTTTCCTGAATTAAGGCATTGAATTGTTCAATCATAAGTTGGTGATTAGCAGTTTCCTCTTCAAATTCTTGCTGGAGGCGAGTAATCTCTGCTTTCAGTTCAGCAAGTCTTTGTCCTTTGCTTTCAGCCATTAAAGTAACTGATTCTATCTTGGAGTTGTATTCAGCTGATTTTGTGGAATGAGCCTCCAAAAGATTTTGGAGGTTCACCCTTTCTATATCAGCTGCTTGAGCCATTCGCTCAAACTCAGCCTGCACTAGGGACTCTATTTCCTTCTTCTTGAGCTCCTTATAGTTCTTTACGGAGACTTCTAATTCATTCAATATGTGTTCAAGGAGAGTGGCCTGAGCTTCGTCTCCTTGCTCCCTTATGGCTCTTATTAAGAGAGAAATTGGCTTCCTAACCATAAAAAAATCAGCTCCTTCTTTCTCTATCATCTTATGAACAAGAGGTCCCAGCGATTCGAAGAAGCATCTGGTAAAAGATTGGACAACTTGTTGATTAATGGCCAGAGTTCCAGGAGTCGCAGCTACTCCTGTTGAAGATGAGGCAGCAGGTTGCTCGATCCTTTGTGGCTTGATAGCAGGTTCTTTAAACAAAGGAGCTAGAGTGGAGCTGGTCGCCCCTCATGTTTGTTCTTCTGCAAAAGTAAAATTGTTATTTTACCAGTTGTCTGCCAAAGACCAAGTGGATCAAATAAATGCGATCTTACCTTGGTTTGATTCAGCAATAGGCTTATTTTCTGCAGGAATGGACTCCTGTTGAACAGAAGTAACTTCAACTGCAACAGCCTGGCTGCTGCCCGCCTCAGAACCACAGGATAGATGATGACTACTACTAATAACCACCGTGGTTATGGGTATTATAGCCAAGTCCGTCGGAGGTGTTGGCAGAGTTTCAAGATCTGCAAGAATTACAAATGAAGATATTAACTATCAATTTATCTTAAAAGAGAAAATTGCTAAAATCTCGTTTTATACCTTGAGGGCCGATGGTGGGATTTTCTTTCAGAATATCTTCATCGGCTACTTCTTCAGGAGATATTTCTATCTCAACATCATCAGGATTTAGAGTATCAACAACTTTTTCTGCAGACGCCTCCACTTCAATATCCTTTTTAGGATTTGAAGTATCATCGGCATCATCAGGAGATATATGTTCTTCATTATCCCTTTCGGGATCTTGTATATATTCATCAACATTTCCAGACGAAGAGCTTTCCTCATCTTCTTCTTCTTCTTCTGCTACATTCCCACTGTTAGTTGCAGTCTGATCCTCCTGCAGGCTATAACTGCAATCTTCTAAAGCTGCTATCATTTCACGATCTTCTTCCTCACGAAGAGTTCTAGGAGTATGAGGAGGTTGAGTTGCCTCCTCAACAGGTGAAAGAGGTCGTACAACATTTTGTTCTTCCTCTGTGATGTTTTCTCTGGGCTTTCAGCCTCAGTTCTTGGGTCAAGATTTCCCCTCTGTTCAGTCTCTTCAAGAGTTTTGCTCCCAGATTCAGAAACAGGTGTGGGAGATGACATTATAATTCCTGCTGCAGCATCTACTGAAGTCAGGATTTGCCTGGAAGAAGAGTTTGCTAAATTCCTTCTGGTAACCACCCTCTTCTTTCTGTGTAGAGGTCTGTCAGGACTCTCTATATTTATTGGTTCTGCTTGTTTCTGCACGGAAGTTGGTGTAGTGGCAGCTTCTTGATTTGTCTCGGCCAATTGCCGAGATTGAGATCGCATAGTGATTCTTTCAGAAGAATGTTCTAAAATCAACTTCTTCTTTGCCGCTGGAGCAGGAGGCTCCTCTCTTCTCTTCCTCTTTGCAGGAGATTACCTACTTTCAGGGAAATACGCATTGCTGCGTTTACTTCTTGAGGGAACATAATCTCCCTCGAAGTTTCTAAAGGTGCATCCGCCAGCTCGTGCACCTCATCATTTACAGGGAGTGACAAAGCGACTCTTCCTTTTATCAATCTTGTTGCAGAAGCGAAACTATCTGCGAGATTAAAATTCTTGACAAAAGTATTCGCGGATGTATAAAACACTGAATATGTGAAGAGCATCCGAGGACCCTGGGGAGTACTCTTTGCTGGCATTGAAAAGGTGGCTTTCGTATCACGGGCATTGTAATAAGCCTAAGCTCTGGCCCCGTCTATCAAATAACCTTTGCCTTGGAGGCAGGTAATTGCATTCCCTACATGGAACTGATCATACCCAAACTGCCGAGCAAATCGGCTGGAAAGATATGGTTCTAAATAGCATTCTTCTTCGAACCGGTAAACCAGATGAGATGGTCGAATCGTCTTCAACTATTCAAAGGCTGCACGGGTCAGAGGTTGCATCTTCGAGTCCACCATATTTGTGGGCATCTGATCGTACCCAGTAGGGAGAGGAGCACAACAGAAGTTCCATCATCTATTCAGATTCAAAATATATCTACACTCGCTTAAAGAAGTGTATTTCTATTGTCCTTGAGAATACCTTCGGAGAAAACTGCCATCCACCTGTCCCATGCCGGGGTCCATTAAGGTTGGATAGTGGAGAAGTAACCATCCAAATAAATATGTATATGGCAATTCCAAACGAGGAAACTCTTTCTCTCCTTTCGCCTTCAGCATCAAGTCGACGTATAAACGAAGACTGGCATTTAGTTTGCAGGTCATTGCTGATAACAAGTCCATCTTATAGCCGAAGACTAACTTGACAGCAGCAAACAGAACACCGCGGTGAAAACGATCCACAGTACTGGATCCGGGAACCACAAATCGCCGAAGCCAGTATGTTAGGAACCCTACCAGTTGTGCTTCTTCTGACATGGGTCTATAGCCCATTCTTAAGTAACTTTCCAAAGTGTCCCCTGTCTTCAAAGGAGGATACTCATGATCATCTTTTACTTTTTTTATCAAAGTTACCACTCTGTTCCATCAACTTTATAACTTCTGTACTGCTCAAAGGTTTGAAGAAGTTAGGGTAGCATTTGTCATTCTCCTTGGTCTTCTTCTCTTCTATGTGGTTGAGAAACAGATATGGTAACCACTTCGAAGAGTAACAAGTGTTGGCGGTAGCACTCTTATAAAACAGAAAGCGGATCTTGTAATGGCATAGTAGTTCCTCGAACACTGCCACCATTGCTGTATTCTCTTTTCTAAGCTTGTCCAGCTCATCATTTGTCGGTACAAACTCCTCATACGGAGCATCTGCCATGGACAGGTACGAGATATACTTCATCTTGTGTAGTGCAAATCCCATCTCTCCACCCGGGGTCATGAAGGTCCCCGTCCTATAGTTGTACCTCTCAGCCAAGGCTAAAAACATATGTGGGTTGGGAGTAAAGCCGTATACAGTGGCGTGCACTGCTTGATACAGATTGATCTGTTGGAGTCTGTCTTGGAATGTTGTCAGAATCCAATTCGCAATGTAGTTCCATCGTTTGTAATCTGGATTCACCAATCCAGTCAGTCTGATGTCTTGTTCGGGGTATTTTCCTTCAGCCTTCGCAAATTCATTTGCGAATATCGGTGTCCTGACAGGCATCAGCATAGAGGAGTTCTCTGGTGGAATGCAGTCGGGTCTCAAGCCTCTCAACAAGACGCTATATCTATCAGAAGAGCTATAAAACATATCCTTCTTGTTTGGCCCTTTCTTTACGAAGATTTTCCCTGCACGGGCATCCTGAAAAAGAGTGATGTTCCACTCCATCTTCCTTGGGTAGCTCGCATGAGCATACCGTGACAAAGGGAGGCAGCGAGCAATGTCTGGTATGAAGAATGATCTATTTTCCTGGTGAACTATTCTCTCCTCCATCCTCGGCCTAGGCTGAGAGACTTTCTCAAAGGCGTCACCGAACAGGAATAAGGGTTTCTTATGAATAACAACATCCGCTGACTCTAGGGGCTGTCCATTCATCAAACACATTAAAGTCTCATTATCCTGGAAGATCAGTATAGCCTGACGGGAGACTGGCAGATCGTACTGAGGATAGTGAACATGAGACAGATCTTCTTTATATTCAGACTCCGAAAGAGTTCCTACAAAAGTTTCATATTCAGGATCATCTCTCGTATTCACTGTATCAGACAGAAAGAAACAAAAATTCAGTATAAGTCAAAATTTCTGTCATCAAAATTGCGCAACATCAGACTACGCAACATCAAATTGCGCAACATCAGACTGCGCAACATCAGATTGCGCAAACATCAGTTTGCGCAAACATCAGACTGCGCGAATGAACAACCATCAGTTTGCGCTAACGATCTAGCACAAATCAGCCGATTGCGCTGACATCTGCCAGCGCAGTTCAACCGATTGCACAGAAAGTCGATCTTCATAAAAATGAAGAGTTAACTGATTTGTGCAACCAGAACCCTAAAGAGGGTGGCGCAGTATGATCACATCTCTAAAAAGAGATGGATTTCGAAAGACAATGGTATCAAAACCCTAAAAAGGGTTTGAAGTCTTCTACCTAACATCGCAGGATGGGCATCTTCGTGACGAGAGGCTCTGTGCGCAGTTCTGGATGAGGACTCGGCTGGAGCTTTGCCCTTCGCGGCGACGGCGGTGGTGGAAGATCGTCGGGCTGCCATGAAAGTCGTCGGAGGAGGAGGACAGCAAGGGTTCGGGGGGATTTCTCTCAAGAGCTCGAAGGATGCAAAGTAAAGAAATGAAAATAAAGAAGAGGCTATTTATAGCTTTTGAAATATGAAACGGCTGCCTCGGATGGCGCCTAGAATTAGGGGCTCTTCGCTTTGCGCAGACAGCTCATCAACATGCGCAACTTGATTCAAAATTCAAAAATTCAAAGTATTTCGAAATTTTGAATAAAATCAACTTTCGAAAACTTTGAAAGGGGTCTTGTAGGTCCTAAAAGATCAAGTTGCATCAATCGACAAAATCAAAGAAATCATGATATACATCATTTTGGTGAATTGCGCAGACAACAGATTGCGCAGACAACAGATTGCGCAGCAATCTAATTGCGCACACTGTTTTGTGCACACTCCCAACTGCGCATGCTGACGTAGCAAGAGTCATCATTACCTAAATCAAATCAAATCTTTCTGACAACTGACAGCACGGAGAACGAGGAGACTGTTCGTTTATTGCGCCGCACAGTGCTCGAGGGCGGCTGACAGCTGGCAGCGCAATCTATTTCTGCGCAGTCTGATTCTGTGCAAACCAAGGCTGCGCAATTCAGTCTGCGTATTCTATCAACATAATTGATAAAGTACACGTGGCATTCATGCCATCAATTGTTCATTACATGGCAACTGTCTATGCATGATCATGCACATTTCAATCAAATGATGCCATGTGTCCATGATAGTTGGCCCACGATCCAGCAACTGCCTGCGCAGTCCAATGCTGCGCAAACCAATTGCTGCACAAATTATCCTGCGCAGTCCAGAATAACTGAAAGTTAGTTATTTTCAGAACTCTATAAATAGAGTTTCAAGTCTTCATTCAAGGGGTATCAGATATCAAGATCACGAATTAGAGATCAGAAATCAGAGAGTCCAGGAGTTCTTACCCAAGTGCTGCTGCATTCTTTCGAGGCTTTTGCCTTCAACTTCCGAGGCTTTTGCCTTCAGTTTCCAGAGTTGTCTTCAACTTCAAAGGCTCCGTCTTCAAAGTTCACATCGTCCAAGAGATAAAGCAATCGTCATCTAGATTGGATTCCTATAGTTGTAATTTTCCCAGAATTCTTGTAATCTTTATTACACAGTTTGTATCAATAAAGTTTTATACTTTTGTTTTTACAAACAGTCTTATTGAATTGAATGAATGAGACACGTTCATGTTAATGAACTATTGTAATCGATTAGCCAATCCCGAATATTGACATACAGGCACACATGCAAGCTTCAATTTACTTACTTATTTATTTTCTATAAAAGAAGCATGTGTACTCTATGGTCAAGGCATGGTTATTTCGTGGTTAGTTTGGATTGTTGCATTACGCTATGTAAGACCTACAACCTAACCGCACAGGCATCGTTGTAGAGTTGTGCATATCGTACCCCGTACGAAAGTACTTATTTGAAGGACCATGATCCACGACATGGGATTTCACTCAACGTAGGGACTATTAAGTTAAATAAAATAAATAATGGCATGGAGAGAATGGATTTTCGAGTTCTTACATGGCAGCCCCCTTGGGACGAGTAGTACCCGACGGGCCGGCTGGTTCCCACAGGTACTGTAAATCTGCCACACGGGCAGGGAGCGGTATCTGCTTATATTATTATTGTATATTGTATATTGATGACGGGCGTCCCGCTGGGACTCGTCTAATTTATGCATGGCGCAATTGATTGACTGGATAGACTAGCCTTGCTCGCACATGGTAAGAACTGAGGAATCTTTATTGTATTATTCCAGGATAACTTGGAACTCACAATAGCAAGCCGTAGAAATTGATTGGCCATTTAAATTAATTTATTTGTGTACTGTACCTACTCTGTTGCTTAACTGAGATGATCAGAATGTCAGGACATGACGGGCCAACTTCTGTCCTTGTTTGGTTGGAAGGTTGGTTCGAAGTATCTTGATGTTATGTGAATCCTAGTGGAAAGCAGAGATCTATTATTATATCCTCTTACTTACTGGTTTTAGTTTTCATGTCGTGCTTCCTTGTGGTACTTGCTATTAGAGGTCTAACCTCTCTGGTTTTGCATGGCCAGATTTAGAGCCGGTTCCCGAGGATCCAGCTTACTTCCACCTCTAAGATAGTCAATACTAGAGGAATGATCGCAGGAGGACTCGAGTGGGTCCCTTTCTTCACCGCTCGTTTTGCTATTCACTTTATACTTAGCCGTTTGGCACCGACATATTAGTCGGATTGTCTTGTACTTACTTTTGCGTAATTGTAATTAAGTCAGACTGCAGCTGATAACAATTATGTATACCTTGCTTCGTCATCTGGCTATGTTTTGTAAAGCCAGATATCAAGAACATTTTGACTGAGTGTTTGGGACGCCTTACTGCTTTATCTTACATGTTCTCTATTACTGTTTCTTGCTTGAATGATTGAGACAATAGATGTGCAGTGACCATAGTAAGACTTTCATGTAGTATGCACCCTCTCGTCTGGTTAGACAGCATTGATCGTATTATACGATATTCTTCTACCCGTAATACGTAGCTGGCTGAGTCATTCCCCCGCTCTCCAGTATTCTGGTTCTGGGGCATGACAAGGTTTTAGTGGTGGCCCATACGGAGTTCTAACAAGTCTGCAAGTTCAATCCGACTTGGTAGGCAGGATCAAGGCAGCTCAGGCACAGGACCCAAGGATTCAGAAGCTTAGGGCAGAATGTGAGTCAGGACTCAGGAAGGAGATGAGAATTCATGAAGATGGTACACTTAGGTTTGGATCGCGTCTATGTGTGCCTAGTGGAGATATCAGACAGGAGGTTATGGCAGAAGCTCACAGTTCTCAGTATTCTATTCACCCAGGAGGGACCAAGATGTACCAAGATATCAAGCAGCATTTCTGGTAGAACGGGATGAAGAGGGAGATAGCTAGATTTGTTTCCCGTTGCTTGGTATGTCGGCAAGTGAAGGCAGAACAACAGAGGCCAGCTGGGTTATTGCAACCGCTTCCTATTCCGGAATGAAAATGGAAGCATATTACGATGGACTTTGTGACCGGTTTACCGAGATCACCAAGTGGTAAGGATGCTATTTGGGTAATCGTAGATCGACTTACGAAGGTAGCACACTTTCTTCCTTTCAGAGTAGGTCAATCTACAGAAAAGTTGGCAGAATTGTATATGCAACAGATAGTCAGGCAGCATGGAGTCCCTGTCAGTATTGTGTCGGATCGAGATACCCGCTTTACATCATATTTCTGGAAGAGCTTACATCATAGTCTGGGTACCAAGTTAAGATTCAGCACGGCTTACCATCCGCAGACGGATGGGCAATCAGAAAAAATAATTCAGACTTTAGAAGATATGTTACGAGCTTGCACTCTAGATTTTGGAGGGTCTTGGGAGAGTCACCTGCACTTAGTCGAGTTCTCGTACAACAATAGCTATCAAGCCAGTATCCAGATGGCGCCATTTGAAGCACTATATGGTAAGAAGTGCAGGTCGTCGCTTGCATGGGATGATATCGGAGAGAGGAAGATGTTAGGCCCGGAAATGATTGTTCAGACGGTTGAAGTGGTTAAGGGAATTAGAGAGCGACTTCGAGTTGCGCAGGATCGGCATCGTTATTGGGCAGACCAGCATCGTAGGCCGCTAGAGTTTTCTGTTGGGGACCACGTATTCTTGCGGATCTCACCTACTCGTGGGGTCATTAGATTTAGCGTTCGCGGGAAATTGAGTCCGCGGTACGTGGGCCCATTTGTTATCCTTGATCGGGTAGGCGATGTTGCTTATCGTTTATCCCTGCCACCTTCGTTACGAGAGGTGCATGACGTGTTTCATGTATCTCAATTACGTAGATATGTATCGGACCCAAGCCATATCCTCGATCGTTCTGAGCTGGTTGTTGGTACCAACCTGTCTTACGAGGAACAGCCTGTGTCCATTTTGGACCGAAGAGAGAAGATACTCAAGAACCGAACAATTAGTCTTGTCCGTGTTGCTTGGGGTCATCACTCCTTGGGAGAGTCAACGTGGGAACGTGAGGATGATATCCGATCACGGTATCTACACCTGTTTGACTCGCAAGGTATATCTCTTTCTGTATACCTTGATTGTCCTGATTCCTCATGCTTATCACCTTATGGGTAGAATTGCTTGATATCGTAGATTGATAGATTTACATATATGTTACTTGCTATGGATATTGTAAAATGATTGCTTGATTGAATTGCTTGTACTTAGATTGGTTTAGCCCCGATGTTTCTATCTTGCTTGAATTTGAAATTCCGATGACGAAATTTTTTTTTCAAGGTGGGTAGAGATGTCACTCCCCGTTTCCAGAATGCGTATTTTAATACGTATATTGCTTGAATGTATTTATTTAATATTTATCATGTATTATCCTATATTTAAATTCCTTTAATTTCCTGTTAATTAATTATCTGCATTTTATTTCCTGCACTTTATTTTTTGCAATTTTATTTCTGTACTTTATTTTTCTGTAATTTTATCCTCTGTTTTAGCTAGTCTTTAGGTTCGGCTTGGTTCGGTTTGATGAGTTAGTTCATCATGAACCCATTGGACCCCCACCTACCACCACTCCTCCTATTTAAGCCCCCATCTCCTTTCTCTCTCTTCATAACTTTCCTTCTCCATTACTTTTTCTTCTCCATTACTTCTTCTTCTTCTTTCTCATCACCACCACCACCTACCAACCGTAGGCAAGTACAAGTTGCTTCTACATGAGAACCCATTTTTATGGTTCATTTGTCTTCCTCTTGTGATTCTAAGAGAGTTTAGTTCTTAGCATTTTTGATTTCTATGGCTTGTTTTCTCTAGATCTAAGTAGTTGTATTTCGGTTGTTCATGGGTTTTGGTCCACCAAGCTGGCGTGTATTTCTGGCACTGGAACGAAGGCTCCATAGGACTTAGAGTTTGGGAGATGTTGTACGCTCACGTTCTTACGTGCTCGCGTAAACATCAGCCCTTCACGCACACGTTCTTATGTGTCAGCGTGTATTTTTAGTCACGCACACGTTCTTACGTGTCAACGTGTATTTTTAGTCACGCACACGTTTTTACGTATCAGCGTGTATTTTTAGTCACGCACACGTTCTTACGTGTCAGCATGTATTTTTAGTCACGCACACGTTCTTGCATGCGTGCGTGTATTTTTAGTCACGCACACGTTCTTGCATGCGTGCGTGTATTTTTAGTCACGCACACGTTCTTGCATACGTGCGTGTATTTTTAGTCACGCACACGTTCTTTACGTGCCAGCGTGTATTTTTAGTCACGCTTACGCCTTCACGTACCCGCGGGACAATTGAGTCGTATTACCTTTCACGCTTCACTTTTCACGCTCACGCTTGCCAGCATGAGTCACTTTCCATGCTCACGTTATGAGTGCGTGAATTACCCTTCACGCTCACGCTGTGCGTGCCAGCATGAACCACTCTTCACGCTCACACTGTTTATACGCTCACTCCTTCATACTAACTTAGCGTGACTTGTTGGTCTTAGCATAGACTTCTTGCGTGACTTGTTGGCCTTAGCATAAACTTATTGGCGTGACTTCTTGACCTGGGTGTTTCTATTGTTCTATAATTTATTCATCCTTATGCCTTTGCATGAACTCGATAATCTCAGCATGTTAATATTTTTAATACATATGGTTGTATAGAACGTGTCATGTGTCTTGATTGATTGATGGACCCAGTAAGACTGAAACTTGACCTTGAGAGTTATAGACTCGACCCCATTGAATACTAATTGACTTTCATGCCTTGTCACCATTGATAATGATGGCTATCTTGACTAAAATTGATAATGCGTTCCTAGTTGGAACTAAGAGACTGGCTAGTCGTCTTATTGAATTGAATGAATGAGACACGTTTATGTTAATGAACTATTGTAATCGATTAGCCAATCCCGAATATTGACATACAGGCACACATGCAGGCTTCAATTTACTTACTTATTTATTTTCTACAAAAGAAGCATGTGTACTCTATGGTCAAGGCATAATTATTTCGTGGTTAGTTTGGATTGTTGCATTACGCTATGTAAGACCTACAACCTAACCGCACAGGTATCGTTGTAGAGTTGTGCATATCGTACCCCGTACGAAAGTACTCATTTGAAGGACCATGATCCACGGCATGGTATTTCACTCAACGTAGGGACTATTAAGTTAAATAAAATAAATGATGGCATGGAGAGAATGGATTCCCGAGTTTTTACATGGCAGCTCCCTTGGGACGAGTAGTACCCGACGGGCCGGCTGGTTCCCACAGGTACTGTAAATCTGCCACACTGGCAGGGAGCGGTATCTGCTTATATTATTATTGTATATTGTATATTGATGACGGGCGTCCCGCTGGGACTTGTCTAATTCATGCATGGCGCAATTGATTGACTGGATAGACTAGCCTTGCTCGCACATGGTAAGAACTGAGGAATCTTTATTGTATTATTCCAGGATAACTTGGAACTCACAATAGCAAGTCGTAGAAATTGATTGGCCGTTTAAATTAATTTGTTTGTGTACTGTACCTACTCTGTTGCTTAACTGAGATGATCAGAATGTCAGGACATGACGGGACAACTTCTGTCCTTGTTTGGTTGGGAGGTTGGTTCGAAGTGTCTTGATGTTATGTGAATCCTAGTAGAAAGCAGAGATCTATTATTATATCCTCTTACTTACTGGTTTTAGTTCTCACGTGCTTCCTTGTGGTACTTGCTATTAGAGGTCTAACCTCTCTGGTTTTGCATGGCCAGATTTAGAGCCGGTTTCCGAGGATCCAGCTTACTTCCACCTCCAAGATGGTCAATACTAGAGGAATGATCGCAGGAGGACTCGAGTGGGTCCCTTTCTTCACCGTTCGTTTTGCTATTCACTTTATACTTAGCCGTTTGGCACCGACATGTTAGTCGGATTGTCTTGTACTTACTTTTGCATAATTGTAATTAAGTCAGACTGCAGCTGATAACAATTGTGTATACCTTGCTTCGTCATCTGGCTATGTTTTGTAAAGCCAGATATCAAGAACATTTTGACTGAGCGTTTGGGACGCCTTACTGCTTTATCTTACATGTTCTCTATTACTGTTTCTTGCTTGAATGATTGAGACAATAGATGTGAAGTGACCATAGTAAGACTTTCATGTAGTATGCACCCCCTCGTCTGGTTAGACAGCATTGATCGTATTATACGGTATTCTTCTACCCGTAATACGTAGCTGGCTGAGTCATTCTCCCGCTCTCCAGTATTCTGGTTCTGGGGCGTGACAATAGTCCCTTGAAATGCCTGGCATTACGTCTCTTTGAGTGGCTGAGCCCCCACCCAAGTAGCCCGTAAGCCCTTTTTTGATTCCACCTAGGCCGGCCACGATATATCTCCCACTCGATCGTGCCACGGAATCCCTTCTTCTTTACGGCCACGGTATTCCCCCCTCGCCCGTGCCGATTGTCCACGACCATTTCGTATTGACTTGTCATTTAACTTAACGACTGTCTTTGAGCCATAGGCTGTCTCTGAGCCATAATGCGTTATCGACCAGGTTGGCGTCCGTGCAGCGCGGGTAGCGAGCCCAGTTGCACGTGCCCGTTATACCTGTCGCTAACCATTCTTTCCTTTCTTATCCTTTATTCACTCTTTCATTACTTTCTTTCACTTGTTCGTTCATTCATTCATTCTTCACGTATTCATTCATTCATTCGTTGATTCATTCATTCACTTATTCATTCATTCATTCATTATGCAACTCCCCGTATGGGAGTCGCCTAGTGTCACGACCCGCACCTGCTTTTCGGATACGAGACGTGTCCAAGCCAGCCTACGTCGCAGAGTCAGTGGTAGAATGCTGTCAAGCCCGCAAGAAATAGATGCTCAAAATTACAATTGCTGCTCATTCACATTTCTAAATTTATTACAACATTTACAACATTTAAAATTAAAGGAAATATAAGGCTTTACAATTAATGAAAATGATACAACTGTTTTCTATTTTTAGGTCGTCTTCAGCATACCCAAGTCTCCCAGTGCTAAGAATGATCGCGGCTAAACCTGAGGTCCTTAGCTGGAGAAACCAATAATACTATACCACTCAATGAGCCACAATCAGTCAACACATGTAGAAGTCTCCGGATGCAGAGTTTGCGGATAGACAAACGATCCATTGTGCGTCGCGAAAACGCGACGCGAAGTGGCACGGTTGCTGTCATTACTGCTGTTGCTGCGGTTACTGTTTGCGCTCGCGCGCGCGCGCACCCGCGCGGCCGTGGCCGCGCGCGGCGGCGGCGCCGTCGGCGTTGAGCCTCCCAGGGACTGGGTGGTGGTGGCGTCGAGTTGCTCGAGTTTCATCTAGGGTTTTGCTGAAATAAACTCTCGAACTCTTCATATATATATATATGTCGACTGTTCTAAACAGAGGGGGGGTCGGGTTAACGCTGGGTGTTTATAAGGCCTGGGCTTCCCGGCCAATGGGGCTGGGCTCCTCTCTTACTGTACATTATATATCTATATGTATAATACTTATGTACAATTTTGCATATTTATACATATATATATACACACATTTTCATATACATATAATATATTTATATACACATACACTCACGTATATATTTATATTTACGTATATGTACACACGTATGTCATATGTAAATACTTATATTTACATATATCTATATATACTTATATATTTAATATATTCGTATATACACACGTACGTATATATATACACATATATAAAATCCTATATATATATATACATATATATATATATATTCACAAACATATAACAAAATAATGTCTATATACGCACTTATATATCTATATATATACATATATATATTTATACACACATAACCAAATAATAATAATATTTAATAATAACCTCAATAATATAATAATGATAATAACCCTATTGACACTGAAATTAAACCAATAATATATTGTGGTGCGCTTATCAACCACCCCATTGATTTGGCTCCAGATTTCGTACAATATTCCATATGCTATTTAATATTAATAATATCTATATTCTATCCATAACAAATATTTCTAGAAAAATAATTATCAATTCCAAATATATATACAAAAATATTTGCACTTACCAAACATGTCTACGAGGCCGTATTTGGTCCCATTACATGCCTACCTGGGCTTGGATTCGGTTCGGGCCCGCTCGGGCAAAACTGACATCAGCGGGTTTTCTACAAGTAAATAATATAATTAAATAATAAATAAAATCTTCGGTGCGGGTTACGTCGCAACTTGGCCTGGTTTTCCTAGTTAGGACACTCCTATGGCTCGGCATTCTCTTACCATGTCTAATCACTAGTCAAAGCACGCCACTGCACTATCCGTGCCATGATTCCTATTCACCTTGTACTCCAAATCTCAACCATGGCTAAAATCATCTACCGTAATAATTAACTAAAATAATTATTCATAAAAATCTAAAATCACCATTTTAATTAAAATAAAAAATAAAAAATATTTAAAAAAATCCGGGAAGGGAAGCTACAAATCTACCCACCTTAAAAATAATTTCGTCCTCGAAATTCAATTTCATAATTATTCCTAAAAAATCAAAGTCTACTATTACCTTAATCTCCTCAAATTTAGTTACTCAAAATATTTTATAACCTCCTCTAGCCATTTTATAACTCCGAATACATTGAGGACTTCTACCCACCTTAGAGGCTAGGATATGGTGGCAAGGTTCCTGCAACAGGGCTGGCCGATGGTAGCTACACTTGCATATACAACTATCATAGCCACGGGAATACTATGTATCTATCTATCAATTATGAGTTTTCGTCTTTCCAATCAGCGAAAGACAAAAACAATAAGAGTTCAAGAGATGTCGCTGAATACAATTACGTGATTCAAAGACGGATGTTTAATTCAAGAGAAATTGTCAAAGCAGTCGCGGATGAGATCCTAGAGACATCTATATCTCAATCCACGTAGGGTAATTAGATGAAGAGCGAACCAAAAGCATCATGGTTGATCAGACCGTAATACAATGATTCTGATTATACAATATGTTAGCGGGCGTCCCCAATAAACATATGTCTTGAATGAAGCTCGATAAAAGAGTAAGCTTGCAAAACTAGGCTGTAATAGCAGCATTGGTCAAGAGAGTCAAGATATAAATACGCGAGATTTTTGGAAAGGAGGTACAAGTAGTTCGAGTTTTGTGAGAATCAAAATCTAACTCGAAATTTATACACAATTAATAGAATCAGAAATTATAAACTAACTCCTTACAGCAAAAGAGAATTTTAAAATAGGTAATTCTAACTTATGATATAAGATTTATATCTAATAAAGCAAAAGAAATTTAAACAGTTCATCAAGGTTAAAGCTTTAATTCTAGGTAAGCCTAACATAGCAAGCGAATAGTATATCCACATGGGGTCATATCGTCATATGAAAGTAAGAGTGTACCTATAGGATTCTAGCAAGCAATCAAAAATTTCAAATTGTATGGCCTATCTAACATCCTTAACTACCCAACGGTCAATTTGAACAAGGGACTCCTAGTCCTAGTCATTATCTTAAATCATTTTAGTCCTAATTGTGAATGAGCATTTCCTGAGCGCAGGCTCGCAATAGTACGACTAACGTACCATCACGAGTTCGCAATATTTTACGAAAACTGACCTGTATGGGCCACCACAAAAACTTGTCACGACCCACACCCGTTTTTCGGATACGAGACGTGTCCAAGCCAGCCTACGCCGCAGAGTCGGCGGTAGAATGCTGTCAAGCCCGCAAGAAATAGATGCTCAAAATCATAATTGCTGCTCATTCACATTTCTAAATTTATTACAACATTTACAATATTTAAAATTAAAGGAAATATAAGGCTTTACAATTAATGAAAATAATACAACTGTTTTCTATTTTTAGGTCGTCTTCAGCATACCCAAGTCTCCCAGTGCTAAGAATGATCGCGGCTAAACCTGAGGTCCTTAGCTGGAGAAACCAATAATACTATACCACTCAATGAGCTACAATCAGTCAACACATGTAGAAGTCTCCGGATGCAGAGTTTGCGGATAGACAAACGATCCATTGTGCGTCGCGAAAACGCGACGCGAAGTGGCACGGTTGCTGTCATTACTGCTGTTGCTGCGGTTACTGTTTGCGCTCGCGCGCGCGCACCCGCGCGGCCGTGGCCGCGCGCGGCGGCGGCGCCGTCGGCGTTGAGCCGCCCAGGGACTGGGTGGTGGTGGCGTCGAGTTGCTCGAGTTTCATCTAGGGTTTTGCTGAAATAAACTCTCGAACTCTTCATATATATATGTCGACTGTTCTAAACAGAGGGGGGGTCGGGTTAACGCTGGGTGTTTATAAGGCCTGGGCTTCCCGGCCAATGGGGCTGGGCTCCTCTCTTATTGTACATTATATATCTATATGTATAATACTTATGTACAATTTTGCATATTTATACATATATATATACACACATTTTTATATACATATAATATATTTTATATACACATACACTCACGTATATATTTATATTTACGTATATGTACACACGTATGTCATATGTAAATACTTATATTTACATATATCTATATATACTTATATATTTAATATATTCGTATATACACACGTACGTATATATATATACACATATATAAAATCCTATATATATATACATATATATATTCACAAACATATAACAAAATAATGTCTATATACGCACTTATATATCTATATATATACATATATATTTATACACACATAACCAAATAATAATAATATTTAATAATAACCTCAATAATATAATAATGATAATAACCCTATTGACACTGAAATTAAACCAATAATATATTGTGGTGCGCTTATCAACCACCCCATTGATTTGGCTCCAGATTTCGTACAATATTCCATACGCTATTTAATATTAATAATATCTATATTCTATCCATAACAAATATTTCTAGAAAAATAATTGTCAATTCCAAATATATATACAAAAATATTTGCACTTACCAAACATGTCTATGAGGCCGTACTTGGTCCCATTACATGCCTACCTGGGCTTGGATTCGGTTCGGGCCCGCTCGGGCTAAACCGACATCAGCGGGTTTTCTACAAGTAAATAATACAATTAAATAATAAATAAAATCTTCGGTGCGGGTTACGTCGCAACTTGGCCTGGTTTTCCTAGTTAGGACACTCCTATGGCTCGGCATTTCCTTACCATGGCTAATCACTAGTCAAAGCACGCCACTGCACTATCCGTGCCATGATTCCTATTCACCTTGTACTCCAAATCTCAACCATGGCTAAAATCATCTACCGTAATAATTAACTAAAATAATTATTCATAAAAATCTAAAATCACCATTTTAATTAAAATAAAAAATAAAAATATTTAAAAAAAATCCGGGAAGGGAAGCTACACCTAGGCGACCCATCGGTCCTGAAGTCTTCCAATGTTACTATACTCTACTCGGAATGACAATGTCGATAGCCTTCCGTTTCTTTGTTGTAAACCGTTTATTGTTTCATTGTTGAACGCATAAGAAACTTGAATGTAAGCTGTGCCTTAGCACGAGCGTAGAGCGCGGTACGAGAATTCTCATATTTTCTATATTCTTTTCCATATTCTATACAAGCATACAAGATGGGATTATTCCCTTAGCTAGGTACGTTGAGTCATTTATTAGCATGCGCGGTGTTATCGCCTAGTGATTCTAGCAATAGTATCTGTATTGTTATGTTTCTAGGCTAAGCAAAGACGGGTTCATCGGAGCCACCCACCTTAGTGTTCGTATCGGCCGAGCGATACTCCGAGCGCACCTTTGAAAGTCTAAGTCTGGATTCATCTTGACGGGCCAATGTAAGCCTTGCATCGATTCTTCATCAGGTCGATGCCAACTCTTTGGGTCGACGGCTCGTTTGAGTCGTTGCACTTGCCGTTTGAATCGACGTTCCGCTAGGACGGAGCGGGTCATTACATAATACACCACTCAAAACAAGTCTCATCCTCGAGACTTCCTGAGTGCAGGTTATCCTACCATTCCGTAACTCGTGTCGTCGGGTTTCGTAGACAATTCTATCGAATGGCTTTACCGTTCGATGACATCGAATTATACTCGATACCTTTCCAAGTTTTATGTTGCAAGCATTTGGTGAATTTTATTGAATGACTGTTCGCTCATTTTAGACTTGGTGATACTTATTCAATTAACGTATTTCTTCGACTTGGTTGCTATTTTTTCGTGCCATGGGACTTGTAATGGTCGCACGAGGTGCATTTTCATTCATCAAACACGAGAGTCGTAGGCTGAGGCAAACTCACTCATTCGTTAATGTGTATCACAACACCCACTTGCAGCTGCATTCGAGTTCATCATATCGCTGAGTTTAGATCGTGCACCTATTCAAGGCGTCCCCCGAATACGTACATTTCAACCAAGCTTAGCGATTAGCGAAGTCGGACAAGCTACTCGTGATAGTTTCGATTTGCCAATCGTTTTACTAACTTCGATTTAAACCGAACTCATGTGCGTCTCACTATCGTTTATCTCGATCCTCGAGATGATCCGACTCGCTTCTCAAGGGTTCTTGTCTATGAAATCAATACAACTTCTTCTTAGCAGGGTCGACCAAGTCTAAGTAATTCCCGTCCGATTCAAGACCAAGTATTGCACTATCATTGAGTATATCTTCCTATCAATGATTCAATTCGTTATCCCAACTTTACTTGCGCATCATTCATTCCTATCATTCCCTTCGTTTGGGGCCAATCTCGTCGTCGTTCACGCATTCTCCGCCTACACGTTTCTTTGATTTCGAGCTACGCTCGTACTAGTATCATTCCTTTCTTTTAACATGATCTCAATCTCCGATACTTTCCATTCCTCAAGTCTCATTTGGAATTCAACGTGTCACTTGGTTGGACCGTGTATGCATTCCAGGCGTCCCCAAAATACATGCATTCACCAAACCGCGTGATAGAGAATTCATCATTCTCACTCGAGTCGCATCGTGCACATACTCCGACATCCCTGAATATATGCATGTCAGCCGAATCTCGTGAGCAGGGTATTCCTACATTCGTAATTTATACTATCCATTCATGCAAATCTCGAAGATTAATCTTTCGATTGATAACTCATGAAACAGGGGCGTCTCGCCTAACCGCTAGGCCATTTCTCAAGGCTAAGTCAATGTCAGGACTGGAATCATAGTTCCCCAACAATAATGCCAATACTGACCCCAATCCTAGGGTCAAACCAAAGTCGGTATTACGGGACTTTCTACCCAAGCTCGCGTCACTCAGATTTCTAAACATCGAGCACGATCACCTATTCGCATCAATGCATTCGTTGTACGTATTCGAATCCATTCAAATCACCATTTCTAACCAATTCATGTATTCGATCACGAGGTCGTCTAGCTCGACAATACGTTGCGCCCCAATCTCACGTGAGTCCGATTATCCACGGTGGTTCATAAATCACCATGCAACGCTCCCGCGGAATAATCATTCTCATCGGGACGTAACTCTTGTTTGAGTCTAGACTAATTCATTCTTGATACGTGGATTGGACCTACTCAATCCTCAAATTCGACTGTCACGCACGCTAAGTCATTCTCGAGTCCACCTTCACGTCAAACCACAAGTCGAAGCACACAAATTGCCACACCATGCTAGTTCAATCACTCCCGCTGTATGAATCACCATACCAGTGCTCACGCGGAGTGATCGCCCTAATCGGCACAACGCATGTACGAGGCTGGAGTTACGCTCGCATAAGACAAGAACGTCAACATTGTGGTTGTCAACGAAGCAAATCCAAATATTTCATTTTCATCCAAGCTAAGATCTCTATTCGATAGTCCGACCATCATTTATTCAACTAGAAAATCCTCGAGCCAAGTTTATCTTTTTCCTCGACACGTTTCAATATCCCGAGTATAGCATCCATCGGAACAATGACATTTGCAGATCGTCATTCGCCGAGTCAGAGTACCTCCGAGTTATCGCATATCGATCTTTGATACGCCTCAATACCATCGACGATATGCGTAACCTGACGATCTTCCTTTGCAACCAATTTCGAGTCGTACGACTGATGCTATTGTCCGAACTGGATATACCACAATTCCATTCGATTCAATCCAAGATTAAGTTTGATCGCTATTCCTCAAGCTAGTTTCAATATCGTTCTCCGAAACTCAAGTCACATTTTATTTGACCCAATCCGAAATTACAAGTGCTATCCTCTAGCTTCCTCGATCAAGACATACATCTTTATTCATCGTTCCGAGTCATTTTCTAACTTGCGTTGCCCATTGACAAGTTGTCCGAACGACATCTCGTTCGGGACATTCGAAGTCACGATCAACTAAGCGTGACGCGTTCTAAGGCTTTGTGCGATATAATCGCTTGCCGACATACTCGTACTATCCTTAATTTTGCTCGAATGATTTCCAAGAAAATTCATACATCACTAGGATTCGAGCCATCCTATTTAATCCACAATCACATTCGCATCATTTGCTAAGACATATTTCAGATTCGTTCGATGAATCTCTAGCGTAATCGATCACGTCGTATCGACGCACTAAGTCGTTCGCACTATTCCTTAAAATCCAAATCAATCTTCCGTGCATGCCTAAGCGTTAGTTTGATAGTGTTCCTATCGATATAAACTCTAAGTGTAGCTTCATTCCCGACCGAGCGGTACTTGATATCGCTCGTAACTCGATTGCACCAAAAGTCAAGGTGCGCGACACGCGGCACAACTTAGCCAAAAGACCGTGTGCATAGCTATCCCGTGCAGACTATATTCGAGTTTGCACGCTCACTTATTCTCGTTCGAGCGATAATCGATCTCGCTCGCAACTCGTTTGCACCAGAAGGTCTAGGTGCGCGATACTCTGCACAACTTAGCCAAAAGGCTGCGTGCATAACCATCCCGTTCGAACTATACTTTGGTCTCGTGTACTCGTCCGCCATTGTCAGCGTAAGGTTATCCAAGCACGCCTTGTGTTTGCTAACTTCTAGCATTTTAGTTTTCTTTCGACTTAAGTCTGTCATGGTTTGGCACAAAGGCCTTCGCCTATCGATCCCGTTCAGCCGAGTACTTGTACAAGCTTTTGAAATTATTAGACTTATTGTATGGAACATCCCAAGGCACAGCAAGAGAGAGCGTACACTTCTTTATTTCCAACGAGCTTTCAAAACTGAGAGAATCGAAAATGAAGTCCAAGGACGTTAAGCCGTGCTCTGATACCAATCTGTCACGCCCCGCTCCCGCAGGAGCGATCGTCCTCGCTAAGGCGTGATGCCGCATGGGCCTAGGTTGCGCCCGTGCAAGGCTAATCCCAGAAACGGCCGATTTGAGCTAGGCCACAGAGTCGAACAGAGTGTCCCCATTTGCAGCGAAAAGTAAATAAACACAAATTGAAGCAAATTCAAACTCTTTATTGATATTCAAGAAGTTTACAAGCGGCGCTAGGCCGAGTTTACAAGTCTCTCAAGCTCTATCTCTCTGAAACATAAAAGACGTGCCAAGTGGCTTACAAGATGGAATGATTCATGGCGATGTTCCGATACATTATGTCCTGTATATGGTGCTTCAGCTCCTTGCAACATTCCAAGGCTCCAGAGTTAGCTCCGCGCCTTAGCACGTTCGAGGGAAGCTCCACACCCGATGACGACTCCTGCATCCTGCAAGCAAATTGTGGAGTTATCAGTACATTGTTATGCACTGGTGGGGAGGCTAGCTCACCCACATTGCTATTATTACCAAATACGTTCTATTTACTTTTGTGCATCGTCTATCATTCATTGTCTTTCTAATCTTGCCTTAGGATCAGTTTTATGGTATATATCATAACCTATCTCGTGTTACCGATTTCAACGTGTTGTATGAAAATGCATGTACGACTTACCCATACTTACCGTCCGGTCTTCCCTGTCCAAAGTAAACCAAGTTAGTCAACAATTCATATGTAATAACTTAACGTGATTCTCGTAACCATTCAGTGTCGAGGGCGTGTCCTTGCCTCAATTCTTAGCGCGTCGTAGGCACGTTCTCTAACTCATTTGCATGAAGTACCCTTTTATTATTTGGTGTGTTATATTTCAAGCATGTACAGAAGGCGCTTTATTTAGTTAACTTAGACTACTTTATTTCAATACAAGGACTTGCACGTGGATTGCCACCAGCAAAGCCCACTTAGTCTATATGCACTGGTCGCTGGCATCATAAGCCATTTTGGACACATTCTCTTTGGCATTCTCACCTATCGAAGCGTGATGGCTGGTACACCTTGATAGTCTCTTGAAATGCCTGGCATTACGTCTCTTTGAGTGGCTGAACCCCCACCCAAGTAGCCCGTAAGCCCCTTTTTGATTCGCCTAGGCCAGCCACGATATACCTCCCCCTCGATCGTGCCGTGGAATCTCTTCTTCTTCACGACCACGGTATTCCCTCCTCGTCCGTGCCGATTGTCCACGACCATTTCGTATTGACTTGTCATTTAACTTAACGGCTGTCTTTGAGCCATAGGCTGTCTCTGAGCCATAGTGTTATCGACCTGGTTGGCGTCCGTACAGCGCGGTAGCGAGCCCCGTTGCACGTGGCTGTCATACCTGTCGCTAACCATTTTTTCCTTTCTTATCCTTTATTCACTCTTTCATTTCTTTCTTTCACTTGTTCGTTCATTCATTCATTCTTCACGTATTCATTCATTCATTCGTTGATTCATTCATTCACTGATTCATTCATTCATTCATTTATTCATTCATTCATTCATTATGCAACTCCCCGTACGGGATTCGCCTAGGCGACCCATCGGTCCCAAAGTCTTCCAATGTTACTATACTCTACTCGGAACGACTATGTCGATAGTCTTCCATTTTTTTGTTATAAACCGTTTATTGTTTCATTGTTGAACGCATAGGAAACTTGAATATAAGCTGTACCTTAGCACGAGCGTAGAGCGCGGTGCGAGAGTTCTCATATTTTCTATATTCTTTTCCATATTCTATACAAGCATACAAGATGGGATTATTTCCTTAGCTAGGTGCGTTGAGTCATTTATTAGCATGCGCGGTGTTATCGCCTAGCAATTCTAGCAATAGTGTCCGTATTGTTATGTGTCTAGGCTAAGCAAAGACGGGTTCATCGGAGCCACCCACCTTAGTGATGTTCGCATCGGCCGAATGATACTCCGAGCGCGCCTTTGAAAGTCTAAGTCTGGATTCATCTTGACGGGCCAATGTAAGCCTTGCATCGATTTTTCATCAGGTCGTTGCCAACTCTTCGGGTCGACGGCTCATTTGAGTCGTTGCAGTTGCAGTTTGAATCAGCGTTCCGCTAGGGCGGAGCGGGTCATTACAGAAGTGCTTGACCGCATGAACGTTCATGCGGCAAGTCTCTTTCTATCGTATGAGACTCTGTACTTCCAGCCGCATAAGCTCACTTGAACCCAGCCGCATGAGACTACTATTCTTCCAACCGCATAAGGGCTCGGCAGGACCAGCCGCATGGCACTATTCAACCGAGCCGCATAAACTTGCATACTCGTTGCCGTATAAGACTCGCAAGCTCTGCAGCCGCATAGGCTCATCATTCACGTAGCCGTATAACCCTCGTCCTTTTGAGCCGTATGGCACTGTGTCTTCCAGCCGCATGAAGTCAACTCCTTTCAGCCGCATAAAGCCTTACCCCATTCAGCCGCATGTGACTTGTTCTCTTGGCCGCATAAGACCTACCCCCTGCTCTGCCGCATGAGCTTGCCTGCACACAGCCGCATAAGCCCCTTCCTTCCGCTACCGCATGTGCCTCTTTTTTTTGAGCCGCATGACGCATTACCTTCCTGAGCCGCATACGCCTGCCCTCTTCCAGCCGTATGAGCGTGCGGTCTCCAGCCGCATAAGCGCGCATGCCCACAGCCGCATAAATCCAATTAGCCGTATGGCTTCTTCCTCAGTCTTGCTTTCTTTTATTATTATATTACTATTATTATTATTATTATTAAATTAAAATGTCACATTTATGCTCATATCATGTAAATTCTGATACGATTCTAGGAACACGATAGTGGCCAGCTGTGGCGCACTCTTGACAAGTAAACTGACATAATATATTTCGACATGCTGTTACGACAGCTAGCTTGACATGACAAGTATGAATGACCTGGACACCGTGGACGATTTCGTTTGTACAAATAAACCAGTACTGTCATGCATCATGTCTAGGATAGGGATCCCTGAGTACCACGATCAGGGATACCTACAGTAATTCACTAAGGCTAATAAACTAGAATAATTCAGTAGACATGAAGAGATTCCCAGCTACAGGCAATCCCGTTATCTGGGCACATTAAGTGGACTTGTAGCCTACCGACGAGTATGGCACATTTCCAGCACACAGTCACGTGTTGTATTCTTCATAAATGGACATTCGACCTGGATAATCGGATAGTCTGCAGGGCTTGTGGCTGTTGGGATAATCTCATTGCATTTGCTAGTAACTAGGCCTGTGATAACCCTAGTTAGTTAAAGTATCAAGCCGTACTCTTGCTTGGCCGTGATTGATTGGATGAAGTTTATTCCAGCTTAGTCTTATCCTGATCCTGTGCAAGACTGTGACAAGACATGATTATTGATGCTTGCCTTAACAATAACGATCAGGGAACCAGTTCTGTTCAGGCGAAGGGTTACAACCCCGGTCCTTGTTTGGTTTAAGGGTTGTAACCTGGCTCCCGGACAGTTCTGTATCCTCTCTTCATTTATTGTCTTATTGCTCCCCATGCCATGCTCGTTATGTTTTATTTTACTTCAATAACATAATTATTTATACTGGCCTTAACAATAACGATCGGGGGTCCAGTTCTGTTCAGGCGAAGGGTTACAACACCGGTCCTTGTTTGGTTTAAGGGTTGTAACCTGGCCCCCGGAGCAGTTCTATGTCCTCTCTTCGTTTATTGACTTATTTTATCCTATGTTCTTGCTTACCAACAAGTAGTTGAGATGGATTTCTATTCAGGTGAAGGGTTACAACCCCGGTCCTTGTTTGGTTTAAGGGTTTTGACCTGGCTACTTGAATGGTTTCCTCGTACTCAATTTACTGTTGTTATCTTTATTATTATCTGTTTTATTTATAATCATCTTTAATATTCATTTGTGGTATGCTGGTTTTAGTTCCTAAGTGAAGCCTCCTTGTGGCACTTGCTCTTTCTGGGGTCTGACCTAGCTGGTTTTATGTGTCCAGATATCGGAGCAGCTCCAGAGGATCCACATGTCTTCCAGCCAGATGGTGACCACCAGGCGTAACCCTGGAAACGAGTGGGTTTCTTTTGTTCTTCCACTTTATTGTAAAATTATTCTTTGAGGCGTTTAGCCGACGAGCACTTATTAGCTCGGTTGCACCTTTATTTACTGTCTGCTTACGGGCTGTAACATGATTGACAAATCCTAGGGTTGATCATGTATGACCAGAACTCTTGCTAGTCTTGACATTTTGTACGACTAGCTTCATGATCATCCGAATATATAATGTATGGGACGCCTTACTATTATATATTTGGTGCTCTGACATCTTATAACTGTTATTACTTGCTTGAGATTGAGACAATAGGCTTGTTTATGACCATAGGAGACTGATGGCTTATAGTTAAACCCTCATGTATCTAGACAGCCGTGACCGTATAGCGAGGTGGGTTGCACTTCAATATACGTAGCTGGCTATGTACGCCCCCGCTCTCCAGTATTCTGGTTCTGGGGCGTGACATGGTTTAAGTGGTGGCCCATGCAGGTCTTGTAAATCAAGATATGTGAGGGTTTACCGAATAGATGTCTCAATCAGTACTCGCCCTTGATCTCTGCTCGTATCTTCTGAATCTCTGTAATCTTGACCTGATCACATGCTTGTATCATTGATCTGTCCTGGTCCTTCCTTATTGTTCCCTATGTCGTCTTCTTCAGCGGCATTGTTCCTGGACCTGCCGATCAGCAAGGCGGAGCACCTCCCGCGGACCAGCAGCAACTCGGAGATCAAGCCCAGCATTCCGGAGTAGCCTCCAGAGTCGTACCTATTGGAAGAGAGCCACCAGTTCAGCCCATCCAGCCAGCAGAGCCTGATGATGGCACTTTGGTAGGTCTCATCAGATCGTTATTAGCTTCCCAAGATTGACGAGGAGATGCCTTGTACCAGGCGATAGCAGATGCTTTGACCAGAGGAGGTCATCAGGGTAACAACGCGGCCAACAGCTTCAAGCGCTTGAACCCTCCATTCTTCGACGACAAGTGATGATGCTATCGCTGCTGATGCTTGGCTTCAGGACACATAGGTGATTCTAGAAGCAGTCAGGACTCCAGAAGCCGAGAAGGTGACCGTAGTACGCCTGCAGTTATTGGATCTTGCCCGCAGCTGGTGGACGGCGCATGCCGTTGGATTAGTGGCACCCATTGCTTGGGCAGTATTCAGAGAGAGATTCCAGACCAAGTATTTCGATGTTGTAGCTCGGTACGATCTACAGACGAGGTTCACCAATCTGAAGCAGATGGGCAGGAAGGTCGACGGATATACGGTCGAGTTTTCGAGACTCAGTCGGTTTGCTCCCACCTTGGTAGCGATCGAGTTCGATAGGGCCCAGCAGTTCCAGCAGGGGCTTCACTGGAGATTTTATTGGTAATAGAGCAGTTTAAGCATCAGACTTTTGATGCAGTATTGAGAGCAGCTAGGAGGCATGAGTATACCTCCTAGAGGATCGTGGATAGAACCAGAGGTCAGAAGCGATCCCACGGTCAGATGAATCAGTCATCAGCACCAGCCCCGGTAGCCAGGGCTTTGACCATTGGAGCTCCGAGGCAGGCGGCCTCAGTGACGTTGGTTCAGCATTCCGTCCCGACGCACCCTCAACAGCAGAAGCAGAAGCAGTCTTCCGCAGTGGGATGTTCACACTGCAGGAAGCCGGGGCATGTGGTATCGAAGTGTCGCAGAGTACAACGTTTGTGCTTGATTTGTGGTGCCCTGGACCACAGGGTTGGGAACTGCCCGAGCAGGGGGAGTTCATCTTCATCAGCCTTCTCTAGTCCTTCTGTTAGAGGACCAGCACCAGTCCAGCAGCAGCAACAGTACCCGTTTCCGAGGCCATTGTCGATACAGGCCCAGGCATTCCAGCAGCAGAGACCGCAACAGTATGCCCAAGCCCTGATCCAGAGCAGGCAGAGGAATTTTTAGCAGAGGGGACCCGTATCCAAAGGGCATGGTCAAGTGCTGGCCTTGACCATGGAAGAGGAAAGAATAGCACCCGGTGAGGTAGTGGCAGGTACTATTCTCGTCAACACCTTTCCAGCTTCAGTATTATTTGATTCTGGTGCCTCGTATTTATTTATGTCTGCACGATTCGCGACACGGATAGGATTGGAGCCCGAGTCATTATCAGTGAGGCTCAATATACTTACTGGTAATGGACTTGTGGGAGTAGATAGGGTATTTTTCTCGTGTCGGGTCGTAGTTAGCGGTAGAGAGTTCCCCGCTAGATTGATAGAGTTCCCGATGGGCGATTATGATGTGGTCTTAGGAATGGATTGGTTGAGGGACCAGTATGCTAGGATAGACTGCCACATTGACAGGGTTGTTTTTAGCCTTCTAGGCGAGCCGGAGTTTTCCTTCTTCCGAGGCGAAGTTGAACCTTCTCCTCCAGCATTACAGATGGCGGTAGCAGCCGTGCAGTTACCTCGGATAGTCGAGGAGTTTCCAGATGTTTTCCCAGAAGAGCTTCCAGGGATGCCGCCAGAGCGGAAGATCGAGTTCACCATCGACTTGATTCCTGGGACAGCTCCAGTGTCAGAGAGAGTCTACAGGATGGCGCCGTCAGAGCTAGAGATATTATACAAAGTGATTGAAGAACTCAGAACCAAGGAATTCATTCGTGCTAGTGGATCGCCTTGGGGAGCCCCGATACTTCTTATGAAAAAAAAGGATGGTACGTCCAGATTATGTGTAGATTATTGTACCTTGAACTCAGTGACAATCAAGAACAGATACCCTCTCCCGAGGATAGATGACTTGTTTGATTAACTCAAGGGGCAGCAGTATTCTCGAAGATCGACTGCGCTCAGAATACCATCAGATCAGAGTTAGAGAGCCGGACATCCCGAAGACAGCTTTCAGGTCTAAATATGGGCATTGGGAGTTCCTTGTGATGCCATTTGGAGCAACCAATGTGCCAGCTGTATTCATGGACCTCATGAATCGCATCTTCATGCCCTACTTGGATCAGTTCATGATTGTGTTCCTAGACGACATCCTGGTCTACAGCAAGAGTGAGGCGGAGCATGAGCAGCATCTCTGTGTGGTTCTTCAGATTTTCAGAGAGCACCAGTTATATGCCAAGTTTAGTAAATGCGAGTTCTGGCTCGATCGCATTTCGTACTTGGGTCATATCATCACCAGAGGAGGAGTAGAAGTGGATTCCCAGAAGATCGCAGCTATTGAGACGTGGCCAGTACCCCGTACAGTTGCAGAAGTTTACAGTTTCTTTGGTTTGGCCGGCTACTACTGGCGATTTATTTCAGACTTTGCTCAGATTTTCGTGCCATTGACCCAGTTGACCCGCAAGGATATACGGTTTGCTTGGACAACAGAGTGCCAGAGTTCTTTTTAGAAGTTGAAGCGAGGTTTGATGACGGCTCCTATTCTCATGCTTCCAGATGGAACCAGAGATTCTCAGTGTATTGTGATGCTTCAGGCAGAGGCTTAGGATGTGTTCTGATGCAGCATGGGAAGGTAATAGCTTATGTATCACGTCAACTTCGTGATCATGAGAGGAATTACCCAACCCATGACTTGGAGCTGGCAGCAGTAGTGTTTGCGCTTAAGTTGTGGAGGCACTACTTGTACGGAGATAGGGTAGGGATTTTCATCGAACACAAGAGCCTGAAGTATGTTTTCACCCAGAAGGATCTCAACATGCGTCAGAGGAGATGGTTGGAGCTTCTTGTGGATTATGATATCAACCTGCAGTATCATCCAGGAAAGGCCAACGTCGTAGCAGATGCATTGAGTAGGAGAGCCAGAGTTTATTTCCTAATAGTGCAACCAGAGCTGTTAGCAGATCTTCAGAAGATGGATATAGAAGTTGTCTCCCTTCCAGTGTGGCATTGATGGCCAGTATGCAGGTTCAGTCCACTATAGTCGAGAGGATTCAGATGGCGCAGTCAACAGATTCCAAGCTTCAGCGACTCAGAGCAGAGTGTGAGGCAGGACAAAGACCCGAGTTATACATTCATGAAGACGGTACACTTCGACATGGTAATCGTCTTTATGTACCCAGCGGTGATATCAGACAGGAGATTATGGCAGAGGCTCACAGTTCTCAATATTCCATTCATCCCGGTGGCACGAAGATGTACTGAGATATTCGTCAGCACTTTTAGTGGAATGACATGAAGAGAGAGATAGCCCGGTTTGTCTCTCGATATTTGGTTTGCCAATAAGTTAAAGCTGAACATCAGAGACCAGCTAAACTTCTTCAGCCCTTGCCAATTCCAGAATGGAAGTGGGAGCATATAACCATGGATTTCGTGACTGGATTACCTAGATCCCCGGCTGGCAGAGATGCTATTTGGGTTATTATAGACAGACTTACGAAGGTGACTCACTTTCTTCCGTTCAGAGTCGGTCAGCCGACGGCTCAGCTAGCAGAGATGTATCTCAGGCAGATAGTCAGGTTGCACGGTGTACCAGTCAGTGTTACTTCGGACAGAGATTCCAGATTTATGTCGTACTTTTGGCGTAGTCTGCAGGAGAGTTTGGGGACTCGCCTCCAGTTCAGCTCAGCTTATCACCCGCAGACAGATGGCCAGTCGGAACGCACGATCCAGACTCTTGAAGACATGTTACGATCTTGTACGCTCGACTCCGATGGTTCGTGGGAAGATCACCTGTACCTGGTGGAGTTCTTGTACAATAACAATTTCCAGGCCAGTATCCAAATGGCACCGTTCGAGGCACTGTATGGCAGGAAGTGCCGATCCCCGTTAGCATGGGATGACGTTGGAGAGAGGCAGATGCTCGGTCCGAAAATGATTGCTCAGACCGTTGAGGTGGTCAGGAGAGTCAGAGACCATCTTCGAGTTGCCCAAGATCGCCAGCGTCATTGGGCCGATTCTCATCGGCGCCCTCTTGAGTTTTCTGTCGACGACCATGTATTCCTAAGGATTTCGCTTAACCGTGGCGTCATTCGTTTCGGCGTACGGAGAAAGCTTAGTCCTAGGTATATAGGACCGTTCAATATTCTAGAACGAGTAGGAGATGTGTCCTATCGACTTGCTCTTCCGCCGTCGCTACACGAGGTACATGACGTATTCCATGTATCCCAACTACGACGGTATATCTCGGACCCGAGCCACGTCCTGGATCATTCAAAATTGGTTGTTGGTACCAACCTTTCGTATGAGGAGAGGCCCGTGTCTATATTGGACCGAAGATAGAAGATACTCAAGAACAAGACTATTAGCTTAGTTCGTGTTGCTTGGGGTCATCACTCTTTGGGTGAGTCAACGTGGGAGCGCGAGGATGATATCCGATCGCGATATCCCGACCTGTTTGACTCGTAAGGTATAATGTCTTCTTATGCCGTATGCCCTCGATTTCCTTGCTTGCATGATTGATTGCTTGATTAATTGCCTAGTTATAGCTTGCTTGTGATAAGTATAGCTTGTCCTTGTCCCTCTAGCCTCTTAATTAAATTTCGAGGACGAAATTCTTTTAAGGTGGGTAGAGTTGTAATGCCTGTGGTTCGTATTACGTATCTTGGTATACGTGTACGTATTCTTGATTTGTATTGCATATTTTCTTGTATGTTATTTTGGCATTTTCTTCTTGGTTCGGTTCAACTTGTTGCTGGTTCGGCTTGACTTGGTTTTAGGTGGACCGAACCCCCACCTACCACCACCCTCATTTATATTTCCACCTAACTCTCTCTCTCCTCATGAATTCTTCATTTACTTCTTCTTCTCCACCATTTACTCTTCCACCTACCAGGGAAGAGAGCTGAGGCAAGTGCAGCTTGCTTCATGGAGGAACCCAAATTTTATTGTTACATTCTCTTCTTCACAACCTTCTAACCCACTTTAGTATTTGGTATTTCTAATTTCTATGGCTCAATTTGTGTAGATATAATTTTATAGTATTTTTGGATTTCTTGGATTTTGATCTACTTAATATTGTTATTTCCACGTTTTGATGGTTCCATGTTGTAGAGAATTTCGTTCTGCCCTATTTTGACCTATAAAATTCTGAATTCTTACTTCAGATGAAGGATTTATAAAGCTTTGAAGCCATGGACTCCATGGTTCTTCTTCTCGGACAAGCAGAGAAGAAGAACAGTTTCTGAGCCGCATGACAGTCCTCAGCCGCATGGAAGTGCTTGACCGCATGAACGTTCATGCGGCAAGTCTCTTTATGTCGCATGAGACTCTGTACTTCCAGCCGCATAAGCTCACTTGAACCCAGCCGCATGAGACTTCTATTCTTACAGCCGCATAAGGGCTCGGCAGGACCAACCACATGGTACTGTTCAACCGAGCCGCATAAACTTGCATACTCGTTACCGTATAAGAGTCGCAATCTCCGCAGCCGCATAGGCTCATCATTCACGTAGCCGCATAACCCGCGTCCTTTTGAGCCGCATGGCACTGTGTCTTCCAGCCGCATGAAGTCAACTCCTTTCAGCTGCATAAAGCCCTACCCCATTCAGCCGCATGTGACTTATTCTCTTGGCCGCATAAGACCCACCCCCTGCTCTGCCGCATGAGCTTGCCTACACACAGCCGCATAAGCCCCTTCCTTTCGCTGCCGCATGTGCCTCTTCCTTTTGAGCCGCATGTCGCATTTCCTTCCTGAGCTGCATACGCCTGCCCTCTTCCAGCCGCATGAGCGTGCGGTATCCAGCCGCATAAGCGCGCATGCCCACAGCCGCATGAATCCAATTAGCCGCATGGCTTATTCCTCAGTCTTGCTCTCTTTTATTATTATATTACTATTATTATTATTATCATTATTAAATTGAAATGTCACATTTATGCTCATATCATGTAAATTCTGATACGATTCTAGGAACACGATAGTGGCCAGCCGTGGCGCACTCTTGACAAGTAAACTGACAAATATATTTCGACATGCTGTTACGACAGCTAGCTTGACATGACAAGTATGAATGACCTGGACACCGTGGGCGATTTCGTTTGTACAAATAAACCAGTACTGTCTTGCATCATGTCTAGGATAGGGATTGTAACGCCCCACTCCCAAAATACGTAGGACTAGGAACGTAGACATGCCAGCTGTATTCATACGAAGTATACTCCAATATATGGAAGCTTCGTATAAATACATAAGCTGTAAAATGCAGTAGAACCATAACTAATCTCATCCACACAGAATAAATGAATAAAAGATCATATAATGAGAATGAATTTGTCTTGGTACAATATGTTGGGCGGAGACAAATCCACTACCAACAAAATAAGGAAAAGTACATAGAAAATGAAATAACTTTGGCGAGCGAAGCGAAGACGATCCAAGAGCAATCATCCTCGAGAAATAGCAATGAACACGGCTAGAGCTAAGGCACCTGCGAAAGATAATAGCACACACCTGACAAGACAACCAGGTCCTCAGAGGGACGTAACAAGACACATAATAGCATGCCATATAAACTAAATAAATATTGCTCAATAAATAAGTCAATCGAATTTATAACATGGTCCAATACGCACCTACTGAACGAGCGTACCATCCCCCCAACCAAACAAGGACAGGAGATGGTAAACTTATTCACGATGACGTATCTTTCCATGCTATGAATCCAATATGGTATCCGGACCCCAACAAGGTTCAATACCTTCTCATCGAAGTAGTAAGTCACACCTACAACCAAACAAGGACAAGATGTGACGAACTAGTCCGCGACAAGTTATTGTTCCAAGCCACGGTCAGATACAAGTACCCAAACCAAAAGTACTCGTACCTAACGGATAGGGCGCCTAACCAACTCTAGGTGAATGCAGTTTTAAGAACAGTTCATGGTCGCATGACTACCGGGTCAAGTCAAGAAAATACCAATACAGTACCTCAGTAGCGAGTCACAACACCATATACTATTCTTCAGTATCGAGCGAGTCTATAGCATATAGTCTACCTATCGTTCCTCAGTAGCGAGCGAGTCTACGATAGATAGGGTGGTAGTCAACTTCCAATCATGTTCTTCCCGCCCAATGCTAACTCTATAACCGCTAAGTCAAACTAGCATGCAACCTCTATTAGCGGTTATTCCTATCGCACGGCTTGTACGTACTGGTGGCCAGCCAATCATGCACTTCCGTGTTCTACATGCGACACACAACTTCGTAGTACGTGTCAAGGCCATGAATGCAACACACAAAGGTGGTCCCTTAAATCTAGGTTTAATGCGTAAGAAAATAATACATAGCAAGAAACTGAACAGTAAATTCTAACAGGTTATGCCATGTATCACAGTTTATTTTGCATAAAGAAAATAATGAACATGCATGAAAATATGAGCTAAAATAATTAAACAGCAAATGGCAAGGTGTCTTGCCTGGTAGGACGTCTGGTGTGCTGCAATGATCAGTGTGGCATGAACTGCAACTTCGGTGCAATAACTATACAAGGTGACCACGGATGGTGACACGGTCGGTTCCATTGGGTCCAGAACGGTCAAATTGGTTAGGGTGGACATAAGGTAGTCGTGATTTGGCTAGGGAATAGGGGTAATGGAATTAGTCACGGACAAGAGGAGAACCGAAGAAAATTTGGGAATTAAATACATTTACTATTTTTGAAAATATTTATAATACTTTGAAAATATATTATACTAGTCAAATATTATTTTAGCTGAAATCAATATTTTCAAACATAGTTTTGGATAAATACAAAATAATTTTAGTAAATTAGTTAAGGCTAAAACCAAATTTGAAATCAATATAGGCAAAAATCCTATTATTATAAATTTTGCAAAATATTATCTATCTTTTATGATAGCAATAAATATTTAAGTAACAAAATAATATCATTACTTAGTAAGTATTGCATATAAAAATATCTGAGTTAATATTAATACTGTTAATGAACAAAAGTGAAACTACAGAAAATACTAAAAAGTTAGTTAAGGCTAAAACCCATATTTGAAAAATTAGAATTTTGGTAAAAAGCTACGCTTTTATTGACTATTTATAAATCAAGAAATATATACATAAATTTATTTAATTTGTAAAGATGACACCTATGGTATTAATAAACTAATAATTAAATAACATAACCTGAATGTACTTATAACCAAGCACCCTATTGCTAATAATTAAATATAAAAAAAACAAAACATAATAATAAAAACAAAACAACAACAAAACAACAACAACAAAAAAATAAGAATAATAATAATAAAAAAAAAGACCACGAAAGGGAAGTCAACCTATCAGCAACCTTTTTCCTATGGGAAAGGGAAAAGAAAAAAAAAATTGATCAAAAAGAAAGGGAAGGAAGAGGGGCGAGAGAGAGAACTGAGCGGTTGGGAGGGCGACTGATCGGAGAGCCGAGGGCTCGGCCGGAGTTCGAGCTCGCGGCGGCGGAAGGGGGAGCGAGGGAGATCGGAGGACGAGAGGGATTCAGAGGCTGCGGCTCACGGCGAAGGGGAGTAGGTCACGGCGAGGCGGGCGGACGGGTGAGCACGGAGATCGAGGACGAGAGAGGCGGAGGAAGTCGGGGAGTCGCCGGAGGGGGTTATCGGCCATGGCGGAGGTTTGGGTGTCGCGCGGAGGGGACGCGGGTTTAGTCAGGCAGCGTGACCGGAGGGGTCGAGGCGGAGGCGTGGGATCTCCGCCGTGGCACGGCGGCGGCTGGGTTCACGTGGTGGTGAGTGGCCGGAGGGTTCAAGCGCGGTGGGGGATCGGCTTGCAGCGGCGGTCGCGGTGGCGAGGACGGCCACCGGCGCAGGGTCTCGACGGAAGAGGGCGGCGGAACGCCGGAGGTGAGTTCTAAGTTTAGGGTTTTCCAACTTTGGGTATATTTTTGTGCTGTGATGGTTTTTGGGGAGTGTGGCTGGCTCCGGCGAGAGTTGGCCGGGGTCGGCGGAGTCGGGTTATGCTGTGGTGAAAACGATGATGGTCGTGGTGGTGATGGCGACGGGTTTTGGGTCTGATGGAGTCGAGGGGCTGGGCTGAGCGGGGTCGGCCATGGTGCGGCTTGGTGGTGGTGGCCGGGTTGACGAGGGTCGTGGTCGGGCTGCTGGTGGTGACGATGGGGGTTTGGGTTGATGCTGTGGTCGCAGTGGTGCTGGAGGTCGGCCAATGGTGGTGGCTGTTGTGGTTATGACGGGGTGGTCGGGCTATGGCGAGGCTAGTTGCTGCGGGTTTGAAAGGGACGGAGGAGACGGGTTGGGGGTAGGATAGAAAATTTATTGATGTCGGGATGTGTCCGACACGGGGAAGAAAATAATGTACATGTATATATGGAATAAGATATTGGACTGGGACGGGGACATGGACACGAGGCACTCACGTGGGAAATTTATTTGTGGATGAATAATGTGGAGGAGTACCTGCCTATATTTATAGGATGTGGGAATTCCCACTTAAATATGGATTAGGATTTAATTAAACCCAAAATAGATATTCCCTAATTTAATTTAAAAACAATCAAATTAAAATCCAAATCCAAATCCAAATCTCAATCCAAATCTAATTTAAATCCAATTAAATCAAATTAAAACTTTAGTTTAAAATCGAATAGGATAATTCAAATTCAATACTTAATTATTTAAATAAGTCCATAAATCAAATCAAGGTTTAAATGGCCACAATGACTTCCAAATATATTTTTCAAAATACCAATAATAATAATTTCGAAAATTATAAATATTTTTAAATACCTTTTTAAATAATAAAATATTGATATTAATAAATCTAGAAAATTACATTTTTATTTAAAATAAACCAATAAACAATTACGAAATATATGTATGCAAAAATATTCTTTACATAATTAGACTTTTTCTAGTATACAAAATGTTATTTATTATTAATAACTTTTTAGAAACAAAAGGCTTTTTATAGCAAGAATAATAATTATATAATTTTGAAAGTGTATATTAAAATAGAAAAGAAAATATTTTTATAAAATATGTACGCTCGTACATATTCGTACTCGTCGAGCAAACGAAAATTTTGCATACGACGTACAATACGACTACGTGACATACAGTACAATTTTTTTTTTTAAATCCATGCAAATTAATAAATAAAAAAAGTAGTATAAATTTAGGGGTTTTACAGGGATCCCTGAGTACCACGGTCAGGGATACCTACAGTAATTGACTAAGGCTAATAAACTAGAATAATTCAGTAGACATGAAGAGATTCCCAACTACAGGCAATTCCGTTATCTGGGCGCATTAAGTGGACTTGTAGCCTACCGACGAGTAGGACACATTTTCAGCACACAGTCACGTGTTGCATTCTTCATAAACGGACATTCGACCTAGATAATCGGATAGTCTGCAGGGCTTGTGGTTGTTGGGATTATCTCATTGCATTTGCTAGTAACTAGGCCTGTAATAACCCTAGTTAGTTAAAGTATCAAGCCGTACTCTTGCTTGGCCGTGATTGATTGGACGGAGTTTATTCCAGCTTAGTCTTATCCTGATCCTGTGTAAGACTGTGACAAGACATGATTATTGATGCTTGCCTTAACAATAACGATCAGGAAACCAGTTTTGTTCAGGCAAAGGGTTATAATCCCGGTCCTTGTTTGGTTTAAGGGTTGTAACTTGGCTCCCGGAGCAGTTCTGTGTCATCTTTTCTTTTATTGTCTTATTGATCCCCATGTCATACTCGTCATGTTTTATTTTACTTCAATAGCATGATTATTTATACTGGCCCTAACAATAACGATCGGGGGTCCAGTTCTGTTCAGACGAAGGGTTACAACCCCGGTCCTTGTTTGGTTTAAGGGTTGTAACCTGGCCCCCGGAGCAGTTCTGTGTCCTCTCTTCGTTTATTGACTTATTTCACCCTATGTTCTTGCTTACCAACAAGTAGTTGAGACGGATTTCTATTCAGGTGAAGGGTTACAACCCCGGTCCTTGTTTGGTTTAAGGGTTGTGACCTGGCTACTTGAATGGTTTTCTCGTACTCAATTTACTGTTGTTATCTTTATTATTATCTGTTTCGTTTATAATCATCTTTAATATTCATTTGTGGTATGCTGGTTTTAGTTCCTAAGTGAAGCCTCCTTGTGGCACTTTCTCTTTTTGGGGTCTGACCCAGCTGGTTTTGTGTGGCCAGATATCGGAGCAGCTCCAGAGGATCCACCTGTCTTCCAGCCAGATGGTGACCACCAGGCGTAACCCTGACAACGAGTGGGTTTCTTTTGTTCTTCCACTTTATTGTAAAATTATTCTTTGCGACGTTTAGCCGACGAGCACTTATTAGCTCGGTTGCACCTTTATTTACTGTCTGTCTACGGGCTGTAACATGATTGACAAATTATAGGGTTGATCATGTATGACCAGAACTCTTGCTAGTCTTGACATTTTGTACGACTAGCTTCATGATCATCTGAATATGTAATGTATGGGACGCCTTACTATTGTATATTTGGTGCTCTGACATCTTGTAACTGTTATTACTTGCTTGAGATTGAGACAATAGGCTTGTTTATGACCATAGGAGACTGATGGCTTATAGTTAAACCCTCATGTATCTAGACAGCCGTGACCGTATAGCGAGGTGGGTTGCACTTCAATATACGTAGCTGGCTATGTACGCCCCCGCTCTCCAGTATTCTGGTTCTGGGACGTGACAAATTTTGTACAGTCCTGACCTTAACTAAGAACATGAGACTTGAATCTGCTAGTGCAGTTACTGATGTTAATCAACTAAAGGAATTCTCAGATTGGTTGTTAGGCATTGGAGAAGGAACTGTTGGTGATGATAGCGATGGTGATGTGTCGATTGCAATTCCAGATGATATTGTTATCAAAAATTCTGGAGATCAACTTGCCTCAATCGTCAACAGTACTTATCCATCTTTATTTGATAATTTCTATGATGCATCATTTTTCCAGGATAGAGCTATTTTAACTCCAAAAAAATGATAATGTTGACATCATCAATAATTATATCATGTCATTGCTTCCAGGGGAGTCCAAAACATATATGTCTGCTGATACACCGTGTTCAGATAATGAAACCATGGATGGATCGGAGAATATTCAAACACCTGAATTCTTGAACACAATGAAAGCATCAGGATTGCCAAATCATGAAATAAATCTTAAAGTTGGAGTCCCTGTTATGTTGCTGAGAAACATTGATCAGACAGCTGGACTATGTAATGGAACACACCTTATTATTACACACATGGGTTCCTACATTTTAGAAGGAAGGGTAATATCATGAAGCAATATTGGTCAGAAAGTGTTTATTCCAAGATTGTCATTAACTCTCTCTGATCTTAGAATACCTTTTAAATTCCAACGCAAGCAATTTCCTATTGCAGTATCATTCGCAATGACAATCAACAAAAGTCAGGGGAAGTCTCTTAAATATGTTGGAGTGTACCTTCCAAAACTAGTTTTTACTCATGGACAACTGTATGTTGCTGTTTCAAGGGTTACATCACGCAAAGGTTTGAAATTTTTTATTGCTGATGACGATGGTGAAGACACTAATGAAACTACAAATGTAGTTTACAAATAAGTTTTTCAAAATCTAAATTAGGTACATGATAAATTTATTATTTATTCTATATTAATTGAAATACACTATATTAGAGCAACTTTTTTTTATCGAACTATGTTCATTGTCTTTTATGTATACAGGATTGGAACATTCAAAAGTATTGCAGTTGCAAATTTGGCCCATCACTTATGTAAATTTTCAATTAAATTTTATCATTATCATGTTCTTATGATATGCATTACTTTAAAATTAGTTATTGCAGATTCAAGAATTTTCCATGCAAATTCATAAAGGCAAATGATAGGACGCTACCTATACATATTTATATAAATATGTACATACATATATATAAAAATATGTGACTGCATTACTAATCACTAATTATTTAGATTTTATGCTTCCTACCAAAATATTAATATTCATATAAAATACAAAAACAGAATGACACTTTATCCGTCCCGTACGTCGCACGGGTACACGCACTAGTACTAATTAATATTGGACTCCACATCATTAAAGTGATCCTTTCATTTGTTTCCGCAAAGGATAGAAGTGGAGAACCACATCATTAAAGTAATCCTTTCATTTATTTTCATCTCTACTGATATAAAGAGGCTTCAAAATGGCTCAAGATTGAGTCGTCTAAGCCATGTGTATATCATCAACTATTTTATTAAAAAAAAAGAAAATTAAAATTTTAAAATTAACTACCTTTCTTATGTGTGTGGATAACCGAACCCTCTCTCCTCACGTAGAAAATAAAAAATCACCCTATACTAAAATATTTTTAAAATTAAAATATATATTTAAACTAACTACATAATATTATCTAATTAAACACATATCCAGAACTAAAAAATAATCATAATAATCATATTAAAATATATTTAAATTACATTAAAAATATTCTAATATAATTTAAAGTTTTATATACTTTATTAATAATATTATTAATTTTTTTGTATACGTGTAACGTACGTAAAAATGACTAGTATAAGATAGAAATGGATAACTATTGGAGAAATAGAGAATGTTTCTTTGTGTGTATAATTTTTATATAGAAACTCTATCAACTATGATATATATATATATATATATATATATATATATATATATATATATATATATATATATATATATATATATATAAGTGCAATCTCAAGTAGGATAGAAGTTCAAATTTAGAAATCAACATTGGAGCGTGAGGTCGAAGTTCTCTAGCCTAGTGGTATTAGAGGGGACACCTAGAGGGGCCGGCAAAGGTTGAGTCCCCCAACTGTGTGTGCGTGAGATTTAAAAAAAAAAAAGCCATTGGAGCGTGAGGGAGACTAGGGTTCCATTTCCTTTCAAAAATAATAATATTAGGTTTAGGGTTTTCTTCAATTGCGATGGATTCTTTAAATGTCTTCTCGAATTTCTAGGGTTTTAGAATCGTCGGACGCCGATTCCCAGCCCGATTCCATTTGAAATGTCGACCGTGAATCCCTTCGATCTCCTCGGTGACGACGACAACGACGACCCGTTGCATCTGATCGCCGCCGCACGACAGCAAAAGGCCAAGGCCAAGGCGGCGGCCGCAGCCGCGGCCAAGAAGCCCGCGGCCGCTGCTCCGGCGGCGGGCAAGCTCCCGACGAAGCCGGCTCCTCCGGCTCAGGCCTGTGAGATTCCCCTCTTCTTCCTCTTTCTGATGTATATTTGTTTATATTATTAAAGATTGAATCTTTGCTTCGGTTATTATCATTAGAGTTATATTTGATTGGAATTATCATTTTGATAGATATTTGTTCTTCAATATATGATTGTAGAGCAAAAGGAGTAAGAATGGATCGGGACGGATTATTTTGTCAATATTATATGTTGAATTAACCCGATGTTTCTAGAGCTTCCAATGCAAGTCAGCGATTTTATTTTAATCTTAATATGCTTTGAAAAATCTTATAGATTTTTTTTGATTTTGTAAGTAATCATCTATGTTGCATGGATACTTACAATGGAGGCATCATAATTATATCGAGTCGTCTTATATTCTTTTGATACTTCAAGGATACGTATTGGATATGATCCCTATTGGATACTTGATTTTAGAATCATATTACTATGTATAGGCATTTTATACCGAGTTAAAGGGATATGAAATAGTGACACAATGCTTGGAATTGGAAGCATAAGAAGAATGGATGCATTTCTATAATAGTTTGCTTCCTTTTTTAGTTATATATACGTCTTTAATTGTGGCTAATCATCTTCTAGCTTCATTATTACATTTGTTGCGAAAAAAGAATTAGCTTTATATTTTTTTACAATTTCAAAATATCAATTCAGATAAAGTAACTAAGATTAATATTTGATTTGTTTATTTGTTCCTTGTTTTATCTGTATAATGTGTTATTGTGTTTCCATATCGGTATCCGTGCAACATAGTTTAGTACGATGTTTGTGATTTATAATGTGTTCCATGTTGAAAATTTTATACGATGAGGGGTGAGAAATTGGCTACTTGTTTTGTAATTTTTAGTTTCTTTTTCTCTATGCAAGGATTCTCTAAAGTGCGTGTCAGTACCTTATTCATTTCCAATGAATGCTATATATTGATTGGTTGCCCCATTTGGTAGTCTTTTAGATACTGGAGTTTGGATGAAATTGCTTCTTGTTGAAAGTTTCTGCTGTTTTTTCATATTCTTTGGACCAGATATTTTGAACATATGGAAGTGTCACATTTAGAAATTTCAGTATTAACATGTAAGGTCCTTTTTGGTAGTTTAAAATTTAAATGCATGAATTATGGTTTGGGGAATTTTGTTTTTCAGTGTTTTGCTTTCTTTTTGTTTATTGAAAACATAGATGCACGATAAATGTTGGTTGACTTTATATATATATATATATATATATATATATATATATATATATATATTACGGAATAGGTTAACCCTCATTTTAACTTTTGCTTGATGTTCTTCTACAGTGAGGGAAGCAAGGAATGCCACAGCTAGTGAAACAGCTCGAGGCGGCCGAGGTCGAGGTGCGCTTGGGCGAGGAAGGGGAGGGAGAGGAGCTGGGAGTGGCCCAAACAGGGAGTTTGAGAACGGTAACATGAACAGTTTTTCCCCTAGTTATGATGGCCAGGTCGAGGATGGAGAAGGTAAGCCTTCAGAAAGAGTTCGAGAGAGTTACGGTCCACCACGACAATCTTTCCGTGGTGGTCGACGAGGTGGTTATGCTAATGTGGAAGGAGAGGCTGCCGGTGACTCTGAACGCCCTCCAAGGAGAATTTATGAGCGTAGGAGTGGATATGGACGTGGGTATGAGATGAAAAGGGAAGGGGCAGGGCGTGGAAACTGGGGAACAGCAACTGATGACGTGATTGCACAGTTAAGATTTGTCTTTATAGATCTTGTTCTTTGGAACAATAATTTGAGCTTTAATTGCTTATATGTGATCTTATTTTATTTGTTGAGTAGGGAAACTGAAGAAAATGTGAATGCTGATGAGAAGGTTGCAGCACCTGAGAAGCAAAAGGATAGTGGAGATGAGCAACCAGATGACAGTAATAAGGATACCACAGCAAATAAAACAGAAGAAAAGGAAGCTGAAGATAAGGTTAGTCCTTTAGGTATATACTGTTTGTTTATCATGACTTTGCTTCTTGTTTGGTAGTTAATGATGGACGTTATATTTGAAGTATATAATTGTTCATATGTACTAGATTACTAGTATTCTTGTAATATGGGTTCAATATAGCTTTCATGGGATCTTGTTGAAGTCTGAAGCCCCCAATTTTATACTCCCTTAATCTTGTATTTAGTGCTGCTCTATGTTCTTTTGGATCCTCCGTGTCACTTGCTCGGATCTTGAGATGCATAGCTTTTGGATTCTGACTGCCATGTGTAAAGTATTCAGCTCCCTAGAACAATTTTTTAGGGTATAAAGAAAAACTAGCATGCATTATGGTCAATGTCAGAATCATAACCTTTTTTTTTTCCTTTTAAATAGTAAGCTTTCCTACACTCAGATGTTACTGCAAAGTCCGTGTTTTTATTTGAAACTAGACTATTAGCATCTTCTTCTTTTGTTACTTTTTATTATGGTTCTGCAAAGCTTTATCACATCTATGAGCTGATTGGTTGTCTGTAAATGAAAACACCATGCAACATTTGTTGCATGTAGCATTTGTTGCTGTAAGTGGTGTTGCAAATACATTGTTTGGTTGCATGTAAATGATGTTACTTGATTTACGAATCCATTGTTTGGAATATGTAATTAGTTTGCATGGTTGCAATTTTTGCTTTTGTAGATACAAATCCACTGTTTGGTTGTGACTTGAATTGATGTAGATGGTGTAATAAATGTTGCCATAAGTCGAGTTCCACTCATTTTTGCCGCAGCAAAAGCTATGGTAGTTGGGAAATTTAATGCAACATTTGTTGCATCAATTCCATCATTTAAGTCAAACCAAACATTGGAAATGGTGCAAAAAAACGTTACATGTATTTTCACTAGCAAACCTCGAAACACCCTCTAAGATTCGTGACATGGAAAACATTTTATACGACGACCAAGTGAACTTTAGCACGAAATATATTTTAAAATTTGCCAAGGGACATAATAACTTATTTTGTATAGGAAAATGACACAGTAGAGTAACTGTTTAAAATAATATTAGTTGTTCTGGTCTTTGAATATTGATCATTATTTAAGATGATAATCTCTTCTAGTGAGAATTGTTTTTGAAACTTATGCTGTACTTATATTCTGTAGGGGGGGGGGGGTGGGGCTTTGGTGTAAAGGTTTTTATTTTTATTTTTATTTTTGTAGACTTGACTAATTGTTCTGCTGCATGTATGTTACCCTTTAAGAATAAATAAATGAAAATGAGTATTCATTCATGTTAGGTTACAGTTGCAATAATCATTCCTGTTACCATGATTACCGGGTACCGTACAACACTGTTACAGACAAAAATCACATGGGTGCACTAGTAAATACCTAGGTTCTTCCCAACCTGCTTATAAATACAGTTCTACGGACTTAGAAACAATATTCAAGCCATGCAAAACTCTAGTCGGCCCTTAATAATCAATTATTAGCCTTCACTTTGGTCATTGTCAACTTTATAAAAAAATCCATGAACTTTTAGACATTAATTGGTCTCAATTCAATTATCTTTGCTATCTTGGTGCTGTTCTCTTTTTGAACTTGTGCAATAGGTTGAACTTGGTGCTGTTCTGTTGGTTGAAACTTCTGTTAACTATTGTAGTTATGGAATTATATAAGCATTGCTGGAACTAAAAAGTTTTGTCTGCTGTTCAGACTTTTTCATAAAGTTTGGTTGAGGCTTTTGGGAACAAAGGATTTATATGGTAGGGCCAACGGGAGAAAGGAGAGATGAAGTAAGCCCTAAAATCTCCAAAACATCCAATTGTGTGTGTATATATATATGTACCAATGTCATTGAAGGCGTCTGCCTAGGCGTTTAGATGCTTTGTCGCCTTACCTAGCAGTCTCTGCCTCAACCTGCCTTGACTTGACTGTGGCCTAACTTGCACCATTTTTTTTTTTTTTTTGAATTTGGAATCTGGACTAGATCAACAACTTATTGATATTGTTATTGATTTAATATTTATAAATTAAAGAAGAGGAAGGGAACATTACGTTCCCCTTTATGATAATGATTCCCTTCACTTTTGTGTGTTCTCTAACTCAATAAATTCACTCCAACTCTGACATTCACTGTAGGCATTAGTCTCTGGATCTCCTCTCCTTATATCTTTCTTTTCTCACCCACTCTCTTTTGTTCTTCTCCTCTCTTTCTCTGTATGTCTTAGCAGTTGTTTCTTGATTGAACTCTTTATTCAGTTGATGTTGAAGTCTCGTACTTGTGCATGCAAAGTATAAAACAAAGATTTGATGCAATGCTTAATAGTTTTTTAATTATATAGTTATCTTACAATTATGAGGAATCACCAACATAACACTATAACTACACACCCCTAATTTTGGTCTTGACCCCTTTGAGGCCCCCACCTGGGCCCACCATGTGTCATATTATAAGCTTCTATCTTACTATCTAATGAAATAATTATATGGAATTAATTTTATCAGACATTCTTATTGTACAAGCTTAATATAGCCAAGTATCTAGTTACCGATATTGCAAGATAATAATTAATAGAAGCAAATATCTTATATCTTTACCCTCCTTAGGGGATAAAGCGGGAGAAAAGGATTAACATCAAGAAAAACAAAACAAAAGATGCATTGTAAAAAGCATACTGTTGGTAGTCGTCACGTCATAGTCTTTGATGATTGGTGGAGTAACATTGGTCGCTGTTGATAGATGGAGAAAGGAGAGAACACTAGAGAAAAACATGGTTAGGTATACATTATTCAGGTGAATGTGTGGGCTTTGGTGTAGGATGCTTGTACCATTGGGATCATTTGTAGGTCTTTGTCGACCATTACCTGTGTAACCAATAAAACCCGTATTTTATAAAAGATTGCCTCTATAAGTATGTCTTGCAGTCTGATTTCTGGGTGTGGATCTGATCCGATATATCAGACGATATTTACCAAATGAAATATATGTTTTTTATGCTAATCGGTGTCATTAAGGGGTCAAATCTGACATGCCAAGCGATAAATAGAACATGTAAGCTACTTAGAACAATGGCGGCCTTGTCACGACCCGCACTCGGAAGTTCGGGCACGAGTAGTGGAAGCACGTCCAGCCTACGCCGCAGAGTCGGCGGTAGCAAGCTGTCAAATCTAAAGTATATCCAAACCAAATCCAGAATATGACATAAACATGATATCCAAATTGTAACTCAATCACAAATACTAGCAGGAAGATATGAAATGGAAAGGAAATAATCCACATAGTACATCTCAAATAGTTAGGTACAATCATCCTCAAATTATTACAACTCAGCAAATGTTCTGGAAATGGAAATCTAAAGACAGTAAAACTAAGCTAATCTAAGCATCCTTCGGTGGTACATCGTCTATGTCATCTCCAGAATCCTCAGCTACGCCATGATCTGCCTTAGGTGAGCCATAGTACGTAGTACACCTATTCTCTAAATCCTCGCCTAAAAATGTGGTTATCCTGTCAAGATTGGAGCAAGTACATCAGGGAAAACTACTACTCATAACACGATAACTATTATAAGACATGAAATAGAAGAGATAATACTGAAGTGGAGTAGTAACATGGTAAGAGAAGATAAAGCAAACATGGAATCATGGCATGTGACTAGCAATATGAAATGCAGGAGTTATAGCTACACTACGTGAGGTGGAAGTACTGTGTCCTATATGTGATCGGACTGAGGGTTCTACTTGGTACGGCTCAATCATACGTGTCGTGTATGATTAGCTATTATTCAGGGAACATGATAAACATGGTTTTGATCACATATATACTAAAGTACTTCGCGACTAACTAGCATGCATGGATTCTACTCATGGCAAGGAAAACATGAATAAAGTAAACAGGGAACAGGGTAAAACTGAATATAATAATCATGATAGGAATCTATAAATACTAATCTCGTGTAGATATCGTGACAGAAATCACGGCATGCACATCTAAATTGTGAAATACAATAACTATCAGAAAATGAGAGCATTCGCTGGAAGTACTTGTCTCGGGTATCTGACGTCGACGTGTGCGACACGAACGTGTCAACACGGAAAGAATCAAAGTCTAATCCAGAATAATATAATCCCAAATAAGTCGTCGCAGATCATAATGCCCAATAAATGTCCAAGATTGAGTCCAAAGTCATATCCATCATCCAATATCCCATAGTAATCCAGAGAGCCGACAATTTGTTTGGTAACAAGTCACAAATTAGGAAAACACGATTAGATTATGATGGACACGATAACCAAAGAGATTGTTATATATATATATATATATATATATATATATATATATATATATATATATATGAAACTAAAACTTATTAGTCAAAATATTTGAAATAAGAAATTATAATATTTCATCATTTATTTATATAGATAAATATTAAATCTTTGGATAAATAATCTTATAATTAGAAATCATGTTTTTAGTAGATAAACTATTGTAATAACATTTTAGTTGTCCAAATCCCATTTTGAAACTAAATAGGTGCAAAGTCTATCGATAACTAATTTCTAAAAATATTTATCATATAATTATTCAATATACACTATATAAATAATAAGAAAATAGTGTGAATATAAATACTTATTTATACATTACAGTTAATAATAATACACCTATATCTAATTATATATATAATACCAGCAATTGTATTATATACTATAATATAACAGTGTAAATATATTGTACACTATAGGTATAGTACACATTCAATTGCCAGCTCCCTGACTCTTCGAAATACGAAGCGTCAATCTGACCCTTCAGTAATCGAGAGGTCAGATTCCCCACTTGCTTTTCTCGGTTTGGACAGTAGTCAATGTGTGCTGCTCTCCTCAATGTGAATTGAGGACTCCAATAGAGGAAGGAAAGTGTAAAGAGGAGTGCCATAGAGGCATACCAAAAATGAGCGGGAGAGAGAGAGAGGGGAAGAGAGGAGATTTAGAAGGAGAGCGAGAGAACGAGAGAGAGACAGAGGGAAGAGGGGGACACGAGGGGAAGCGGACCTCACCATGCGGCGGGGCATGGAGACTCACCACGGCGGAGGGTTCGTCGTGGTCTGGATCAGTCGAGCGCGGCAACGCTCGTCGCAGAAAGATCGAGGCAACGCGCGCGAAGAGGAGATCTATCAGGGGTGCTCGGCGGCCTGGCGGTGTGGCACAACCTGGTCGGCGACGGCGGTGGGACGGGGCTCGGTCGCGTATATCCGGAGGCGAGCGGTGGAGACGCGGCCGAGAGGGAGGAGTCACCGGCGCTGGCGGGGCCAGACGCGGCTACGGTGGGGAGGTGTAGTGGTGGTCGAGAGGTTTAGCGAGGTGTAGATGGTTGCAAGTGATGGCGATGGCGTTTGTAGCGGTGGTTAGAGGCGATGGTTAGATCTAGGTCATGGTGGGGATGGTGAGTCGGTGTGGTGGAGGCAGAGGTGGTGATGGCAGTGGTCCGGTAGAGGTTCGCCGGGGATGGCCGGCGGGGCAGCGGTGAGCTGGGTGGCAGTTGAGTAGAATAGGAATTTCTGTAATAAATGTGTAATAGTTGTGTATGGAATGGGGAATGCACCATAAAATAATGTAATGGTGCTTGCTCCCCAAGTTTGGAGAGTTGGCAAAAGTGTAATAAAAGTGAAAAAGGAGGGACATGGTGGATGGGGAGAAGCTTGGGGAAGCTTCTAGGGATTAGCTATTAACTAAAATCACATGGCTAGAAAAATCATTAATCATAAGTAATAGTTAAAAGAGATTTAATAATTTATAAAACTCGAGGAAAATTCATAATCCATGATTTAAAAAAACTAGAAAAATTTAGGAAAATTTTATAATCAATCATACGACTAAGTAAGTCGTGGCTAGTCATAACCATGATTATTTCAAAATAGAATTAATAAAATTTTGAAAATAAATAAATAAATAAATAATTCGCATTCCGAAAATTGTGAAAATATTTATAATTTCTGGAAAATTTTAGGAAATTAGTCACAAGGGGTTACAGGCCTCCTATTGATGACCATCTAATGTACATCTCAATATATGTATGCCCACACATGCATGTTTTCTCAAATCCCTAAGGGGCCATTTAAGCAGTTGGCTATGCTGGTCTCTTTTCCCCACCTCTATTCCCCTCACTTCTCTTCCGCCCTACTTTTAGAACTGCACTCTAAGTAGCTTACTTTCCATAATTAGTGGGATATCCTATATTCTATATTTCTATTGTATGTGTAGTATTATTGTGTTTTTCTCAAATCCCTCAGCATCCGCTCAAGTAATTGGCTATGCCACTTCACTTTTCCCCTGGTTTTAAACAATGACCCATCTATGTTTCCATCATTAATTGGGAATCTCCATTCTAGAGTCCTTTATCTTACCTTCGAAAGAAACAAGTAGCTTTACTTACGAAATATTATATGTTACTTTGTTATTGGTTACGCATTTATAACTAAACAATATTATATGTTCACTTACTTTTTTTACTTTGAAGATGGCCCTAGGACATCTTTTCTTTCATTGTTTGCTTATTGTTCTAGGGGTGAGCATCGGTTCGGTTCAAACCGAACCGAATATGTGAAAACCGAAATAACCGTAAACCGTATTTCTCAAAACCGAAAACCGAACCGTTTTTATAAAAACCGAATAAAATCGAACCGAATTAATTCGGTTCGGTTTTCGGTCGGTTCGGTTTCATGGGCCAATGTGCATGGCCTTCAAGTTTTTAGCAAAATGAGCCTATTTAAATAACAAATTTTTAAAAAATATATGACATTATTGTATTTATGAATTGTTATATTACATAGAGTGAAATATATTAGTATATATAGATTGATGGTAGATAGAGAGAGTGCTCAAAGAAGCACCGACATAGAATAGGAGAAGAGAGTGCGCTCAGTTAAGGGTTAATAAACATTAGTATATGTATATTGTGGATAGTTTGATAAATTACTAAATCTAAATTGATTTTCGGTTCGGTTCGATTTTTCGGATGAAGAACCGAAAACCGAACCGTTATTTCAAATTTTCAAAATTTTAAACCGTAAACCGAACCGATAACCGAAAAACCGAACCGTTTGTCATATTTCGGTTCGGTTCGGTTTTCGGTTTTCAACCGTTATATGCTCACCCCTATATTGTTCTGCTCCATTTTTAAGTTTTAACTCACATGCAGGCCCGGCCCTGCCCAGAGCAGGGGCGGGCTGGGCGACCGCCCCAGTCCCCCAATTTACCCAATTTTTGTGAGGCCCGTTCTCCCTAAAGTAACGTAGGCCTACTATAAGCCCTGGACTAATCTTTTTTTTTTTCAACAAAAGACCCAAAGTTTGAAGAAAAAGGCCCAAAACTATAATTTCCTGAAAGGAGAAAAGGTGGAAAAGGAAGGCCTAATCTTCGTATAAAAATGCTAAAGAACTATTTTTTAATAATTAGTTAAAGGTGGACAAGGGAGGCCCAATTTCGGTTCTCACCCTAGGCTCCGTAGACCTTAGGACCGGCCCTGTTCACATGTCGAGTGTCTTCTGTAAAACATAAGTTCATTTTGCTCTCATGTATTCGGGAAAACTGATGTTTTTTATTTCTTGAGTTCTACGTTTTTACATTTTTTCAGTCTTGTGTCCGATCCAAAGGATCTTGCTTAATTATCTTGAATGATTTTCGTGTGCAAGTGATCCATTTCACCCAGCCTATATGTACTTCCATGGTAGCATCAAGGTATTGGCATGCTTTTTGTTATGTCCTAATACAAAAAGTGCCATATATATTTAGTATCATACTCACCCACTTTTTGATCTACTTTTTTGAACTAGTTGCAGAATTCCGGTTCTAGAATAGCTTGCCTGTGGTGTATGTTCCTCTCCTTTATGAACTCTCTCTCTCTCTCTCTCTCAGGCACATCTTCTCCATTCATTTTGAGCTTATTGTTTTAAGATATTATTATTTTGAAAGCTATTTTGCTCCTACGTTGCACATTTTGCCAAACGTTGAAGTCAAATGGAAACTAGCTAGAGTTTCAATAACTTTCCTAGTTTCCCTCAGGCCCTTAATTGGGCACCTTTCTCTGGCTTTCCCATAGTCTCCATGCTTGCACAAAAGAAAGGTAACACGCCCAACACAGAAAGTTGCACACAACCAGATTATGTTTTTCTAATGTGTCATCTAATCATAATACAAATTGGTTGATTTAATTATTTAGATTAGTTATTAAAATGTGCATATCACCATGTTGGACGTGCTTCCATTATCTTTTTCTTTTGATGTGTACTCTTATAATACTCCACTTGTGTATTGTAACATTGGACGATGTACGAGAGAGGAGGTAGGGAAGGAGCAAAATGTTGTGCTCGATGGGTTGAACTATTAGTAAAAGGTTTTACCTGTAACAGAAAGTATTCTTTATAGATTTAAAACTTCATGTCAGTATCTAGCCTTATTCTGTATTAAGTGCTTTCAAATCTATCTGTACTTAATTCTCCTGCAATATTTCCTCACAAGTGCTTTGCATGTCCACATCAGGCCCAATTACAAACTCTATTTCCTACGAGTTTGTTGTTTGTTTCCTTGAATTATTCATCTGCGTCGCCCTTTAGCTCCCTTATCTTCATATTATATGTTTATTTCTATCTCACCTGAATCCTGGTTTCTCAATATATCAAATTGATGTTTTCTCGTTGCTACATTTGGATCTCAACTATGTATATATTGCTACACGTAGATAGACCTATAAGCCCTTCTCTATTATGTACCTTCTCCCTGACGGCACTATAATGGCTTTCATTTTGTACACTTCCTAATGCAAGGGGTCAACAGGGTCAAGCCTTTATATTATTTCTTGTAGATAAGCAGTTTTTACCTGTGTGCTGATTTCAAATGACACCTTAAAACCAAGCTATTCACAGATCTTATTTTTTTCATCGTAAGTTCTCTTTATTATTGGAATCATTTTAAAATAAGTAATGAAGGAAGAGATGCATTTGACAATGTTAAATGTACTGGTACTGTTAATTACTGATTTCTTTTAACCATATTTAGACTGTAAGTGGTAAAAGTAATAGCTTGTCTTTTAGTAATTTATTGATACTTAACACAATTGAAAAGTCGTTAATATTAGTTCCGACTCCTTATGGCGTTAACGGTGTTGTGGAAGATATGATTATCTTATCCTGTGGCTGTACATAATGAGTATTCAAACTAGGTTTGTTTACGTAGATCTCATATATAGGCATGAAGTTGGATCGTGAATGGTGGTTAGGCCTCCAAGCATTTTCTTGGAATTTAACTACTTAGAGGCCTAAGCTAGGCGTCTTTACTCTTTAGGTGGGTTACCTAGTAGCACTTTCCTAGATATTTAGGCACTGTATCTGAATTTTGATAACTTAATTTGTGTATCGTGATATAATCTGAGCTTTTCAATATAACATTTTTTTGTGGTACCCCAGCTTTTTATTAGTGAAATTACCTGTATTCGGACTGTATTTTTAATTCTTCAAATTTATTTTCTTATACATATTCGTGGCAAAGTTAGAGGCCACAACGTAGACCGATATATATTCCAGTAAGGAGAAGCGATAGGATATTAGTTAAAGGAGCCGCTAAGACTAGTAGGCTTAAACAAGCATAGATTGAGGTTCTTGATTTTAAATAAGGATATGTTTTTTGTTAGTGTTACAGAGGACGTGGCCCTTAACAGAGCTGAATGCAAGAAAACAATTCAAACAGCCGACCCAAAATTATGGGAGAAAAGCTTTGTTGTTTTAGTTTTATTTTGTTATGATTTCAGTGTCCATCTTTGCGACCTTGGTGTATACTTTTCAAGAGGTTTCATCTCATTTGCGCGGATTGTCACGCCCCACTCCCAAAACATATGGGATTAGGACATAACCTAGCCAGCTGATACGACCTAGAGTGAGCTGCCCAATTTAATGGACTCACTTAGGTGTACTACGCTGTAAAAATAACTATACTACACAGGCAAGTGGTAACATCTAGATTTCATCCACAGGAACAAAGAAAGTAATGCTGAAATATAAAACTGGAAATAACATGGAGTCTGAAATAAATACAACTGAATAGTCTGGTGGGTACAAGCCCACGGAGTACAACACTGAATGAAAATACTGAAAGCAGAAGGATAACTAGTCTAGATAATGATGCTCATAACCTAAACCGTACCATACCCTGAGTCAAGGGAACTCCTCAGGGAATACCTCATCGTCTTCTGCAGCAAGTCCTGTCTCATGTCCCGGTTCACACCCAGTCAACTGCAAGTGCTCCTCTAAATCTGGAAAGCAACCAGGTCCTTAGGGGACATAGCAAGATACAGAGGAAACATGCCATAAAGTAAATACTGAATAACTGTAAAGGGTGAACTAAACAACTAAGTGAATGCACTTTGAAGCCAACACTAGTACGTATGGGTAGGTAAATAAGGATTTGGCGTCGAAGCACGGGCCGACGTCGGATCACGAGCCGAGGCCCCACCGGGTAACACTGAGCGACATGGCCCTTACTGAATGTTGTCTGTCCCATACGCCTACTAATTGTGTTCCCCTGTCCCTCGGAATTGTACTAGTCGTATCCGCCACTTGAACATCCCGACTCTCAATGCAAGGTCACAATAACTAGACACAACCTAACCATCCTATGTACCAGAGCACGAACCCTTTGCACTGGTAGCTAGCCAGATGCGCAAGCCCGTGCCATGGTATGAACTCACTCAGTATCGTGTCGTAACGTGTCAAGGTCATGGGAATCATGACTATGATTCCACAATCTTAGGGATGTCATCTAGGACTAAGTCAAATATATGCAACTCGATGACAATGCCGTCATCGACTGTATCCGAGACATCTCTCGGACACACAACTACGTCCACTCTACCAAGTGCACAATACGAATATGAATGAGTAAAATCAGTAATACAAGACAAGGTATACTTGCCTGAAACTCCGGGAGGCGCAAGCGAAGATTCGGGCTCCTCAATCAAGATCGTATCGTCCGGTGTACCTACAAATACACAATCAGAGCTTACGATACTCTAAACAAACATTCATGATTTACATTTCCATTCACACACAAATAGAGTATACGTATATACGTACGTACATATATGTATACGTACATGAAAAATATACTAAGGGTGATACTACTCATAAGAGATTTGGAACAAAATGATCGTATCGTCCGGTGTACCTACAAATACACAATCAAAGCTTACGATACGCTAAACAAACATTCATGATTTACATTTCCATTCACACACAAATAGAGTATACGTATATACGTACGTACATATATGTATACGTACATGAAAAATATACTAAGGGTGATACTACTCATAAGAGATTTGGAACAAAATGTGAGGATTGACTTGTACTTAGTTTATGCAGCATATATATGGATGTGGGACTCCTAGTGTTTGCATGCTCACAAGGAAAATTTACGATATATTATATATATATATATATATATATATATATGAAAACGTATATAAAAGGGAATATATATATATATATATATATATATATATATATACGGAATATATATATATATATATATATATATATCGTAAATTTTCCTTGTGAGCATATATATATATATATATATATATATATATATATATATATATATATATTCCTTTATATACGTTCCGTATATATAAAGGAAAATATACGATATATATATATATATATATATATATATATATATATATATATATATATATATATATTCCTTTATATACGTTCCGTATATATAAAGGAAAATATATATATATATATATATATATATATATATTCCTTTATATACGTTCCGTATATATAAAGGAAAATATACGATATATATATATATATATATATATATATATATATATATTCCTTTATATACGTTCCGTATATATAAAGGAAAAAAAATATATATATATATATATATATATATATATATATATATGCTCACAAGGATATATATATATATATATATATTTTATATATATATATTCCCTTTTATATATATATATATATATATATATATATATATATCCTTGTATACAATATATATATATATATTCCCTTTATTATATATATATATATATATATATATATACGGAATTGTATATATATATATTCCCTTTATTGTTCCGTATATATATATATATATATAAATATATATATATATATATATATATATACGGAATTGTATACAAGGATATATATATATATATATATATATATATATATATATATAAGTTATATCTACGAAAATGTATATAGGAAATATATATATAAGAGTTATATACAAGGGGATGTATATACGAAAATATATACGTATATAAGGAAATATATATATAAGTGGAAGGGTATATACATAACTATACATAGGGGTGAGCATCGGTTCGGTTCGGTTCAAACCGAACCGTGCAAACCTAAACCGATTAAGAACCGAACCGACCTACTTAGAAACCGAACCGAACCGACCTGGTTCAGAACCGAAACATGAACCGAACCGAACTAAATCGGTTCGGTTGGTCGGTTTATTCGGTTTATGGGCTTGGGTATAATGGGCCAGCCTGCTATAATTTTGAAGACACAAAAGTCCAATTTTAGAACAAAAGCCCAAGGAATATACAGTTCCAGATTCCATATTAAATTCCAGATTAAAGATAACCAGTCCTACTGCATAAAAAATAATGCAATGTGGCTTGTGGCAAACTGAACATACAAATAATCAGTCCTACTGCATAAAAAATAACCAGTCCTGCATAAAAAACTGAACACAATCAATAAATATCAGGCTTGTGGCAAACTGAACATACAAATAATCAGTCCTACTGCATAAAAAATAATGCAATGTGGCAAACTGAACATAAATATCAGGCTTTTGGCAAACTGAACATAAAAACTGAACACAATCAACAAAATATCAGGCTTTTGTGCAACTTGCACTATAACATTATTTGCTCTGCATCAGAACAAAATCAACAAAATATTAGGCTTTTGGCAAACTGGCCAGCAATTTGGCATTTGTGCAATTTGCACTATAACATTATTTGCCCTGCAATGCAAACACATTTCATTCCAATTTCCAGGCAGAAATTTCATTCCAATTTTCAGACAATAGATAAATATATAAGGAAAGAGATTGTTAGTTTCTTACAGCGATTCAAGAATTAACAATCCAAGCATAAGATCCAAGTCCAACTCCAGGTTCCCACTTCCCAGAATTCCAAATATAAATAACTGCAAAATGATTAGTTGCTCTGCATCAGGAACTTAATTACTCACAGGAAAGAACAGTCATTATAAAAAGTATCACAGAAATAATTAACCAATATCAAAAGTATGAGAATTCAAAAAACATATTTCAAACTCTCACAGGTCATAATAGTCTAATAGATGTGCTTAATGCACAAAGATAGACAAATGAACGGATACGAGTAACATTTCAGACATTACTACCTGTGAATTTGGAGCCGATATAGAACGGATACGAGTAACATCATAATATCATATTCATATTTGTTTCCACATCACAGATTCACAGAGACATATATTGTTGGAATATAAAAATAGCTAGAAAAAAGAGAGGACGAATTAATAAACCCTAATCTACAATAAATCTACATCATGCAGTCCAACACATAGATCTAGACCCTAATCTAGAAAAAAAGAAAGGTTGCTACATCTTACGAAAACAGTAAGATCTAGATCTACATCATGCAGTCCAACATAAAGATGTAGATCTAGACCTGGACTCCAACACATGAAGTATTAATTTTTTTAAAAAAAAGATGAAAACGAGATCTAAATCTAGATCTGGACTCCAACTCAGAAATAATAAGTTAAACCGAGATCTAAAAAAAACAAGATGAAAACGAGATCTAAAAAAAACAAGATGAAAACGAGATCTAGATCTACATCATACAGTCCAACACAGAGATCTAGACCATAATAGATCTAGATTTGAGATGAAAACGAGAAAATTGGAAGAAAAATTAACGAGAAGAGAGGAAGCTACCGGCAGATCCGAAGCAGTGAGGCGGAGAAAGCTCGAGAGGGGACGGGGGAGGAAGAGGCAAGGGGCTAAAACTTAGGGTTAGAGGAAGAAATTTCTCGACGAGTAGTCGAGTGAGCGCCGCCGCTCCTCTCAGAATTAGGGTTAGGGGGGGTGCGGTGTGAAGACTGAAGAGGAGAGAGAAGATTCAAGAATATCTAGGCCTAGAGCCATGAGCCATCGGTTTTAAATGGTGGCCTGGGTTTGTGGGTTATTAGGTTAAGTCTAAGGGGGTAAAATAGTAAATTAACCCTATATATATTCAGTTTCGGTTTAAAACCGAACCGAAATCCTATTACCGCAACCCGACCCGAAAACCATATTATCGGGTTTTGAGAACTGAATCCGACCCGAAAGTTCTAAAAACCGACCCTAATAGAAAAACCGGTTCGGTTCGGTTCGGTTTTCAGTTTTAAACCGACAAATGCTCACCCCTAACTATACATGTATATGTACATAATGTAACAAGGTGTATTTATATGGAAGAGTATATATATATTTGAAAAGTATATATATATATATTTATATTTATACATAATGAACAATACCATTTATTTAGGTGTATACATATGAAGACAAGAGAAACCATTTGTACATAGATATTTATGTAAAATCATTTGTATATATATATACCATTTGAACATAGATTTATACATGAAACTATCAATATGTATATAAACCATTTGATATATATATGAACCCATTGACATCTCATATTACACCAAGATATATACAATGAATATTCTCACAAAACATCTAAACATTTATCACATTCCTACATATATGTGCAAAGAATCATGGATATGTATATAACAAGGAACTTGGATGAAGGGGGAGGAGAAGACGATTACCCCTGTCGTAGGAGTGCTCCACGACAGCGTAGTCGTGCGGAAGAGAGTCGACGACGCGACGGAGGTGCGCTTCGTTGACGCGAAAACGTTGGGAAACCGCCACACATCGGGGATGCGTGCGCACAACTTCGAAACGTCGGAAAAGAGCTCGGGAATGGGTGCCTCGCTGCCGGGGGGGGGGGGGGTCTCCGGCTTAGGGGGGTGGTCCGGCGGTCCTCGGCCTCGCGCGCGGCGGCCGCGACAGCATCTTGTGCAGAAGCTGCAGCAAGTAGCGTACGCGCTGCTGTGGGGGGCTTCGACAGCGGGGAGGGGCCCGGCCTCCTGGAGGTCCGCCGGCCGGGGGGGAGGTCGGCGGCCGGCCTCGCGCGCGGAGGCAGCGTTGGAAACGCGCGACAACGCTGAAACGCGGCAGCAGCGCAGCAGCTGCAAGGAGGAGGAAAAGAATGTAGGAGGGGGGGCTCGGCATGTGGGGGGGTGGCGGCGATGGTGGTGGTTGTGGGGTGGTGAAGGAGGAGGATGGTGTTTATGAAGGAAGAAGAAATGGAAGGGGGGAGGAGTTCTCAGTTTGGAGGGGAAGAGGGAGAGAGTGTTTTAGAGAGAGAGATGAGAGGGAGGAGAGAGAGAGGACTGAAATAGAGGGGGGGCTGTGCTTGTCGGGTATGGGGGGTTGGAGTGAGAGAGAGATGGTGATGGTGTGTGTTTTAATAAGGGGAGAGAAATAGTGATATGAAGTGTATGTTTTTGAATTAAGGAAGAGAGAGAGTGATGGTGACATGTGTAGAGGGGGGGGGGGGGTGTACATGCTGCCGGTCAGGGGGGGTGTGGGAGTGTATGTGGTTGGGTTTCCTAGGAACATAGGAATACATGGTGAGGGTGTGTGTGTATTTGAATTTGAGGGAGAGAGAAAGAGTGATAGTGATAGTTTGTGTGTTTGGTGTTTTGTAGGAATTTATTGGTGGTGTGTGTGTGGGTATGATGTAGGGGAGATGTCATGTTGCTTGGGCTGAGTCCCGATGGGTCGGGTTGGGTCACAATTGGGTCTAATTGGGTCCCGGTTATTAAATGACTTAAATTAGCCATTTATAATCATTGACAAATAAATAGTACACGGGGACTCAATTGGATGGGACACAAGTGGCACGTGTATAGTAGGCTCAAAATGGTCCGTGTCCATAACTTGGGTCGACCAGTTTGGGTCAAAATGACGTCTCCAATTCAAGTTGGAATTAAATGAGACTCGGTGGGGTAAATCAAAATTGGTTCAAAAGTCCGAAAAGTTGTGCGATAAAAATGAAGCACAAGAGAGTGTGTCTGAGTGGGACACGAAGGTCATGGGTGTAGAGCGTCTCGAGTAGATCATGCATGGCAAATTGGTTTGGAGAAAATAACTAGTCTTGTGCTCCTAAATTAAAAGTCACGGTAAGGTACACGTGATGATCAAAAATAAAAGTGAGAATTTAATAATAATTAAAAATGATTCAAATGGCCTAATTTGACCCGAAAGTTCTGCGATGCAAATAGAGCACATGGGAACAAGTTTGGGTGGGACATGATATATCAACATGAAGATAAATTTGTCTAGATCAAAAATCATAAAGAGCGTTTCGAGGGGTTGACATCTCTGGCGCTCCAAAAATCAAAGTCACGAATAGTATATTTAATTATCGAAATTAATTACAATAAAAATATTTATCGAAAATAAATCATTTAAAAATTTAAAATAACCCTAAAAATCCAGAGGGCTTACAATCTATCCACCTTACAGAATTTCGTCCTCGAAATTAGACACATCATATATAACAGCACAGTAATATAATAATTAAATAGTCAATGTAACACATACCCCTTTTCGGCAGAATTGGTGTCGAGACTAACTGTTGATTCATGTCTCGACGCCAAAGACATCTCATAACATGATGTTGCTTCGATCCACACTTCAAGCACAACCGTAACCTCTTTCTGCACTCCTTCTGAATGTGCCCCTTCTTGTCGCAAAAGTAACAAGTCTTGAACTCCTTCGCCTGGCACGGAACGGCTCTCTGCTGAATGTGCTCTCTTGAATGCCTGATCGGTCCTCCACGTTGTCCTCCAGCTAATGCGTCAGTGGTAGCGGGGTACCTCTGAATCAATGGATCCTGGTTGATGGCCTCCTGGACTCTGGCTTCTTCTAACGTCTCTGCATACGAGTTCCTTGCCTGAGTGCGGCTGAACCCCGCATCATACTCGTCTACAGTCACGTTTCTTTGGTGAGTTGGTGCAGGCTGCGGTGCCGGTATCCTCTCTAGGATCGTCGTCATGCTGTGCCTCAAAGCTTCGGTCTGTTGCCACTGTGCTTGCATCATCGTCTGAAAGTACTGGAACATCTCCTGCTGAGCCATCTTGGGAGCAAGTGGCACACACGACATCTGAGGTAGAAAAGAAGGCGGAGGAGGCAAAGGAATCTCCTGCTGGATCGGTGCCGGTGAAGTCTGACCCTCCTGATGAGTTGGTGCAGGCTGAGGTACAGATCCCACGTGAATCGGTGGAGTCGACGGGAAGGTTGTGACATGTCCCGGAATC
>JANAVB010007798.1:8527045-8639545 GCA_029216955.1 Iris pallida | reverse complement strand
TTTTAGAGAGAGGGAGATGAGAGGGAGGAGAGAGAGAGGACTGAAATAGAGGGGGGGGGGCTGTGCTTGTCGGGTATGAGGGGTTTGGAGTGAGAGAGAGATGGTGACGGTGTGTGTTTTAATAAAGGGAGAGAGAAAGAGTCATATGAAGTGTATGTTTTTGAATTAAGGAAGAGAGAGCGTGATGGTGACATGTGTAGAGAGGGGGGGGGTGTGTACATGCTGCCGGTCATGGGGGGTATGGGAGTGTGTGTGGTTGGGTTTCCTAGGAACATAGGAATACATGGTGAGGGTGTGTGTATTTGAATTTGAGGGAGAGAGAAAGAGTGATAGTGATAGTTTGTGTGTTTGGTGTTTTGTAGGAATTTATTGGTGGTGTGTGTGTGGGTATGATGTAGGGGAGATGTCATGTTGCTTGGGCTGAGTCCCGATGGGTCGGGTTGGGTCACAATTGGGTCTAATTGGGTCCCGGTTATTAAATAACTTAAATTTGCCATTTATAATCATTGATAAATAAATAGTACACGGGGACTCAATTGGATGGGACACAAGTGGCACGTGTATAGTAGGCTCAAAATGGTCCGTGTCCATAACTTGTGTCGACCAGTTTGGGTCAAAATGACGTCTCCAATTCAAGTTGGAATTAAATGAGATTCGGTGGGGTAAATCAAAATTGGTTCAAAAGTCCGTAAAGTTGTGCGATAAAAATGAAGCACAAGAGAGTGTGTTTGAGTGGGACACGAAGGTCATGGGTGTAGAGCGTCTCGAGTAGATCATGCATGGCAAATTGGTTTGGAGAAAATAACTAGTCTTGTGCTCCTAAATTAAAAGTCACGGTAAGGTACACATGATGATCAAAAATAAAAGTGAAAATTTAGTAATAATTAAAAATGATTCAAATGGTCTAATTTGATTCGAAAGTTCTGCGATGCAAATAGAGCACACGGTAACAAGTTTGGGTGGGACATGATATATCAACATGAAGATAAATTTGTCTAGATCAAAATCATAAAGAGCGTTTCGAGGGGTTGACGTCTCTGGTGCTCCAAAAATCAAAGTCACGAATAGTATATTTAATTATCAAAATTAATTACAATAAAAATATTTATCGAAAATAAATCATTTAAAAAATTTAAAATAACCATAAAAATCCAGAGGACTTACACGGATGGTCCTATGGGTACTCCTCCATAGGCCTGTATCATTGTCCATATATATTGTAATGTCCCGCTCCGCACGGTGCATTACGCTGAAGCGTTGACTCAACGAGTCGCGATGACGGAAGGGAATGTATCGATTCAAAACGATGCGAGAGTTACGTTGTCCCGAGCAACGCATCGAACTAAGTCGATGCGAAGAGTTGCCTTGTCCCGAAGAATGCATCGAGTGAATCGATGCGAAGCGCCGCGTTGCCCCGAAGGATAAGTGCGTTGAATCGGCTCGAAGATTCTAAGAAATCGAATCGACCAAGGCGCAAGTCCGAATCGATGCAAGTATTGATTTTAGTTGGTTTCGTGTGCAGGTCATACTTTGACGGGAAAATATTAGAGGTCGATCTTCTGCAATATTTAGTAAGGGGTCCGCGAAATCAAATCGTCGCCTTGCGACGGGCCGAGACTTGGGCATGCTAAGACAAATCGGATGAATAATTCATTGAAGCACGAAGTGCTCGAATGGCTAAGTCAGGAGAGTGGCCGTGCAACAAAGTTAGGGAATCGAGCCGCATCGGCTTGGCGAAACGACGAAGGCGTATCGACTCAAGGTGGGAGGATTGACTTCTTTTTACTCCTTCATTCGATAAGTCAAATATATCATTGTATGCTAAAGTTAACCTATCGACGCCACGGGCGTGGTCCGATCGGGATAAATCATAGTTTGTGTCGAACACTAAGTTAGAACAATCGAAATGAAACGTGCATCCTATGCACGAGTCGCTATGGAACATTGGATATCGCAAAGGCGAGCGCCTCGGTGCGCAAGCCGCAAGAACATGGGATAACTGTACTCGGCGAGTGCCTTAGCGCACGAACCATACCGTGCCTTTGATGCACGAGTTAGACGGCTAGAACATTGAAAGACAATAGGCGAGCGTCCTAGCGCGCAAGTCCCGAACATTGAATGCTAAGTTATAGAACATGGAAATATGGTCGAACGTGCCTACGTGCACGGGATAATAAAAGATGGCTTCGTTGCGAGAGAATACAGTTGTGGCATGAATGTGGCGGAACTGTCGGATATGACATAGTGCCTCGAAAGGTGTTCAAGACCTTCGGGTCGTTCGGTTGACGAGCATTGAGTTGAGGCACGATGCTATTGAATCATTGAAACGAAGTATGAAATGTAAGAACACAGAAAGCTAACGAAAGAGATGCGAGATGATAAGTCTGAGTCTCGGACTCAAGACTATGTTTGGTTGTTTGAATTGATTACTTGAATGATAGGGCGTTGCATGGTCGATTGGAATGGGCTCGAGATTAATGTGATAATAACTCGTGCACGAGTGTTTCCCCCAAACGGTTAAATGCCGGATGCGCCCCGGAACCGATTGGCCGCGGAGGGATCGGATAATCTTTGTAGGCGCACATCAAACTAGATGGGAAAAGCCGCAAATGATGGTATGCAGCGGGAACGTTTCGGTTGTTTGGGATTGTGACCCAACCCGTGAAACGCCGGGCAACCCAACCAAATAGAGAGAAAAGAAGGAGAGAAAAGAAAGGAACTCCTTTAGTCCATTTCGGCGCGGATACGCCAACGGCCCTCATATAGTTAAGGAACGATGGGTTGAAAGTGTAGGCGCGTATGCGTCCTGCATAGAGATCCTGCTTAGAGATGCACATATAACATGACAGGGAAGGATTATGGTGTATTCACCTTGCGTCGGTGCAAGGGCGAGTGCGTCGACTTGGTAAGTCGCGCCACGAATTAAACACGAGATTGCTTGTTTGCTTGTCTATTCAATTTGATAACATGAAGCTATGATAACATGCTTTACGCTTTCAAAGATGCCATGAAATTGACCCTAAGGAGAACATAGCAAGATCATAAGCTAAGTTGCATGGTTCAACGTAAATATTAAAGATGTTGGTTTGGAGAGAGGATCTTTGTTATCAGTACATGCGAGGACGAACGTACTGATCCCCCACCAGCTTCATGCAGGGTGCAGGGAATGGATTGCTCGCGGCGAAGCGTTGCTTGAACGTGTTAAGGCTTGGAATGCCGAAGCGCATTGAAGCGTGCGATCGCATTTGACGCTCGGACTATGCAACTGGATTGATGCGGCCGAGATATAGAAGACATGATGTATGGAACGGTGAAATCCTTTGTGGGCAAGAGAGAACCTGAGTGTTGTAGCCAATCTGGCATATATTATTAGGCTATCGAAAGTCTTTGTAATCTCAGTTTCGAATATCAATAAAGAGAATTGTTTCGTATACTCTGTTTTCTATCGTTGTAAATATCGAATCAAAAGATAACCATTTGAGAACTTGTCATCTTGCCTTGCACGAGCGCAACTCCAGGCTCGTGCGGCATCACGCCCCCTGCGAGGACGATGATTCGGGTGATTCCGGGTCGGGGCGTGACATATATGTCTGACCCAATTCTGACACAATACGTCCTTGACACATGCTGAATATAGTCCTCACATGTCTAGACTCCAAATGGGCTAAAACATTCTAAAACATGGTTGGATGTGATTTTGCATTGTGATGATGTTCATAATAGAAAAGTAACATTGCTTTTGGAGATTGTCCTCGCATGTTTTGGATACTCCTCCATAGGACCGCATCATTGTCCATATTCATGTCTGACCCATTTCTGACACAATACGTCCTCAACTCATGCTGAATATGGTCATCACATGTCTAGACTCCAAATGGGCTAAAAACATGGTTGGATGTGATTTTGCATTGTGATGATGTTCCAAACATTGAGATATAATAGAAAGTAACATTGTTTTTGGAGATCGTCATTTATAGAACCTTCTGGAACCTAGTTACTATACCATGTTATTAGTATCAATATAAATAATGTGTATTGATATATATATTCATTTGTATATAATTTGTAATTGTATGCAGACCGTACCGTATACTAATTTCTTTTCTACAAATTCCATATTCTGAAGCCCCCGTGTCTAATGCTCTAGAAACCTGACCATTTTTTGTAATTGGTCTGAACAGATGTGTTTTAATTCAATCAGAATTTTCCCTGCCATGTGTTCTATCTTGCCTTTGAAGAACCAGGTAGTTTTGTACACATGCTACTATATGCTGCCTGGTTCTGTTGCAGGCATACAGTAAGATATTTTGAGATCCCATCTGTGTTCATGCAATATTTCTTTTGCTTGTTGGTTTGGGCATTGTCACGCCCCGCTTCCATAGGAGCGATCGTCCTCGCTAAGGCGTGATGCCGCACGAGCCTAAATTGCGCTCGTGCAAGGCGGGTTCCATAACGGCCGATTACAACGGCTGCGATGGGGTCGTCGCACAGAAGTCCCAAGCAGATACATTGAATAATAGCAGCAAAAATTTAGAACAAAACACAAGTCATTCAAATGAAGCATTTTATTGATATTGAAACAAAGATTACAATGGGCGCAAGGCCATGATTACAAGTCTCTCAGGCTCACTTTTCTCTTATTTTACAAGTCACTCAGCTCTCTCTATCTCTCAATACATGTCTTGAACCAGCGGATGCTTCAGATAGACGACGTCCATACATTATGTCCCGTATAAGTCCTGACTCCACGCGGTCGCACGCCTCGAATCGCCAAGGAACTCCGTGCCTCGACGCATCAAAGCGAGCTCCGCGCCACGAGCTTCTACCTGTGCCTGCACATGAAAACTGTGTGGGTGTCAGTACTCAACTGTACTGGTGGAATGAGCTTCTCGTCCACCTATACAAAACCGACACGTTCATTTACTTTGTATAACATAGTCCCTTTATGATGTCTTTCTACTCTTGTCTTAGGATCGGTTTTAGGACAGACACCTTGACCTATTTTGTGTCTCAAGACCATCCCGTGCCTGCAACAACGTTAACCTATTAAGTCGTACTTGTCTTTCGGCTTATAATCAAAGACGCAACTACTCGGTAAGACTCCATTTTCATGTGACCGTGCTACAAGTCCATTGTGCCGTGCCTCGTAACTCAGTGAGACTTAACCGCATTGTCGCCTTGCAGCCCTTGCTACTTAATCATCAACTGACCCAATCAAGACTTGTGAACTAAGTGTCACTCGACCAACTTTGTCTTGCGACGATTCCTGACTTAAACTCGAAATGACCCAAATCTAACTTATGCAACTTACATGCCAACACTTAAGACTCGACGCCACATCTCGTGCCAAAGCACGTCGCCTACGTTGCAGCCAATCTTAGGCCCAAACATTGTGTTCTAACCGTACACACATTCAACTAGACTCAATCCAAAGGCACACACGCGGATTGCCGCCATGCCGACTCATCTATATGAATTAGTCACTAGCACCACACGCTATCTTGAACTTATAGCTTTGCTATTCGGCGACCATTTCAGCGCAAGTAGCTAGCCCCGCTGAAAGTTCCCGAATAACCTTAGCGGTTCGTCCAGCTTGGCTATACCGTGTTTTCCTCCAGGACGACGCAGTCCCATGGCGTCCAGGGTTGTCGCTCGTGGAAACTTCTCTTTGTCGACAAGTTGTTCAATGACTATGTAAGACTCGACTCGAACTGACGTCTCACACAGTCATTCTACTTCTAGTGTTACCATCTCTTTCAGGGCCAAGTTCAATACTTCTCACATCTGAGACCTCGCCTCGACGATCCATGGTCGTGAACATTTTTCTTTCTTGTCCTATCCTTTCATTCAACTCAAAAACGACTATTTGAAAGCCCTTTTTCCAACTCAATGAATCAACCGTGACCCGTGCCTTAGAAACACTAAGTCCGTGAAATCGTGCCTTACGCCAATTGATGTTCTGGGTGAAACTATCATCTAAGACACTTTATACGACGGGCCTTAAGGTCGTGAACCAAGTAATTTCGACAACCGCAGAATACGTGGGACAATGCTTAGAATGCCTTTGATAGCCTAACAAAACTTAGCCTAACTTAATCGCACAACAACTCGACGAGCAAAGGCTGCGTCAAGCCTCGCATCGCGGAAACGTGCCACGCATGCGTTCGACTTTGAACGACCAAGTCATCTGGGTGCTAGACTTATGCCACAAATCGTGCAATGCAGCTTAACCTGAGGGACGAGCCAAGGCTATGCCAAGCCTTGGACGATGGGACCGTGAATGCTTTATGAAGCGTTTATGCGGACGACGTCTATGACTTAGGCTAAGTCTTAGCTTGGTGGCGAATACCAACTTTCTTTCTCCCAAGCCACGTGACGAAGGATCGAGTGTCATTTTCAAAGCACGCCGTGCACCAACTCTAAGCCGACCGTTGGACCTTTCCATATTCTAACTCAATTCGACCCGTCGGGATTATTCCCTTAGCTATGTGGATTCGTCTCTTTTATTATCAAGCCTACTTGTGCAAGTTAAAAACATGCGATTTATTATGTGAAGGTTAAGATGAGGCGAGTTCACCGAAACTATCCCACCTGAGCGAGGAGTCGCCTCGACCGAGCGGGCCTTCGAGTCGCCGTTGCATGGCTAAGTTCGAAAGCTGTTGGCATTTCGATTCCTCCGATTGACTGAGCGGGACGGGGCACTATAGGCATCACCTTGCCATGTCGCAGCATTGCTGCACTAGGGTTGTACATCAGTTGGTTAACGGGCAGGCAACAGAACCGAACCGACTTAGTCGGTTATATTGATTATAACTGATTCTGTCCTACATATCCTTAGGTAACCGAACAGTCTGTGTAACCGATCAGAGGTGTCGGTTGTTTGGTTATTTCGATTAAAACAGATGGATAGTTTAGCTCAATTAAGGAAGAACATTAACAATTCTATTGGGAGGGACTTTAAGAAGTAAGAACATTCAAATTTAGTTCAATGATTCATATAACACAACATTTGGAGTTCAGTTCAATTGAATATATTGCTTAAAATTCTAATAGCATTCACAATTGTCATTCGACGCATTACACTATTTATAACATTTGAAAAATGCTTACCAATTTCTAGACCGTGGTCGAGTTTTTTAGTTTGAATATCAATTATTAACCCACGTAGATATCTCACCTGTTAACCTGTAGTAAATATCTAACTCATTAACCCATACTGTAGATAATAAATTAATAACCCGTAATTTATATTCTCGAGAGTGGAAAATTTAATAAACATATATAAAAGTCGGTTGCCACTTGTGTGTGTGTGTGTTGGGGTGGGGGGGGGGGGGGGGGGGGGGGGGTGGCCCAACAGTTGAGGCTAGTGTAGGTTTGTGTTCCAGCCCTGAATATATATATATATATATATATATATCTATATAGGTTAAATCTGTCAGTCGGTTAAATGAAGAGAAAATCATTAACCATAACCGACCAACCCGTAGAATTATGTAGAAATCATTACGGAACCGTCTTAATTTGTTTGGCTAAACGGTACCGACCACTACTCGGTTCGGTTGCCTAACTGAATTTTAGGTTAATATTGAACAACCCTAGCTGCACTCTATTTTGATTCACCATTTTAATTCGTGTAATGCTTGGTCAGTCATTATGGCATTGTGCAAACCAAAATTTCATGTGCTTCTTTGATACTACATTATACACACTGCGACTTTTGTGTATCAGTTTTCACGGTCATGGTCAATTCGAAGGACTTGCAGAGCTAAGCTATTAAAGCAACTTAGAACCAGAGGATCTTGCATAGTTAAATTTTAAAGCCGAAACCATACTTAAGAAATCCATATAGTAGGCAGGCCTACTTTAGTGCCTTTGTGGTAGTATATCATGTTTCATTACTGAAAATTGCCATAAATGTACCGGTGACTCGCGATATACTTTTCTAGTAGTACTGAAATTCAGATCTACTGAACATTGTTTGTATCTACAATTCGTGATATGCTTCTTTGAATACTCTTTCGTATACACAATTCTGCCTTTGAATATTATTTATATAGTAGGTTATTGAACACGATAAGTTGTTGGTATGTGGAAATTAACATAAACTGAATGAGGTCTTTGACTTTCTCCAATCGGGCTTTATTTTGTTTCTTGGTACTAATAAAATTTGAAGGCGCCCTTGCGTAGTTCCTTCAACTCATTCGCTTTTCTGTGATGTGTATAATTATATCGAGTCAACTGTAGTGCCTATTAGTAGTGTTCACTTGATCTGGTCTTATGTTGTTACTTGTTGATAGTAGAAAAGTGAAATTTGATTATCTGGTTGCTTATTATAACAGAAGAAAACCGAGAGCTCACTTTCTTCAAATTCACTCGTAATGAGAATTACATTAAAATTGGGTTTCACCTGCGACAGTTTAAAAGATAGTTAAACTTTTGTTATCAGTTTTCCTTCAATAATACTGAAACTATCACTGTTTATTTTCCTTTTACCTATCTTCAAGTCCTAACAAGTAGATGGTCTTATATAATTTTGTAGATATAATTTTTCCGTCCGTTGCTAGTTGTGACTGATATTGACTTAAATTAGTGCAATATAATTCTATATCAACAGTTTTCTTTCAATTACACCGAATCTATTGTTTTTCCTCTATACCTGTGTTCAAGTCCAATGTGACCTAGTTTACATAGTTCTATATCAAGTAGATGGTCTTATATAATTTTGTAGATATCATTTTTCCGTTCGTTGCTGTGTTGTTGTGACTGATATTGACTTAAATTAGTGCAATCTAATTCTATTTCAACAGTTTTCTCTTAATTACACTGAATCTATTACTTTTCCTCTACTTGTGTTCAAGTCCACATGTGACCTAGTTTACATATTATATATCATTTCTCCAGCCATTGTATGTTATTGGACTTAAAATTTACTGAGATAAAATTTTATTGCTTCCTTAAACTTAATGAAACAGGAGATGACTCTGGCGGAGTATGAAAAGATAAGGGAGGAAAAAAGGAAAGCCCTACTTGCAATGAAGTGTGAAGAGAGAAAGGTAAATTTTGACAAAGAGTTCGACTCCATGCAACGGCTTTCTATAAAGAAAGGAACAGATGAGATCTTCATTAAATTGGTAAGCTTTGCTGCTTTGTATCTTGTTTATGTGCCATCTATTCACCATTTTGGATTTTTAGTATGTTTTTTTCCTATATAAATTCTTCACAGGGTTCCGATAAGGAGGAAAAGAAGGAAAATGCTGATAGGGAGGAAAGAGGAAAGAAGGTACGACATTTGCTAAGGAGTTACATTTTACTCATAATAACCCTGAGATGATACTTGTTGTGTTTGATGGTGATGTTTCGATATGATACTTGTTGTGTTTGATGGTGATGTTTCGATATGATACTTGTTGTGTTTGATGGTGATGTTTCCTTCTACAGGCTCTGAGCATCAATGAGTTTTTGAAGCCGGCTGAAGGAGAAAGGAACTACAACGCTGGTGGTCGTGGACGTGGGAGGGGGCGTGGTGATCGTGCTCAAATCAGGAGTAATTTTGGCGGTGGGAGTGTAAACCACCCAGTCGCCCCTGAAATTGAAGACCCCAGACAATTCCCCATGCTAGGTGGGAAGTAGATTTCTTTTTTTTCTGGGAAGTCACGTGAAACTCCAGTTCCTTTGGATGCAAGTTAGATAATTAAATGTCTGGATTTAGTGAATTCATGACTTCAATTAGCGAAAAGTTATGCGTTGCTAATTTTGCTATCTTGAATATATGATGATGCTATAGAAATTTGATTCTTGGTAGGATATTCTTATGCTTGCAACTGTTCTCGAGAGTACACCATCTTGTGAGCCTGATGAAGTATTGCATGTTGTCATGCTTTGCAGAACGCCCAAGGTAGTAGACTTCAACATTTTGTACATTTTGTTATCCTTCGAGTGACTTCGCTTTCCAGGAGTTCAAAAATACTGCACATTTTGTTTTTGTGCATGCTGGCATTTGCTTTTCAATAGTGTTGGACTTCGATTGGAGGAGTTGTAAGGAGATTGTAAGTATTTGGTTGTAGGCATAGCAAAGCTATATATATATATATATAGCTTTGCTATGCCTACAACCAAATACTTACAATCTCCTTACAATCGTCACGTGTTGGACTTCGATTGGAGTGATTGGAGGAGGGGGGAAGTGGTGGGGTCGGGTGGAGCCCATGTAGCAGGGGGAGGTAAGAGGTGGATCCATGTATAAGGGTGGGAGAGATGGGATCCATGTATAAGGGTGGGAGAGAGTGGTTGTAAAAAGGTTATATTCTAAGAGCATTTCCAACCCTATTGTCTTATTTTGTGTTGTGAATCTTAGGTGGCATGGGACACAAGACTGCCTTGTATAGGTGGCAAAATTATATTCACAAATGACAATAAGTTTAAAAAGTCATCTCCAATGCAAAAGTATTGAGAAGACGATACAAAGTAATTTTTTACAACTTCCAAGAAATTTTTTACTCTTCTACTTCTTTTTATAAACATTTTTATTTACAAATGATGATGTGAACATAAAAATATTGTGAAGTGTATTATTTAGATCTAGACAACCAACTTTATATTGTCTTTGTCATGTCAATTTCACACTTTATTTCACATATGCATTGGAGAAATACTTTTGAAAAAAATGGTTGTCACTCACACTAGGGTTGGAGATGCTCTATGACCTAGTTTAAGTAGCTACAAGTACAAATGCACATTGGTTAATTTGTTGTTGTTGTTCATTATAGGACAGATGAGTTAAACAAAACTTTAATGGAAGGAAAGCAATAAAAAAAGAAGTGGTGGGACATGCCTTAACAAGCCTTAATGGTAGGGCTGGTCCAAATTTGATTAGATCTGGACAGGGGTCGTTAGTTTAACGGGACGAGACGGACCAAAAAGTATTAGAGTCGGACCGGACTCGAACCGTTCAAAACGGATCCGAATTCGGTCGGTCTGCGATTCCACACGGGTCCCAAAAAAAGGGTAAAATAATTTCAGCAACTATAATAGTAAACATTTTGTTCTATTATCTATAAGAACAAAATGTCTAATATCTCTCCAAAATTTTAGAATTTGTTTACTAAGTTATAACATGTTTTATTATCTATAGATTAGAACGACAAATCTTTTTAGACATTGATAAAAATACAGACCCCTAGAAACGGGTCGGGCCGGAATCCCGTTTATTTTGAAAATAGGATCCATCATGACCCGTTAATATCACACGACCCGTCCCGTTTAAATTCCAAATTTTTGGAACCAACTTATTTGGATATTTTTCGGTTCGAGCCGAGTCAGAACCGCGGTTCCTGGAACAGTATGTTGAGCCCTACTTAATGGGAAATAAAGATTCAAACAAAATTTATGTATTGTTTGGAAAGAGGAAAAATTGGGAGAAAGAAAAATGTTGAGGAAAAATGTTAGAAAAACTAAAAGTAGTGGTGTTTGGAAAGGGGAGAAAAAATAAGAGAAAAAATTGAGAGAAAAATTCATATGGGTTCTACTAAAAAAAAATTTCTCCCAGGAGTGGAAAATAAAATGTAGAGAATTGAGAAAGTTTGTGGGAGAAATTAAGCACCCTTTGAAAAAGTTAAGTATCAAATATAATTTGAAAAAAATCAATGATTAATTAGTAATTATATCTTTTCCTATAAACAAAAAAATATTATTTTTAAAATTTTTATTTTTCTACTTTTTGGTCAAATCTAAACTAGTGAAAGAAAAATTAATTTTACTTTTATTTTACTTTCTTCCTTTTTTTTTTTCTCTCTCTAAAGTTCCCAAACACACTGTAAAGACAAAGAGGATGGTGTTGTTTTTTTTTAATAACACATTATTTAATAATTTAAGAGTACTTAACTAGTAAGCTGTTAAACAAAACTTAAAATAAAAAATGTCTAGCATAAAGTCCATCCAGAAGATATAAATGAGAAGAATGTCTGACGAACAACCCACTAAACAGACATCAAATTTCATGGACCCGGAAATTATCTACATATTTTTTTGGGAATTATAGTAATTAGTAAATGTACGTACTTTGCACGTATAAAAATATATAATAAAAATTTTATCCAATTATAGTTAAATACACTTTTAACTCATTTGGTTAAAAGGTATTTTTTTTGTTTGGTTGAATTCGATTATCCATTTTGATAAAATTTTACTTATTTCAACAATTTTTTACATAATTAATTTTTTTAAAATAAAATAGACTGTGATATAATGACGGCTTAGACGGTTCACTTTTGAGCCGTTTTGAAACCTCATTATATAGTGGAAGATTTATAACAGTTTTTTAAATGATTGCTTTCAACACATTGTGTCAGGTCATCGGTAGAAACTTAATACATCAAATTTCAGGCCTCGTTTGGTTCGCGGAATGGAAGAAGGAAATTAATTTCTTGATTTTTTTCCTTAAAAAGATTACAATTTTCACTGATTTTTTTTTTCGGTGTTTGAAAACGTTAAAGAATTTGGTAAGAAAAGTGAATAATATTTCAATGTGGATCACTTACTTTCCTAATTTTTTTCCATTGAAAATTACTTTCGTTTTCTCCTCAATTTTTTTGTCACCTAAATATATAAAAGTAATCATTTTTCTTTTCCAATCTGATGATTCCGCGAATCAAACGAGGTCTAAGTTTATCTAAATTTAAAATTTAAAATGAAGACATGCATTAGTGGTGCATTTAGAGTAGAATTATCTGATTCATTAGATATAGATCGCAATTGCACAGTGTATGGATCTATTATGGGAACCGTCAAAGGAAGTTTTTATAATGTCCACTATTTAAAATAAATTATCTGTTATACAAATAGGAAAAAAAGAGAAAATGTAGTAGCCGAATAGAATAACTTCTCACATTAAGAATATCATATATATAATACCAAAAGTTCAAGGATTCACGGTGGAATCGTGGAACTTTCATATTTCAAAAGGGGAAAATTTATCAAAATCCAAAAATCGTAAAAGTTTTATGAAAATCCACCACAAAATAATATTTTATCGCGTGTCCAGAATTAGCGAAAAATATATAAAAGAGTACGGAATGACCTTTTTGCCCTTCTAATTTATTGAAAACACAATGAAACCGACTCTTCAAAAAAAAAAAAAGTTTCGATTCTTCCTCTTCTTCCATACGTTACTCACTTTCGAATCTAGGTTTTTCTCCTCCAAAATCTTCAAACCTTACTTCAAAAACTCGTCAGTGACTCTCCATTGGCAATCTTCACACAATGTCGTCATCATCAGTTCCCAGAGAGAGCTGATGTGAAGAGAATTAAGAGCTTTTTATCATTCTTCGTGTTAAAATTACGGAGAATATTTCTTCGTGTTAAAAATACGAAGAATGGTCTTTCCCCGTGTTAAATTGACAGAGAATTGCCATTCTCCGTGTTAAAATGACGGAGCATGGTCATTCCCCGTGTTAAAATCACGAAAAATAGCAATTCTCCGTGTTAAATGAATGAGAATGGTCATTCTTCGTGTTAAAATTGTCACGTCCCGAGTCGACAAACCGTTCGTCTCCGGTGTTATTTTGCCGAATCGATCGTCCTCGCTAAGGCGTGATGCCGTACGAGTCTGGAATTGCACTCGTACAAGGCAAGAACGTTACATTGATTTTTATATTGAAACGCCAAGTTAAAACTTCACAAATCACATCAAATTGAGACGCAGTATAGGAAGATAGAAATATGTTTTTCATTCATAGCTTGCAACGAAGTACAAGTCGTAATTACGTTGGATGCCGTTGCGGCTACATTGATTGAAAACAGAAAAGAAACATACTCGACAAGCTGCCTGAACTAACACTTGTCGTTCCACACATTCGCCCTTTTACATAAGCCGTCGATTGAATTGACTTCAAAATACTTCAGCATAGGAAGAGCTTCAAAACGCCTCTTCGTACATCATCTTTCAGTTTAGAGCGCCCGCCGCACCTGGGGAATTGGGGGAGAGGATTAGCACACTTGCCAAGTGGACGAGACGAACCCACTCGTCTAAACCGACTATGATTGTTAAGGTAGGCATGCTTTAGAGTTGTCTTTCTATTTAGAACTAAATGAATTCAGTTCATATCGATAGCCATCTTTGAGTAATAAAGCATACAGTAAAACATAGCAATTTATCCCATTTCTTACCACGACCGTGCTCGTCCCTGCATAAAAACAGAGATAATACTTACTACCTGCATAAGACAATAGGTGAGCATGCTACTATCTTATATGCGTGGTCATCGGTGTTATACACCACGTGGGACTATCTCAACAGCATTTTGGCCTGTTCAAGTCTAGGTTGCAAGCCTGACTGACGGTTCCGCAATGCATCAGTGCCGAAGCACGATTATTCATTCCCCTTAGGTCGATTCGATTCCGATGCCCCGGATACCGATTCAAGAAAAATCAACTTGTGCACAAGCTGTCCATGACCATGCCAATGCGTGTACAGTTTAATATATGCAAACAGTTTTGTATAGCGCGGACAGTATTGAACGACATTATCATTTCTCCCAACTCATGCAACGATTCATTTTTTCCAAAGCCGTACTCCCGATTTAGCATCCCGTGGGCACCAAATTGTCTGAGGCATCATAACCCATAATCGACATTTCATATTATTTTGCAGCACGTGAAATAGTCTATCTTTTTACTAGAACCTTAAACTTTCTCGTTTATGTGAGAAACTTGTATTTTTCAGAGTAGATTACTCTAAATCGATACGTTTTTCCCGAGTTATTGACCTTAGTGGATTGGCATACATTTAACTTGGCATCGTCGATTTGAATGAATTCGAGGCAAAGAAAATTTCGTTTGTGGGACAGAGTAGAAAAGAAGGGGCCGAATCACCCACCAAGTCCTTTGATCGTGCCGACCGTCGAAGCGCTTTGCAACGTTCAAGCTTTAGTTACGCGAGCTCCTGCAATGGCACCAACACTTTGTTAGGATTCCTTCTTTTTCTTGTTTCAAAATTTGTAGATTGCATCCAAAAAAACGACGCAAAAGTACTTCATCAAAATCCAGCGGCAAAAGCTCCAAAAAAATCATACAGCGGTCCGGTCCCGTCGAAGGGACTCTTATATAGAGCTCATTCGCCGAGACGCAGCCCGCTGCATCTAGGACTTATTCCAACAGAAGTCATTCCATTAGTTGGATCGATTCTCGTAACGTCCGTCCAAATCGATTTGATCGATGCCGCAAGGTGTTATCGTTTACTAAGCTCAGCGATCGAGTCAGATGGCCATCTAAGTTCCCGACCGATCTGACTCGACGTAAGCATATTATGAAGTCCGTCGCCTATCGAAAGCGGGGCGCTACCAAAATCACGGAGAATTTTCATTCTCCATGTTAAAATGAAGCATCAATGTAAGTCTCCTGAATTTTAGGGTTTATTTTTATTTTTTTTTCTGAATGAATTATTTTCGATAAAATGTTTTATTATTTAATTGTTTTGATCATTAATGTTCCTTCCCGTGACTTTGACTTTTGGAGCGTCAGGGATGCCAATCTCTGTAAACTCTCTTTACGAGTTTTGAAGTAGACAAGATTATCTTCGTTTTGATATATCATGTCCCACTTGAACTCGTTCCCTTGTGCTCTTTTTGTATCGCGCAACTTCGGGTCAACTTAGACCAGTTAATCGTTGAATAATTATTCCCACTTTTATCCTTGGCCATCGTTTGCACGTTACCGTGACTTTTAATTTAGGAGCACCAGACCAGTCGTTTTCTCAGAACCAACTTCTCATGAATGATCTACTCGAGACGCTCTTCATCCATGACCTTCGTGTCCCACTCAGACACTCCATTTTGTGCTTCATTTTCTTCGCACAATTTTCGGGTCAATTTAGGCCGATTAATTATCTACCGTAAAACCTGATTTATTTTCCAATTTAATTTCGGGACCTGACATCGATCCAACCTAGTCGACCCAAAGTATGGACGTGGCCCACATGAAGCCTACTACCCGCATGACGCTTGTGTCCCATTTATTGGAGTCCCCGCATATTATTTATTTACCCGTGATTATAAATACGTATTTAATTTTATTATTGCACCCTGTCCGATTTCGACCCGACCCGGCTCGACCGAACTCGAACCCAAGCTCCACGTTGTCCTCTCATGACTGTCCAAGCACCCCACATAATTTCCCTATTTTTCTCTATTTTAAATATCTATTTTTGTCTCTACTTTATAAATATCATATATATATATATATATATATATATATATATATATATATATATATATATATATTTTTTTTTTTTTTTTTTATTTTTTTTTTATATATATATATATATATATGCATATAACTCTCTCTCTCTCCTAACACCTACACAAACACACCTCACCCCAACTCCCCTCTCCTTTACAGCTAACCCCCCTTGGCCGACCTCTCTCTCCCCTCCCTCTCTCAAATATCTCTCTCTCTCTCTCACTCTCTTTCTATACATATTATATACATACACACACAACTCACTCTCTCTCTTTACTTTCAAACTCACACACACCCCTACTCCACCACCACAGCCACCCTCACGTACACCACCACCACCACCATGAGCAACACCACCACCTCCTCCCTCTCATCCTACTTCTCCTCCTCCACTCCATCATCATCATCAAGTTCATCATCACCATTATCATCTTCATCTCCATCACCATGAAACCATCACCACCATCATTTTCTTCAACACCACCACCACCGTCCACCACCGCACACCCACTGCCATCGTCGTGCCCGGCCTAGCCCGCACCCGTGCCGTCTTGGCAGCATGCAGCGACAGCTGCAACAGCAAGCTGCTGCAGCAGCAGCTGTGTGCGCATGCGCGCGCACACAAATGCGCGCCACTGCCGCGTGGCCGTGCGCCACCACGTGTCCGGCCCGCCGCCCCCGCGATCTCCCCACACCCCGACGACCTCCGGCGAACTCCCCCGGGCCAGCGTCTCCTTCTCCGACGCGACGAATGGGCTATTTGTGCATTTACGTCGAAATTTCGTCGTGACGCGCGCGGTAAATTCCAGAATTCGTGCTCCGTCGCAGCAAGTTCGTGCATATTTTTTAGGAGATTCGACCGTTGGATCGGCAAAATTCTTGCTCCGTCTCAATCTCGGTATATAGCACTTCACTCCCCTCAATTTTTGTCCGTTAATTTTGTCGTTTGATACCTCAAAACTGGCCACCAAGTTGACGTTTTAAATTGAACTGTTTTTGGACAGTTTCGTGGAGCCGACTTCGTCAGCTCGTAACTCGGCCATCGCAGCTCCGGTTGGTGCGCTACTAGTTCCTCGTGCGCAGCTGGTATAACCCTCTTCCTGCCTCATTTAGGTTTCGTTTCATTATAAGCACGTTCGGTTGGTCGAATTCGACGCCAAAGTTGGCCGTCCAAATTCTTTAATTTGCACTTGTTAAATTCTATTTTTGAACCCGGGACTCCGGATTCGATTTCTGACACCACCAGTAGACTCTTGGCGTCGTTCTGGCATATTTTCATATAAAATTTACTTGATTTGGAAAACGTGGGCCCTGGCACGCATTTCGGTGCAAAGTGGGTCTCACTTTCCGAGTCAACGGGTCACTTTGAGATCGGCTCATCGGAATTCCATTCCGGATATACCGTTGTGTTCGTATCGTCATTCTGAACTCGTTGACATATAATTTGCTGAGTTTTGAAGATATTTGCTCCGACACGCATTTCGATGCAAATCGGATACCAAGTGTCCGTGTCAACGTATCATTTTGAGATCGGCACATCGAAATTCCATTTCGGACATACCGTTGGGTTCGTATCATCATTCTGGATTCGTGGACATATAATTTGCTAGGTTTTGTAGACTTCTATCCTGACACATTTTTCGGTGCAAAGTGTCCAACGGCGGACATCATTTTGACCCAAAATTACCATTTTGCCCCTGTGTCTAAATTGGACTTATGGGTAGGCTATCCTAGCTAATTTGACCATTCTGGACACGTTGGTGATATTTATTTTATCATCCGACAACATCTATAGATTTTGTTTATGTATTATCCTTAATTTGTAATTAATTATTTTTCCAAAAATTGTTACTTTCTGTTTTTGAATTTTTATATATACTCTAATTTCTGTAAAAATCTGGAAAAAATTGTATTTAAATACTATATTAATTTAGATAATTTAATATAATTTTTCCAGCATTTAGGAAGTAATTTTGGTATTTTATAAAAATGGGAAAACAGAACTCATTTTCGGGATACATATGTTTGCTGATTTTTAATAAATAATTATGAGGGTTTATAAATCCCAAAAAAATTAGTATAAATTTCTATAATTAACAAGGATCATTTTGGTATTTTATTTTATATAAAATTGAGCTTTTTGTCTATCTCAATAATTGTTGGAACGTAGGGTACAATTTGATTTAATTATTGAATAATTATGACTTGCAATATTTTGTGTTGTTTTGAGTTATTGTAGTATTGGACCACCCCCTACACTAGTGTATAGATCCTAGGAAGTTAGTTTGTGTATAGTGGCACTCCACATTAGACTTTTATGCTAGGTCCCCACTTGGCTAGTATCCAGTTAGGAGTCGTGTCACACCAGTAGTGTATTATTGAACGTAGCTTAGAACTGAGTTTGTATATCATTATTGACAGGACACCGGACATCTATATCTTCGTACTAGTATTCTTGCTTTGCTCGAGGCAAGTACATCTACAAACTCATTTACTGTCTTTTAATGCTAGAACATGTATTAACCCTGTTAAAATACTGATCCTTGAGGTAGCAAGTTAAATCTTCACATGTTGTATTACTTCCAGTACTTGCCATGCTTAGAAAAGTTCTTATATCTTCATATGCTTCTTACTGGTTCTCAGTACATGTTTTACTATGCTTTATACTACTCGGAGTATTCACATATTTCATACGGCTCCCAGTACCTGCCATGCTTATACTACTCCCAGTATCTCTCACATGTTTTTACTGTTCTCGTATCTCTAACATGATAGAATATGGGTTATGGGGAAACTGTTAGTAGCGTACGTGATCATGCCCCCCTACTCGTACGTACGTACCGAGCAAGGTTGACATTTTATGTATACCTTGTCGTAGGCGCACCAGCTGTATTTGTACGTATGTGCATCTATCGCTTGTTTTACTTGTACGGAAGTACATTTTATACTTATACCACAGTACATTTTTACACCTATTGACGATCACGTACCTGCTACAGTTTTAAATATTACATATGCATCTGTCTCTATGACATATGTGTCCTTGCCATGATAGACTATGAGATGCCATATTTCCTATGTTACTATGATACTGTGATCCCAGTTGTACCATGAGGCCATGTTTCCAGTATTTCCTGTTTTATAGATTTATCACACCATGTTTCTTGTTGTACATCTCTTTCATTATATGTTCAGTACTTTAGTTGTAGAGGTTGTACTTGCTACCAAACTGACAGGATAACGTTGTAGGTATACTTTCGAGGAGGAATTGCTATGTGTTACATATTATGGCACTGATTTTGAGGACCTGGCCTTAGCTCCAGAAGAGGCCCCAGCGGGGAACCTTGCTTAGATATTTCTTTCATGTATTTTGAGACTTAGACTTTGTCTATACTTATATTTGGATACTGGACTTTGTCTCCAGTTAGATACTTTGGAAGTGTATTATTAAGTCTGTACTTGTTTACCTTCGCTTATAGATGCTGTGTTGTGATGAACTTTAAATATGATTTTAGAACTGTTAGTAGCTTAGATCCTTTATTGTCTATTCTTAGAACAGCTTACTACGCTTTAACAAGCGTAGGCTGGACATGGCTCGGCCCGGCCCAACAATTTGGGTAACGGGTCGTGACATATTCTTTGTGGCGGCCCATGCAGGTCCAGACTTAAGTTGTTTGGTTACGTTATTGTACCAAGCATGCTTGCAATTAGGATCTAAGACAACTTGTTAACACTAGGAATAAACATTTAGAACACCTAGAGGATTACTAGGATTGCAACATAGAAGAACTCGTCACAGCATAGGACCGTTAACTGTATTTAGTATCTTGTTTAAAATTCAGTGGGTTACAATTTTGACCAGGATAATACCCTTGGAATGACCCCGAGGATCTCACTCTAATCTTATCTAGAAATCTGTTTCCACTTATTTTCATTTGATCTTTCTTAAATTCGTTGTTGAATTTAATTTCTGATTTTCGTTGTTGACTTTGAATCTTGCATCGTGCTAAATTTTGTGGATTAAATTATGATATATCCTGATAAGGTAAACGTATGCTTTAGTTATGGAGTTTAGAATTTATCGCATCCATATTAGCTGGTATGACAAAAATATAGAGCCTGATTTTGGATATACTATCCTATTCATAGAATTTAGATTTTCTTGCAGCCATACCGGTTGGCGTGGTAAGGAATCTAGATGATATGACTATAGGGTGTATACCTTAGTTATGGACTCCCTCGTTTATTGCATATAAGCTTACTGGTGTGGCGAGAATTCTGGCAACATGATTTCAGGAAGACGTGTATGGTTATCAGATCATATCTCAACTTGGTTCACTTTGTTATGACCGAATGAGCAAGAATAAATTCTTATTATTATCATTCTTCCCTGTCTTGATTAACTCTGTTCTATCTACATCTACAACTAGGATTATAGGTTCTCTAGGATTCTCCAACATGATTGCCTTCATGTTATCTTTTTGGACATAATTATTTTTGTGTTCCATCTTTCCTATGACTTGACTAAACTTTTCTTTGTTAACCTCTTGGATAATTCTTCTCGTCATGCATCTCGCTGTCTTCGTACCATTTTTGGAGATATTTTGATTAACTTTCCTGTCTTGCTTGACCTTTAACTTGTTTGGACACTGTTATGGATTGCTTGACCCAGTCTTAGACCTTGTTACCTTCTATTTGATAGATGACCGAAATAGCCAAACCTTGTTAACTGATTCCATAGTATAACTATAAATGTATTGTGTGATTGTGATAAATACTTTTCCTAGGGATTGGTTAGATTAAGCTTATAGGACAAGTATGGATGACTGACTGTAGTAGACTGGGAAACCATTAAAAACGATTGTATTGATAGTATGACTTGATGATAGGGTATCTAAGATGGAAAAATGAGATATTATATTGTTATGACTATGGATTGAGAATTAGAATCTTGTGCTTAGCAGTTTGAGGATTTAGCATTTGTAGAATTTTGGTTGGTTATCTGTAGCTAATTGCATGTGATTAGAGGGTAGATCGATATGTGGAATGATATAGAATAAGTTAGAATGAGATATGATATTGCGTACGAGATCGGAAAGATATCAGTTAAAAAGACAAAGAGCAAGACAAAGACATATGTACATTAGTAATTAATAAATCGGGAGTTTTGAAATCGAGGATTTATATTCGGAGAACTTGTTGAGTAAAAAAAGAGAAATGCTCTACGCCAGGAATAAGAATTGAACGTATAATTTCAAGGAGAAGCTGTAGGAAAGGATTGACGACAATTAATGCTAAGGAACTGTGGATTGATAGAATATGGATACTTAGGATACGATAAGGAAATCCAGTATTTACAAATTGAGGTTGGAAATATGATTGATGATTAAGCATTTTAGGCTTATAAACATACCCAAAGAATAACCTATAGTTTAGGGTATACATAAAGGTTTCATGTTAGTATGGAAGATTTTAAAGGATATATGACGTAGTTTATGAAAGAAGGACTTTGTTGAACCTAAACCAAAAAGATTGTAAAGAAAAACGGAAGAGATGATTACAAGGGTAGTAGATTGAGTATCGTAGCCAGAGCAGCTACATGTTATAATTTGACCTATTGGATGATTTTTAATTTCGAGGACGAAATTTTTGTAAGGTGGGTAGGATATAAGCCCCCTGAATTTTAGGGTTTATTTTTATTTTTTTCTGAATGAATTATTTTTGATAAAATGTTTTATTATTTAATTGTTTTGATCATTAATGTTCCTTCCCGTGACTTTGACTTTTGGAGCGTCAGGGATGCCAATCTCTGTAAACTCTCTTTACGAGTTTTGAAGTAGAAAAGATTATCTTCGTTTTGATATATCATGTCCCACTTGAACTCGTTCCCTTGTGCTCTTTTTGTATCGCGCAACTTCGGGTCAACTTAGACCAGTTAATCGTTGAATAATTATTCCCACTTTTATCTTTGACCATCGTTTGTACGTTACCGTGACTTTTAATTTAGGAGCACCAGACCAGTCGTTTTCTCAGAACCAACTTCTCATGAATGATCTACTCGAGACGCTCTTCACCCATGACCTTCGTGTCCCACTCAGACACTCCATTTTGTGCTTCATTTTCTTCGCACAATTTTCCGGTCAATTTAGGCCGATTAATTATCTACCGTAAAACCTAATTTATTTTTCAATTTAATTTCGGGACCTGACATCGATCCAACCTAGTCGACCCAAAGTATGAACGTGGCCCACATGAAGCCTACTACCCGCATGACGCTTGTGTCCCATTTATTGGAGTCACCGCATATTATTTATTTACCCGTGATCATAAATACGTATTTAATTTTATTATTGCACCCTGTCCGATTTCGACCCGACTCGGCTCGACCGAACTCGAACCCAAGCTCCACGTTGTCCTCTCATGACTATCCAAGCACCCTACATAATTTCCCTATTTTTCTCTATTTTAAATATCTATTTTTGTCTCTCCACTTTAAAAAAAAATAAAAAAAAATAAAAAATAAATAAATAAATAAATAAATAAATATATATATATATATATATATATATATATATATATATATATATATATATATATATATATATATATATATATATATATATATATATAACTCTCTCTCTCTCCTAACACCTACACAAACACACCTCACCCCAACTCCCCTCTCCTTTACAGCTAACCTCCCCTTGGCCGACCTCTCTCTCTCCCCCCTCTCTCAAATATCTCTCTCTCTCACTCTTTCTATACATATTATATACATACACACACAACTCACTCTCTCTCTTTACTTTCAAACTCACACACACCCCTACTCCACCACCACAGCCACCCTCACGTACACCACCACCACCATGAGCAACACCACCACCTCCTCCCTCTCCTCCTACTTCTTCTCCTCCAGTCCATCATCATCATCAAGTTCATCATCACCATTATCATCTTCATCTCTATCACCATGAAACCATCACCACCACCATTTTCTTCAACACCACCACCACCGTCCACCACCGCACACCCACTGCCACCGCCGTGCCCGGCCTAGCCCGCCCCCGTGCCGCCTTGGCAGCATGCAACGGCAGCTGCAACAGCAAGCTGCATTAGCAGCTGTGTGCGCATGCGCGCGCACACAAACGCGCACCACTGCCGCGTGGCCGTGCGCCACCACGTGGCTGGCCCGCCGCCCCCCGCGAGCTCCCCACACCCCGGCGACCTCCGGCGAACTCCCTCGGGCCAGCGTCTCCTTCTCCGATGCGACGCATGGGATATTTCTGCATTTACGTCGAAATTTCGTTGTGGCGCGCGCGGTAAATTCCAGAATTTGCCCTCCGTCGCAACAAGTTCGTGCGTGTTTTTCAGGAGATCCGACCGTTGGATCGGCGAACTTTTTGCTCCGTCTCAATCTCGGTATATAGCACTTCACTTTCCTCAATTTTCGTCCGTTAATTTTGTCGTTTGATACCTCAAAACTGGCCACCAAGTTGACGTTTTAAATTGAACTGTTTTTGGACAGTTTTGTGGAACCGACTTCGTCAGCTCGTAACTCCGCCGTCGCAGCTCCGGTTGGCGCACTACCAGTTCCTGTGCACAGCTGGTATAATCCTCTTCCTGCCTCCTTTAGGTTTCGTTTCATTATAAGCACGTTCGGTTGGTCGAATTCGACGCCAAAGTTGGCCGTCCGAATTCTTTAATTTGTACTTGTTAAATTCTATTTTTGAACCCGGGACTCCGGATTCGATTTCTGACACCACCAGTAGGCTCGTGGCATCGTTCTGGCATATTTTCATATAAAATTTGCTTGATTTGGAGAACGTGGGTCCTGACACGCATTTCGGTACAAAGCGGGTCCAACTTTCCGAGTCAACGGGTCACTTTGAGATCGGCTCATCGGAATCCCATTCCGGATATACCGTTGAGTTCGTATCGTCATTCTGAACTCGTTGACATATAATTTGCTAAGTTTTGAAGACATTTGCTCTGGCACACATTTCGGTGCAAACCAGATACCAAGTGTCCGCGTCAACGTATCATTTTGAGATCGACATATCGAAATTTCATTTCGGACATACCGTTGGGTTCGTATCATCATTCTGGATTTGTGGACATATAATTTGCTAGGTTTTGTAGACTTCTATTCTGACACATTTTTTGGTGCAAAGTGTGTCCAACGGCGGACATCATTTTGATCCAAAATTACCGTTTTGCCCCTGTGTCTAAATTGGACTTATGGGTAGGCTATCCTAGCTAATTTGACCGTTCTGGTCACGTTGGTGATATTTATTTTATCATCCGACAACATCTGTAGATTTTGTTTATGTATTATCCTTAATTTGTAATTAATTATTTTTCCAGAAATTGTTACTTTCTGTTTTTGAATTTTTATATATACTTTAATTTTTGTAAAAATTTGGGAAAAATTATATTTAAATACTATGTTAATTTAGATAATTTATTATAATTTTTCTAGCATTTAGTAAGTACTTTTGGTATTTTATAAAAATGGGAAAACAGAACTCATTTTCGGGATACATATGTTTGCTGATTTTTAATAAATATTTATGAGGGTTTATAAATCCCAAAAAAATTAGTATAAATTTCTATAATTAACAAGGATCATTTTGGTATTTTATTTTATGTAAAATTGAGCTTTTTGTCTATCTCAATAATTGTTAGAATGTAGGGTACAGTTTGATTAAATTATTTAATAATTATGACTTGCAATATTTTGTGTTGTTTTGAGTTATTGTAGTATTGGACCACCCCCTACACTAGTGTATAGATCCTAGGAAGTTAGTTTGTGTATAGTGGCACTCCACATTAGACTTTTATGCTAGGTCCCCACTTGGCTAGTATCCAGTTAGGAGTCGTGTCACACCAGTAGTGTATTATTGAACGTAGCTTAGAATTAAGTTTGTATATTATTATTGACAGGACATCGGACATCTATATCTTCGTACTAGTATTCTTGTTTTGCTCGAGACAAGTACATCTACAAACTCATTTACTGTCTTTTAATGCTAGAACATGTATTAACCCTGTTAAAATACTGATCCTTGAGGTAGCAAGTTAAATCTTCACATGTTGTATTACTTCCAGTACTTGCCATGCTTAGGACAGTTCTTATATCTTCACATGCTTCTTACTGGTTCTCAGTACATGTTTCACTATGCTTTATACTACTCGGAGTATTCACATGTTTCATACGGCTCCCAGTACCTGCCATGCTTATACTACTTCCAGTATCTCTCACATGTTTTTACTATTCTCGTATCTCTAACATGATAGAATATGGGTTATGGGAAAACTGTTAGTAGCGTACGTGATCATGCCCCCCTACTCGTACGTACGTACCGAGCAAGGTTGATATTTTATGTATACCTTGTCGTAGGCGCACCAGCTGTATTTGTACGTATGTGCATCTATCGCTTGTTTTACTTGTACGGAAGTACATTTTATACTTGTACCACAGTACATTTTTACACCTATTGACGATCACGTACCTGCTACAGTTTTAAACATTACATATGCATCTGTCTCTATGACATATGTGTCCTTGCCATGATAGACTATGAGATGCCATGATCCCTATGTTACTATGATACTGTGATCCCAGTTGTACCATGAGGCCATGTTTCCAGTATTTCCTGTTTTATAGATTTATCACACCATGTTTTTTGTTGTACATCTCTTTCATTATATGTTCAGTACTTTAGTTGTAGAGGTTGTACTTGCTCCCGTCCTGACAGGATAACGTTGTAGGTATACTTTCGAGGAGGAATTGCTATGTGTTACATATTATGGCACTGATTTTGAGGACCTGGCCTTAGCTCCAGAAGAGGACCCAGCGGGAAACCTTGCTTAGATATTTCTTTCATGTATTTTGAGACTTAGACTTTGTCTATACTTATATTTGGATACTGGACTTTGTCTCCAGTTAGATACTTTGGAAGTGTATTATTAAGTCTGTACTTGTTTACCTTTGCTTATAGATGCTGCGTTGTGATGAACTTTAAATGTGATTTTAGAACTGTTAGTAGCTTAGATCCTTTATTGTCTATTCTTAGAACAGCTTACTACGCTTTAACAAGCGTAGGCTGGACATAGCTCGGCCCGGCCCAACAATTTGGGTAACGGGTCGTGACAATCAACTAGAACCCCAGTTAGAGAAGCGAGAGCTGATGTAAAGAGAATTAAGAGCTTTTTGTCATTCTCCGTGTTAGAATCACAGAGAATTGACATTCTCCGTGTTAAAAACACGAAGAATAGCCTTTTTTCGTGTTAAATTGACGGAGAATTACCATTCTCGACGGAGAATTACTATTCTCCGTGTTAAAATGACGGAGAATGGTCATTCCCCGTGTTAGAATGTAGGAGAATGGCCATTCTCTGTGTTAAAATTATAGAGAATTGTCATTCTCCGTGATAAGAGCTATTCCCTTGTTAATATGCAGGAGAATAATCATTCTTCGTGTTAAAATCACGAAGAATGGTCGTTTTTCGTTGTAAAATTACGTAGAATGACCATTTTTCGTGTTAGAATGCAGGAGAATGGCCATTTTTCGTGTTAAAATTACGGATAATGACTATTCCCCGTGTTAAGATCACGAAGAATGGTATTTTTTTCTTTCTTTTTTTAAAAGTATATATTGTTTGATATCGTACTTTTCATTATTGTTTGTTTTATATCAGTACAAACAACTGAGAAGCTCAAAGAGACAAATAAAAGGCTTAGGAATGAGAAAAGCGAGCTTCAGAAACAAGTTTAATCGTTGCAGAATGAAGCCATTAAAAAGGATCTAATCGTCGAAAAACTTCAAATCTCTCCACGAAGATGATGATGAGCGATGATCAGAGTTCGACTGAATAAAAGCACAGTGAACCATGAACGATCTTTGCGATCTCTGCTGAAGATGAGAGCAATGGAATTCAGATCTCTAGTGAAGAAGAAGAAGAAGACGAAAATCGCAATCTAAATCTGAGTTTGTGAATTCAAATACATATATATGACCAAATTTGCGCGAAGGGATAGCTATGGTATTATCAAAATGACAATTTTTGTAAATACAGAGCATCTAAAGTGAATCTTGAAATATTTAACGTAAAAATACATAATGTTGGATATTTCATAAAACCCACCCTACGGGTGGGTTTTTCATAAACACCCACCCCGAAAGTGGGTATCTCAGCAATTTCTAGTTCCAAAAGTGTCATTTTTTAACTTTATATGTGTCAAAATATATTTAAATTAACTATAAGAGTAAAACATGTAAATAACATACCTTCCTATTAACATAATTACTAATCACTAATAGTTACACATTTTTACTATAATAAACAGAATAAACGTTCATCATCTCAAAATAAATTTACTTTACAAGATTTTATACTATTTCAAAATAGATTTGTTATGCAAGTATACATTTAGAAAGTGAATTTAAAAATGAGGAAAAAAACATACAAAAAATACGTGCAATGCACGTACAAGACTTCTAATATATATAAAGGGGGAATATGATAAGGATTATTGTAGATAGGGATAAGGACATACATATTTAGGTTTATCCACAAAGTATAACACTTTTTTTTGGATGCTCACTTTGATCATTGTTTTATTACCTATCTTTTGGGAAATTTCTAAAACAGAATAATAATATTCTTGAGGAATATAATTCTCTAGGAATCCAAGTGGATGTGAGTCAAGTTGTCTCATTAAAACCTTTCAAAATAAAAATTCAATGGAATATCATCAAAAAAAGTACAATACGCAAAGACATGTTTCAAGATGTCTCCAATAGTATCTTCATGATGCTTACATCTACATGATGACCCCCCCCAACCCAAAAAAAATGAGAGAGAGAAAAAAATAATTTAATTCTTATATCAATTCAAATGAAAAAGAAAAATAAAACTCCATAACTAATACTTGTGAATATTATATCTCACCTTAATACTTTATTTGTCTATACATTTATATGCATTATCCTTATATCCTCATGAAATAGTTTTAGGCATTTTTTGTAATGCCTGAAAGCTCGCAACTCTCCCTTATATGTTGAACTGGTGAAACCATAGCATACACATTCTCTATTTGCTTTATTAAGTGTAAGAATGATTGGACGAATTTGTCACAGTGTTTTGCTTCATTATTCACCGAAAATACCTGCAATACCGTTTAGAAAATATATATGATTTGTGATATCCCCTTAAGGTGATCAGATACTGTCACGACCCGCACCCTGATTAGGGACACGAGAACGTGGGTACGTCCAGCCTACGCCGCAGTGTCGGCGGTAGAACGCTGTATAGGTCATCTATAACATCTAACATCTAACAACAAGATATATAAACCTGTCATCTCCGCACGGAGGTATAACATAACATCTCAACTCTATATCTCAAACACAAGTCTAGGAAAGATAGAGCATGATATGGAATCAGATAAAAGGAAGAAACTGAATATAAATAGAGTTATCACACCACACAAAGTAGATGTCCAACACAAATAAGTACAAGACCTGAAATATAACTAAGTCACAACTAACAATCGGAACAATCCGATACAAACTGAAAACTATAAACACTAGACTAGACTAGGCACCCTCTACTGAGCTAGATGCTCCTCAGGCTCCTGAAGGTCACCCTCATGTGTCCCATAGAACGTAGGACAGTCACCATCATCATCTGTAATATTTTCAACAGGTCCAGTCAGGACATGAACAAGCACAATACATCTCATGCAGTTCATATCATGTTGGGAAATATAAAGCATGCAAAGAGTAAGATACATGGACTGTAAAGAATATATATAAAAACGAGAGAGATTTGATAACTGGAAATATCTATATATATGATAAGTAAGAACTGTAGGTAACCTGTGATTTAGAGAATGAGATGGTTATATAAACGGGTTAGGACAATGCAAGGGTAACTCCATCATACGTGAGTGTACCATGGACATATACATGATTTCACAAGATTTCACAAGATGGGATTTTGATCACATAACCATTTCCTACTCACCCTCCCCAATCAATACACAAGGATTCAGTCAAGTTACGTTACCTTGCACAAGAGGTTTTTATCATGTTTGCTCACGTGATCATGAGAGTACAAGATTGCACAAGAGTATACATGAATAGAGGTGTACATGAAATGCAAGATGTTCGTGAAAAGTGTAAGCCCCCTGAATTTTAGGGTTTATTTTTATTTTTCTTAATAAATTATTTTCGATAAGTGTTTTATTATTTAATTGTTTTTGATCATTAATGTACCTTTCCATGACTTTGACTTCTGGAGCGTCAGGGATACCAATCTCTGTAAACTCTCTTCACGAGTTTTGAAGTAGACGAGATTATCTTCGTTTTGATATATCATGTCCCACTTGAATTCGTTCCCTTGTGCTCTTTTTGTATCGCGCAACTTCGGGTCAACTTAGACCAATTAATCGTTGAATAATTATTCCCACTTTTATCTTTGATCATCGTTTGCACGTTATCGAGACTTTTAATTTAGGAGCACCAGACCAGTCGTTTTCTCAGAACCAACTTCTCATAAATGATCTACTCAAGACGCTCTTCACCCATGACCTTCGTGTCCCACTAAGACACTCCATTTTGTGCTTCATTTTCTTCGCACAACTTTCGGGTCAATTTAGGCTGATTTATTTTCTACCGTAAAACCTAATTTATTTTCTAATTTAATTTCGGGACCCGACATCGATCCAACCTAGTCGACCCAAAGTATGGACGTGGCCCATATGAAGCCTACTACCCACATGAAACTTGTGTCCCATTTATTGGAGTCTCCGTATATTATTTATTTATCCATGATTATAAATCCCTATTTTTAATTCAATTATTGCACCCGGTTCGATTTTGACCCGACCCGGCTCGACCGAACCCGAACCCAAGCTCCAGGTTGCCCTCTCATGACTGCCCAAACACCACACATAATTTTTCCTATTTTTTCCCTATTTTTTCCCTATTTTAAATATTTATTTTTCTCTCTCCACTTTAGAAATATTCTATATGTATATATATATATATATATATATATATATATATATATATATATATATATATATATATATATATATATATATATATATATATATATATATATATATATTACATATATGTATATATATATATATATATATATATATATATATATATATATATATATATATATATATATATATATATATAACTCTCTCACTCTCTCTTTATAAAAATATATATATATATATAACTCTCTCACTCTCTCTTTATTAATACAAACACTCACACACCCCCTCACCTCCACCTCACAGTACCCCCCCTCTCTTGGACCGACTCCCCCCTCTCTCTCTTACAAATATCTCTCTCTCTCTCTCTCTCTTTTTAAATATCAACTCTCTCTCTCACTCTCTTCAAACTCACCCACACAAATATTAAACTCTCTCCCCCTCTCACTCCATGGCCGAACCATACCCCCCCTCTACAGTCGACCACCTCCTCCTCCATTCTTCATCAAGCACCACCACCACCATGAGCAACACCACCTCCTCCTCCCTTCTCCTCCTCCTTCTCCATTCACCAACATCACCATCATCAAAACCACTCCCACCACCACCACATCCGCGCCACCACCTCCACCAACACCATCGCACATCCGCCCCCGTCGTGCCCGGCGCTGCACCGCCGCTGCCCTGGCCGGCCGGGCGCAGCAGCAGCTGTGGGCATGCATGCACGTGCGCACGTACGCGCGGATGCGTGCGATGGCCGTGCGCCACTTCGTGGCCGGCCCGCACCACCGCGGGGACCCCACAACTCCGACGAGCTCCGGCGAACTCCCCCGGGCCAGCGCCTCCTTCTCCGATGCGACGCATGGGCTATTGGTGCATTTACGTCAAAATCCCGTCGTGACGCGCGATTTCATGCTTCAGAATTCGCGTCTCGGGACAGCAACTTCGTGCGTATTTTCTGGGAGATCCGACTGTTGGACCGGTGAACTCCTTGCTCCGTCTCAATCTCGGTATATAGCACTTCAGTCTTCTCAATTTTCGTCCATTAATTTCGTCGTTTGATACCTCAAAACTGGCCACCAAGTTGACGTTTTAAATTGAACTATTTTTGGACAGTTTCGTGGAGCCGACTTCGTCAGCTCGTAACTTCGCCGTCGCAGCTCCGGTTGGCACGCTACCAGTTCCTGTGCGCAGCTGGTATAACCCTCTTCCTGCCTTCTTTAGGTTTCGTTTCATTTTAAGCACGTTCGGTTGGTCGAATTCGACGCCAAAGTTGGCCGTCCGAATTCTTTAATTTGCACTTGTTAAATTCCATTTTTGAATCCGGGACTCCGAATTCAATTTCTGACACCACCAGTAGACTTGTGGCATCATTCTAGCATATTTTCATATAAAATTTGCTTGATTTGGAGAGCGTGGGCCCTGGCACGCATTTCGGTGCAAAGCGGGTCCTACTTTTCGAGTCAACGGGTCACTTTGAGATCGGCTCATCGGAATCCAGTTTCGGATATACCGCTGAGTTCGTATCGTCATTCTAGACTCGTTGACATATAATTTTTTGAGTTTTGAAGATATTTGCTCCGGCACGCATTTCGATGCAAACCGGATACCAAGTGTCCGCGTCAACGTATCATTTTGAGATCGGCACATCGGAATCCTATTTCGGACATACCGTTGGGTTCGTATCATCATTCTGGATTCGTGGACATATAATTTGCTAGGTTTTGTAGACTTCTATCCCGACATATTTTTCGGTGCAAAGTGTGTCGAACGGCGGACATCATTTTGACCTGAAATTACCGATTTGCCCCTGTGTCCAAATTGGACTTATGGGTAGGCTATCCTAGCTAATTTGACCGTTCTGGACACGTTGGTGATATTTATTTTTATCATCCGACAACATCTGTAGATTTTGATTATGTATTATCCTTAATTTATAATTAATTATTTTTCCAAAAATTGTTACTTTCTGTTTTTGGATTTTTATATATATTTTAATTGCTGTAAAAATTTGGAAAAAATTATATTTAAATACTATGTTAATTTAGATAATTTATTATAATTTTTACAGTATTTAATAAGTACTTTTGGTATTTTATAAAAATGGGAAAACATAACTCATTTTCAGGATTCATATGTTTGCTGATTTTTAATAAATATTTATGAAGGTTTATAAATTCCAAAAAAATTAGTATAAATTTCTATCATTAACAAGGATCATTTTGGTACTTTATTTTATATATATTTAAGCTTTTTGTCTATCTCAAAAATTGTAGGAACTCAGTGTACAGTTTTATTTATTTATTGAATAGTTACGACTTGCATGTTTTGTGTTGTTTTGAGTTATTGTAGTATTGGACCTCACCCCGCACTAGTGTAAAGACCCTAGGAAGTTAGTTTGGATATAGTTGCCCACCACATTAGACTTTTATGCTAGGTCCCCACTTGGCTAGTATCCAGTCAGGAGTCGTGTCACACCACTAGTGTAATATTGAACATAGCTTAGAACTGAGTTTGTATATCATTATTGACAGGACACCGAACATCTATATCTTCGTACTAGTATTCTTGCTTTGCTCGAGGCAAGTACATCTACAAACTTATTTACTGTCTTTTAATGCTAGAACATGTATTAACCCTGTTAAAATACTGATCCTTGAGGTAGCAAGTTAAATCTTCACATGTTGTATTACTTACAGTACCTGACATACTTAGGACAGTTCTTATATCTTCACATGCTTCTTACTGGTTCTCAGTACATGTTTTACTATGAATTATACTGCTCTGAGTATTCACATGTTTTATACTGCTCCCAGTACCTGCCATGCTTACGCTGTTTCCAGTATCTCTCACATGTTCTATATCGTTCTCGTATCTCTCACATGTTAGAATATGGGTTATGGAAAAACTGACAGTTGAGTACGTGATCATGACCCCCTTCTCCGTACGTATGTACCGAGCAAAGTTTCATTTTATATGAATACTGCGCCGTAGGCCTTATCTCAAAGCAGTTTTGTGCGTATGTACATCTAACGCCTTTTCACTTGTACGGAAGTACATTTTATTATGTGCCCCCTGCACATTATACATTTATTGACTGATCACGTACCTGCTCCAGTTTTAAACATTAGATATACATGTGTCACCTTGACAAATATATTTTACCGTGATTCCAGTCATACCATGATTCCAGATATGCCATGTTTCCTATGTTACTATGATACTGTGATCCCAGTTGTACCATGATGCCATGTTTCCAGTATTTCCTATTTTATAGACTTATCACACCATGTTTCTTGTTGTACATCTCTTTTATTATATATTCAGTACTTTAGTTGTAGAGGTTGTACTTGCTCCCGTCCTGACAGGATAACGTTGTAGGTATACTTTCCGAGGAGGAAATACTATGTGATTGATATTATGGTACTAATTTTGAGGACCTGGCCTTAGCTCCAGAAGAGGCCCCAGCGAGAAACCTTGCTTAGATATCTTTCATGTGTTTTGAGACTTAGATTTTGGTCTGTACTTATATTTGGATACTGGACTTTGTCTCCAGTTAGATACTTGAAAGTGTATTATTAAGTCTGTGCTTATCTTACCTTCGCTTGTAGATGCTGTATTGTGATGAACTTTAAAATATAATTTTAGAACTGTTAGCTACTTAGATCCTTTATTGTCTATACTTAGAACAGCTTACTACGCTTTAACCAAGCGTAGGCTGGACATGGCTCGGCCCGGCCCAACAATTTGGGTAACGGGTCGTGACATATTTTTAGTGGTGGCCCATACAGGTCCTGACTAAATTGTTTGGTTACGTTATTGTACCTAGCATGCCTGCAATTAGGAACTTAAGGTAATTATACAACATTAGGAATGACGCTTAGAACACCTAGAGAATTTCTAGGATTGCAACATAGGAGAACTCATCATAGCATAGGACCGTTAGCTATAATTAGCCTCTTGTTTGTATTTCAGTGGGTCAATTTAGACCAAGTTTGTACCCTTGGGATGACCCCTGAGGATCTCACTCTAATCTTACCTAGAAATCTGTTTTCGCTTATTTCTATTTACTCTCCTTTAAATTCGTTGTTGAATTTAATTTCTGATTTTCGTTGTTGACTTTGATCTTGCATCGTGATAAATTTTGTGGATTAAATTATGATATGTCCTGATAAGGTAAACGTCTACTTTATTTATGGAGTTTAGAATTTATCGCAGCCATATTAGCTGGTATGACAAAAACATAGAGCCTGATTTTGGATATACTATCCTATTCATAGAATTTAGATTTTCTTGCAGCCATACCGGTTGGCGTGGTAAGGAATCTAGATGATATGACTATAGGGTGTATACCTTAGTTATGGACCCCCTCGTTTATTGCATATAAGCTTACTGGTGTGATAAAAATTCTGGCAACATGATTTCAGGAAGACGTGTATGGTTATCAGATCATATCTCAGCTTGGTTCACTTCGTTATGACCGATTGAGCAAGAATAAATTCTTATTATCATTCTTCCCGTCTTGATTAATTCTGTTCTATCTACATCTACAACTAGGATTACAGGTTCTCTAGGACTCTCCAATAGGATTGCTTACGCGTTATCTTTTTGGACATAATTATTTTTGGGTTCCATGTTTCCTATGACCTGACTAAACTCTTTTTCGTTAACCTCTTGGGTAATTCTTCTCGTTATGCATTCCGTTGTCTTCGTACCATTCTTGGAGATATTCCGATAAACTTTTCCGTCTTGTTTGACCCTTTAACTTGTTTGGACACTGTTATGGATTGCTTGACCCAGTCTTAGGCCTTGTTACCTTCTATTTGATAGACGATCGAAATAGCCAAATCTTGTCGACTGATTCTGTAGTATAACTATAAATGTATTGTGTGATTGTGATAAATACTTTTCCTAGGGATTGGTTAGATTAAGCTTATAGGACAAGTATGGGTGACCGACTGTAGTAGACTTGGAAAACCATTAAGAATGATTGCATTGATAGTATGACTCGATGATAGGGTATCTAAGATTGAAAAAAAATGAGATAGTATATTGTTATGACTATGGATTGAGGATTAGAATCTTGTGCTTAGAGTTTGAGGATTGAGTATTCTTAGGACTTTGATGACCAAGTGATTATTGGTTATCTACGAGCTAATTACATGAGATTAGAGGGTAGATCGATATGTGGATTGATAGAATATGGATACTTAGGATACGATAAGGAAATCCAGTATTTACAATTGAGGTTGAAAATATGGTTGATGATCAAGCATTGTAGGTTTATAAACATACCCAGAGAATGACCTATATATTTTGGGGTATACATAAATGTTCCATATTAGTATGGAAGATTTTAAAGGATATATGACATAGTTTACGATAGAAGGACCATTGTTGAACCTGAACCAAAAAGACTGTAAAGAGAAACGGAAGAGATGATTACAAGGGTAGCAGATTGAGTATCGTAGCCAGAGCAGCTATATGTTATAGTTTGACCTATTGGACGATTTTTACTTTCGAGGACGAAATTTTTGTAAGGTGGGTATGATGTAAGCCCCATGAATTTCAGGGTTTATTTTTATTTTTCTTAATAAATTATTTTCGATAAGTATTTTATTATTTAATTGTTTTTGATCATTAATGTACCTTTCCATGACTTTGACTTCTGGAGCGTCAGGGATACCAATCTCTATAAACTCTCTTCATGAGTTTTGAAGTAGACGAGATTATCTTCGTTTTGATATATCATGTCCCACTTGAATTCGTTCCCTTGTGCTCTTTTTGTATCGTGCAACTTCGGGTCAACTTAGACCAATTAATCGTTGAATAATTATTCCCACTTTTATCTTTGATCATCGTTTGCACGTTACCGTGACTTTTAATTTAGGAGCACCAGACCAGTCGTTTTCTCAGAACCAACTTCTCATAAATGATCTACTCAAGACGCTCTTCACCCATGACCTTCGTGTCCCACTCAGACACTCCATTTTGTGCTTCATTTTCTTCGCACAACTTTCGGGTCAATTTAGGCCGATTTATTTTCTACCGTAAAACCTGATTTATTTTCCAATTTAATTTTGGGACCCGACATCGATCCAACCTAGTCGATCCAAAGTATGGACGTGGCCCATATGAAGCCTACTACCCACATGAAACTTGTGTCCCATTTATTGGAGTCCCCGTATATTATTTATTTACCCATGATTATAAATCCCTATTTTTAATTCAATTATTGCACCTGGTTCGATTTTGACCCGACCCGGCTCGACCGAACCCGAACCCAAGCTCCAGGTTGCCCTCTCATGACTGTCCAAACACCACACATAATTTTTCCTATTTTTTCCCTATTTTAAATATTTATTTTTCTCTCTCCACTTTATATATATATATATATATATATATATATATATATATATATATATATATATATATATATATATATATATATATATATAACTCTCTCACTCCCTCTTTATTAATACAAACACTCACACACCCCCTCACCTCCACCTCACAGCACCCCCCCTCTCTTGGACCGACTCCCCCCTCTCTCTCTCACAAATATCTCTCTCTCTCTCTTTCTCTTTTTAAATATCAACTCTCTCTCTCACTCTCTTCAAACTCACCCACACAAATATTAAACTCTCTCTCCCTCTCACTCCATGGCCGAACCACACCCCCCCTCCACAATCGACCACCTCCTCCTCCATTCTTTATCAAGCACCATCACCACCATGAGCAACACCACCTTCTCCTCCCTTCTCCTCCTCCTTCTCTATTCACCAACATCACCATCACCATCATCAAAACCACTCCCACCACCACCACATCCGCGCCACCACCTCCACCAACACCACCGCACAGTCGCCCCCGTCGTACCCGACGCTGCACCGCCGCCGCCCTGGCAGGCCGGCCGCAGCAGAAGCTGCGCCAGCGGCAGCAGCCGCGGGCATGCATGCACGCGCGCGCGCACGCGCGGATGCGCGCGATGGCCGTGCGCCACTTCGTGGCCGGTCCGCACCACCGCGGGGACCCCAAAACTTCGACGAGCTCCGGCGAACTCCCCCGGGCCAGCGCCTCCTTCTCCGATGCGACGCATGGGCTATTTGTGCAATTACGTCGAAATCCCGTCGTGACGCGCGATTTCAAGCTCAGAATTCGCGTCTCGGGACAGCAACTTCGTACGTATTTTTTGGGAGATCCGACCGTTGGATCGGTGAACTCCTTACTCCGTCTTAATCTCGGTATATAGCACTTCACTCCCCTCAATTTTCGTCCGTTAATTTCGTCGTTGGATACCTTAAAACTGGCCACCAAGTTGACGTTTTACATTGAACTGTTTTTGGACAGTTTCGTGGAGCCGACTTCGTCAGCTCGTAACTTCGCCGTCGCAGCTCCGGTTGGCACGCTACCAGTTCCTGTGCGCAGCTGGTATAACCCTCTTCCTGCCTCCTTTAGGTTTCGTTTCATTTTAAGCACGTTCGGTTGGTCGAATTCGACGCCAAAGTTGGCGTCCGAATTCTTTAATTTACACTTGTTAAATTTTATTTTTGAACCTGGGACTCCGGATTCAATTTCTGACACCACCAGTAGACTCGTGGCATCGTTCTGGCATGTTTTCATATAAAATTTGCTTGATTTGGAGAACGTGGGCCCTGGCACGCATTTCGGTACAAAACGGATCCCACTTTTCGAGTCAACGGGTCACTTTGAGATCGGCTCATCGGAATCCAGTTTCGAATATACCGTTGAGTTCGTATCGTCATTCTGGACTCGTTGACATATAATTTGCTGAGTTTTGAAAACATTTGCTCTGGCACGTATTTCGATGCAAACCGGATACCAAGTGTCCGCGTCAACGTATCATTTTGAGATCGGCACATCGGAATCCTATTTCGGACATACCGTTGGGTTCGTATCATCATTCTAAATTCGTGGACATATAATTTGCTAGGTTTTGTAGACTTCTATCTCGACACATTTTTTGGTGCAAAGTGTGTCCAACGGCAGACATCATTTTGATCCGAAATTACCGTTTCGCCCCTGTGTCCAAATTAGACTTATGGATAGGCTATCCTAGCTAATTTGACCGTTTTGGACACGTTGGTGATATTTATTTTATCATCCGACAACATCTGTAGATTTTGATTATGTATTATCCTTAATTTGTAATTAATTATTTTTCCAAAAATTGTTACTTTCTGTTTTTGGATTTTTATATATATTTTAATTGCTGTAAAAATCTAGAAAAAATTATATTTAAATACTATGTTAATTTAGATAATTTATTATAATTTTTCCAGTATTTAATAAGTACTTTTGGTATTTTATAAAAATGGGAAAACAGAACTCATTTTCAGGATTCATATGTTTGCTGATTTTTAATAAATATTTATGAAGGTTTATAAATTCCAGAAAAATTAGTATAAATTTCTATAATTAACAAGGATCATTTTGGTACTTTATTTTATATATATTTAAGCTTTTTGTCTATCTCAAAAATTATTGGAACTCAGTGTACAGTTTTATTTATTTATTGAATAGTTACGACTTGCATGTTTTGCATTGTTTTGAGTTATTGTAGTATTGGACCTCACCCCCCACTAGTGTAAAGACCCTAGGAAGTTAGTTTGGATATAGTGGCCCACCACATTAGACTTTTATGCTAGGTCCCCACTTGGCTAGTATCCAGTCAGGAGTCGTGTCACACCACTAGAGTAATATTGAACATAGCTTAGAACTGAGTTTGTATATCATTATTGATAGGACACCGGACATCTATATCTTCGTACTAGTATTCTTGCTTTGCTCGAGGCAAGTACATCTACAAACTCATTTAATGTCTTTTAATGCTAGAACATGTATTAACCATGTTAAAATACTGATCCTTGAGGTAGCAAGTTAAATCTTCACATATTGTATTACTTACAGTACCTGACATGCTTAGGACAGTTCTTATATCTTCACATGCTTCTTACTGGTTCTCAGTACATATTTTACTATGCATTATACTGCTCTGAGTATTCACATGTTTTATACTGCTCCCAGTACCTGCCATGCTTACACTGTTTCCAGTATCTCTCACATGTTCTATATCGTTCTTGTATCTCTCACATGTTAGAATATGGGTTATGGAGAAACTGACAGTTGAGTACGTGATCATGACCCCCTTCTCCGTACGTATGTACCGAGCAAAGTTTTATTTTATATGAATACTGCGCCGTAGGCCTTATCTCAAAGCGAATTTGTGCGTATGTACATCTATCGCCTTTTTACTTGTACGGAAGTACATTTCATTATGTGCCCCCAGCACATTGTACATTTATTGACCGATCACGTACCTGCTTCAGTTTTAAACATTAGATATACATGTGTCACCTTGACAATGTATTTTACCGTGATTCCAGTCATACCATGATTCCAGATATGCCATGTTCCCTATGTTACTATGATACTGTGATCCCAGTTGTACCATGATGCCATATTTCCAGTATTTCCTGTTTTATAGACTTATCACACCATATTTCTTATTGTACATCTCTTTCATTATATATTCAGTACTTTAGTTGTAGAGTTTGTACTTGCTCCCGTCCTGACAGGATAACGTTGTAGGTATACTTTCCGAGGAGGAAATGCTATGTGATTGATATTATGGTACTAATTTTGAGGACCTGGCCTTAGCTCCAGAAGAGGCCCCAGCGGGAAACCTTGCTTAGATATCTTTCATATATTTTGAGACTTAGATTTTGGTCTGTACTTATATTTGGATACTGGACTTTGTCTCCAGTTAGATACTTGGAAGTGTATTATTAAGTCTGTGCTTATATTACCTTCGCTTGTAGATGCTGTGTTGTGATGAACTTTAAAATATAATTTTAGAACTGTTAGCTACTTAGATCCTTTATTGTCTATACTTAGAACAGCTTACTACGCTTTAACCAAGCGTAGGCTGGACATGGCTCGGCCCGGCCCAACAATTTGGGTAACGGGTCGTGACAAAAAGCACATGACAACTGTATTTGATGTACCCCGAGGGGGATAACATCGCATGACAAGATCCATATAGTACCAATCCGTGATAATAACGTGACAACATCATGTAAAGTAATCTAGAGCAAGAATATGAGTCATAACAAGTATGAAATGATCAGAGAATGTACTCGCCTGTCATCCTGTATGACTGATATGAATAGATATCCGAACTGGTGTCAAAGAGTCCTATTTAGAGTAAAATAGGTCACAATATATCCACAATGGTAAAAATAGAGTATACAATGCATACTACACGATTCTAGGTCAATCTAGGCCAAAGTCAACTCTTGGTCAACTCTGGTCAACTTAAAAAGTCAAACTAGGTCAAACTAGTCAAAGTTAGGTCAACCAATGTCAAACTAGTTAAGGTTTAATCATACTTGAGTCACTAAGTCATTTGAGTTAGTCCTAGTCAATTCTAGGTTAATTAGGTCAAGTTTGACCTAAGGTTGACTTTAGTCAACTCCGGTCAAACAAGGTCAACTACCTAGGTCAAGGGTCACTTGGTCAAATTAGGGTTAGCCCCTAATGGTCATAAGCTAGTAACTATGACCATAGGCTAATCACATAGGTTTCCATATGTAAACCTATATCTATACAATACAAGATCACATATATATACATATCTATATACTACTCATATATATCAATATATATATATATACACTATATATAATACATATATATAACATACACTCATATATACATACTAACATGTATATATATAGATAGTGAGAGAGGGAAAGTGATAGTGAGAGAGAGAGAGAGTAAATGAGAATGAGTGAGGGGGGTGTGAAAACACTGTGACAGGGGGGGTTTCTCTGAATTTCTGAGAACCACAACTCACACACACACATACATAATATACATACATACATATATATATATATATATATATATATATATATATATATATATATATATATATATGTTCACGTGCACCTACACCTATACCCACACACTCATATACATATATACATACATATACAATATATATACGCACAAATATACATACATATACACACTGAAATCGAATTGAAATTCGATTTAGAAATTAGAAAATACCAAAAAATCCCAAACTGGAAACACTATTCACTCGAATTAGGTAAACCTAAATTCGAACCAAAACTCGACTAAGGCTCGATACCAATGGTTGGTAACACTAGCCCCATGTGTGTACGTGTCGTGTGTGTCCATGGGAGTCCACTACGATACGACACAACGTGTCCAGGACGAGAAAACCCAAATCGGGTAACACTGACACACACTAACAGTGCACTGTGTCGTGCACGTGTGCAATTAGCTCTAGGACACGACACACACACACACACTCACATCACATGCTCGTGTCAGTAGGTGCGCCTAGGGTTAATGCACGTGTCCAACACCCTGATTCTTGTCCACGTGGTGTCTACACTCGACACGACATGCGTATCAGTGGGTAAAAATGTGTGTTTCAGACCGCGTCGTGCACGCGGTCGAGTGTCTCGTACTCGGGACACAGGACACGACACACCTCGTGCTCGTGTCCAAGTGTCCGCCCAATGATGGGCTACACGTGCGTCACCCTGACACGACACCACGACACGTGTGCGTGGGACACGGGGTCCGTGTCTAAGTCAATTTTTTCGACTGAACGTGCGTGTGTGTGGCCAGTGCGGCCCCGAATCCGTGTCTGATACAAAATGACACATCGTGAAACCTTGGGGGCATGTTCGCAGACATTGCCCCCGTGTCCATGCCAATTTTGGCGTGTCCACGTGCTCTGTACAGTGAGTACGAGACACGTGTGAGCAGGGCACTGTGTGTGTTCAGTGCACAGCGTGTTCGTGTCCATTTTGGACACGGACACGATACTAATTCGTGCTCAGTCAAGGTGGTACGTGTCCTACTAGTCTAGGGCTACCCAAAAGTGTATTTTGTTTCACAAAAACACAAAAACCATTTCTTTGAGGCATTTCATCAAACAAGGTTTTCAACCTAGGATACGTGTCCGATACGGACACCAAACCAACCCTAGATTTTACCAAATTTGTTCCACAGCTAGGGTATACCTATATGCATGCATTTATAAAGAAAAAACACAATATTAACTAGGTTTATAGGTATTTACCTATTGAGTGAAAACTCAAGATTTCAATGGAAGGGGGGGGGGGGGGGGGTCTCCTCTTCACTTGTTGGTTCTATGTGTCCAGCTTGCTAGCCTCCCTTAGCACCCTCTAGGTTGTAGGAACCCAATGCAAAAGACTAGGATGTGTTTGGATCTATTTTGAGGAAGATATGAAGGTTTAAGGAAATATAAATTTTTTTAGGTTTTGAAACATGTAAATTGGTATGGGAATGAATAGATGGGGTTATATAGGAAGGGGGCATGCTAGGGGGTGCCCTTGGCTGGTCATGGCAAGGGGGTGTCCTTTTGCCTTCCTTCATGTTGAAGGTATGGACTTTCATGCCAAAGTAATAGATCTTTTGAGGGTTTTAAGGAAAACATCTAATATGTAAATATCCTAGATATTTTCCTACCTTGACTAATATGTAATATCCATCCTCTAGTCTCTAGGTTAGTGGCTAACCTCTAGATTAGGGTAAACTAGGTTAGGGACTCTCATGACAATAATTAAATAATAATAATTCACATAAATCCAATAATTCCAATAATTCCTAGTAAATTACCAAAATACCCCTTAGGCTAAAAAGTCCTAACTTGATGTTCTAAACCTATGGCTAGGCTCATATGATCATGGTTAGTCTCTAGGTTAAGTAATCTCTAAGGTTGCACTAGCAAAACATCAAAATCACAAGTCGTGGTTTTAAATAGTTTTAAATTAACTAAAAATCACCAAAAATTATAATATGGTTTAAATATCATTATTAAATAATTATAATTATAAAATTTTAAATTACCCTCATTTTAGAAACTGGGTGCTACAGATACATAACCTTCGTGTGTATATCAACTCATTAATCTAAACTAAATCAAGACTAACTCCTTTGATATATATATGAAAAATGTAGTTTATGTCATTCTTGTGTCTATATATAGGTGCATATCAGCATGTTAAAATATATTGGTCTGAGGGAATGACAATAAAGAATTTGCACTTATCTTATTAAATATGGTACTTCAAGACCCAAAGCATGTTCTTTTTTCCAGAAGATCAAAAATAGGTCTCACATGAGTGAATGACACTTCCTCATATTAAATTTTTTCAGGAGATCTTTTCTTCGGAATGTCTCTTCAGGAGATTTTTATTATCTATTCAAGAGATCTCTGCAGGAGGTTTTCTCTTCTGGATATCTCTTTGAAGATTATCACTTCAGGAGATCTTCTCTTCAGGAGGTATTTCCAATCTTCTTCAAGAGATTTTCTTTTTAGGATATCTTCTCTTCATGAGGTACTGTCATGTACATAGATGACCGCTTTGACAAATCCATTAAATTTTTTTTCATAAATATGCATGACATCATTATATCCTTTCTAAATTTTTCATGAATTTTATGTATATCTTATCGTCTAGGTTAGCATGACAGAAGAATATGTTCGTCATATTCTATTCATAGTCATTTCGTAAATCCTGAAGTGACTAACATTGCTCTATACATTTTGATATCTTTGTTTCTTACAAACATCCATTTAAATCTATCGGATTTCTTTAAATAGGACCGAACACTCCACGTTTTGCGAGAGAATTCTGATTTTGTTGCATCTTTCCATGTTTTTTTGTCAACTTGTCATTTTCAACATTTAAGGATTATTTGTGTTTCAGTGTTATCCTTATTTTCATCATCTTTTTATTTTCATTTTCTAAAACCATTGATTAAATAGCTTTTTTTTACGGTTTAGTACGACCGTCAATAAATAGATTGTGAAAAAAGGTCATTTTTTTGTAGTGTTATTAACCTAAAATGTGAACGATTCAGATCAATATCCGAATGTTTTAGATCAAATGGGACAAATAGTACTCATAAGAGTAACTGGAAAAAAAAAATGATGACATTGCATAATTTGGTTGCCTTTTTTTCCTTCTTCTTCCAGCAAATATTTTGCTGGACGAAAGCAATTTTAGTGGGACGAATGTAATTTTTAGTCCAAAATAAGATATATTATTAGGGTCCATTTACAAATTTTATCCTAAATATTATTCTCTTTTATTACAAAATAAATAGTCGTCCCAAATATTAATCTTTAGGATCCTGCAAAATACAGTATCCAATGGTATCATCCCCCAAACCCTCTTTTGTAGTGTATTAAATCCTTTTAATACCAAAGACAAGTCGGTTAGTCAGAATCAGAATAAAAAAATTGGTGCAGTTGTTGTCAAAATTAAATTCTTTTCCTTTTGCCGCTCTAACATTCTGACGTTCTCAATATCTCCTACCCTTTCGTCGTTGTCAATATCCTCTCTCTCCCTATCTGTGGTAATTGAACAATAGAATAATTTATATATTTTATTATTATTATCATATGAACTGCTCCAAATATTGTTAGTTTTTTACTTATTTATTTGTCTGGAACACCAAATTATTTTTTGGTTTGGAATATCTTCACTTTTATATCTTGTTTATTGTTTTATTTTTTGAATTTGATGATGATAATAATATTGTATTGTCGTCCATGAAAAAATTATATGAGCATTAAGTTTTAATTTGAGGGTACCACTTATAGAGCTTATCTCAGATCTCAAAATTTAAGTCCGACACTATATATAATTTTGTCAGATTTTATTGTTCTCGTGTAATTTTCTAGAAGTTTAGTGGTCTCTGTGAAAATTTCCGCAGACAATATCATATCCTTGGACGAAGATGTACTGTCATGTTAAATGATGAAATGGAAATTAAGAGGGCTTTAATGAAGAGAGTAGAGTACGTTGGTGCTGCATGAGAATCTGACACCTGATCATGAATATATAGTAATCGTGACCGGTCAAATATCACTGCAAAACAACCACGTGGGATTTATGATTCATTTAAGACGTGCACAAATCACAATCAGGAAATAATCCAAAGAATTCCTCCAACTGCATCAAGTGTGGACAGTGGCATTTAGTAATAGGACGTAAAAAAGAATCAAATCTACTATTTGCTGAAGGGTTGGAAACTCACCATCTCCCCACTATTATTGCTATAGTTTATGCAGCAACTAGCAACAATCATAATATCTCAAGGAAAAAGAAAGAAAAGAAAAAATTGTTTAGTAATAGGATCTGATATAATATTTAATATTAAAGTTTGGATTTTGATAATATTTAATATTAGAATTTGGATGTTATATTCATTCTTGATGTCCAAATCTGTGTTGATGTCCAAACCTGTTACTAAATTGAAGATCTATGGAGATTGAAATCGAAATCCTAATACCAAATATTATATAGGAGTCTTTTACTAAATAACCCCCAAAAAATAGTGTGGTTCAGAAGCCTGTCAATATCAATTTCAGAACCACAACGTTCTGTGGTTATAACCATGAACACAATAATTCCAGACAAAATAGAAGATGCCAAAAATAAACCATTATCATACTCTGTACAAATTACGATTGACAACATGTTAAAACTTAAAATGCATCTTTATAATGAATAAATCTAATCAATAATGCATGAACTCGTCTATATATGAGTTATGTATTGAAATGGTCACGAGTTATCTAACTCAAATAAGCATGAGTTACAAGTTTTAGGGTCATGCAGTGATAGACAAAGTATAAGTTCATGTCATTTCATAAAGCTGAATAAAAAGAAGAAATATTGCACTTTATTTTTTTCCCACCATTTTAGGTTTTTTTTTTTCCTTAACATTTGTAATTTTGGTTCATGGACTAGTGGTTATCTCATAATATTTGAGAAAGTGGAAGCTTTCTCACATGGTATCAGAGCATTTTAAAAAAAAAATCTGTGTATTTGTGACATTTTTTCTTGGTGAAGATCCGAGCAATCGATATTCTGTGATGGACAACACGGGTATTGGTGGACTTGGCATCGTAGTGCTTACCCCTCCAATAACAAGATTTGGCGGACTTGCTTGTAGTCATATCTTGTTAGAATTTTTTTAAAGTTTGTTGATGGATCGAGGCTCCAAACTTGCTCCGGTATACATAGAAAAATGCGGAGTCTCAGATAAAATAAAGAACTTAAAAAGCTAAAGTGGAATATATCTTCCCATTTCACAATATTCTCTAGAAATCAAGGATATATGTTTAAAGATCTCTATTTTAGACAACAATGAAGCCAAAAATTATAGGATGGGGGTGGGGCAAATTAAGTCACTAAAAATGATCTCCTGTGATGTTGTGTAGATACATATCGAAACAAGTCACATGCATACACTAAAAAAATGTATAACAATTTAGCGAAAGTGAGTATTGTGCTCGTCTTTCTGTTCATATCTTTATGTGCAACATAGGCTTGCAATTATCAAAACTAAATAGTGTATAACTTATTATTTTCGAACTATTAGACGTTGTTGTACACCATTTTAGTTGGTATTATCATCGTTCTTTCTTTTAATTTATATGCAAGCAGTAACTAAACATGAAGAACAAAATCCCAAACAAAAATATGTTAGAACTAGATCTATTGGAATCCGAAAAAAAAAAAGTAAAAAAAGAAGAAGATGAACTCACCTAGAAAATTGAATAAATCCATATTTTATAAAATAAACAATTCAGGGGAGGAACTTAACACAGTTTTGGGATATTTTGTATAAACCCTCCACTTTTTTACTAGTTTGTTTTTGCATTTGGCATGATTTTCTTAATTCTCACTATTTTTTCATATTTTTTTTAACAATTTCATTATTTCGTCCGTCTGGTCAACAAAGGCCACTTCACGTGGCCTCATCTGATGTGCAAGAATACAATTGTATCCTCCACTTAACTCAATCTACTGGATCTGCTAACAGTATAGATTGATCTTGCCTTAGCTTGTGCAGATGTGCGTGCTTCATATCTGGCAGAGTTGGATTGTGTCGACCCTCCTCTATGTAGATTGAGTTAAGTGAATGGTATAAATGTACTTTTACACATCACATGAGATCACATGAAGTGAACTTGGTTGGCCAGACGGACAAAATGATAAAAATGATAAAAAATGGGAGGAAAAAATAGTAAAAATTAATGAAATCGTGCCAAATACAAAGAAAGTAATAAAAACTAAGGGGATTAATACAAAACATCTCCAAAAATTTTTTTCCCTCCGCTCTCTCTCATCCTTATCCTTTCTATTTATCTATCACACATATCATCATCTCTTAGGGTATTTTTTGGTTGTTCGTAAATAGAAATTTCTTGCAATATATGTTGTGTGTTGTAATTATTTCTGTAAACACCCTTGCAAATTTCTTATTGAATCATCACATGAATATTGCAGGATTTAAGAATCAATTAGTTTGGAATAAAATAATTGGCATGCATAGTTGTAACTTATGTTATGCAATTAAAAATACATTTGGTTGTGATTTTAATACATTGAATGAAGCGAGAATCATAAAAAATGATATACATGTCGTTGCATTTCTTGTTGTATGTGGTATTACGATTATCTCAGCCGCAACAAATATTGCAATAGTTGGAGAAAATGATATAACATTTTTTTGTTGTACCAATTTACCCTTTATATCAAAATAAATACCAAAATGATAAAAAAATGATCAAAAATGCTATTTGGCTCCCAAAAAATGGGTGATACCATCTCCCATTATGTGTAATATGACATGACCGATGACATGACAGCTGACATGACAAACTTAAACATTAAAATTAAAATTAATATTAATATTAAATTAACATGAACATTAATATTAAAATTAACATTAACATTAATATTACATTAACATTAACATTAAAATTAAAATTAAAATTAATATTAACATTAAATTAAAATTAGCATTAATATTAAAATTAATATTAAAATTAAATTAACATGAATATTAACATTAACGTTAATTAACATTAACATTAACGTTAATTAACATTAACATTAATTTTAACATTAACATTAAAATTAATATTAACATTAAATTAAAATTAGCATTAGCATTAACAATAAATTTTTTTGGATAATTAATTTTTGGGTTAAAACATGACATGTCAGTTGCCATGTCAGATGCCACATAATGGGAGATGGCATCACCCAAAAATTTTGGGAGCCAAATAACATAATTGAAAAATGATACAACAAATGTTGCATGGACCTCCATTTACAACAATCAACACCTCCTTAATTTCTCTCTATCTTTCACATAAACAATTTTTTTTGATGAAAATGCAATAAGATATGCAGAAAACTACTCTTTCTTGGGAGTTAAAGATTTATAGATGTCATATATATGCTACTATTAGTATTTATTTATTAATAGATATTTGCATATATCTTTTATAATGTTTCCTAATTGTTATCGTCGTGATCCCTCTTTTTATATATTGATTCAAATTATCTCTAATTTATAAATAATTTCTTAAGTAATTTTTTTGAAGGATCAAAGATATAAATATATCCCATATGTAGCTTATATATTACAAAAAAAATCCATATAATGGGATATTTTGCACTTTGGGAGGGCAGAGTATAGGGGTGAGCATTCTTCAGTTTTGGACCAATAACCGATTCGAACTGTTGAAAAATATCGGTTCGGTTTCAATTTTAAAAATACTAAAAAAATTATTCGGTTTCAGTTTGGATTTTGGAGTTCTTTTTTATTCAAAACCGATAATCGAATAAGACTTATACAATTATTAAATACCCTAAATTTATATATATTTCATGATTAAAAATGTATATACTTTTGTGTATATTTTGAAAACACTAATTAAATGTATGTCTTTTAAAATTAGACTTTAATGATTTAACAACTAGTCCAACTTTGAATTCAACTTTAAAAATACAACAAACATATATATAAAAGATATAAAATTAGTATAATTTAACCATAATTTTATCTTTGGACTCGGTTCATTAAATAATAAAAATAGTTTAACCGGACAAAGCAAATAAATCGATTTGATTTATTCAGTTTGTACGATTTCGGCTAATTTCGATTTGAATTTAATCTAAAATATTAGAATTTTAACTTATTCAAGTTTAACTATTTTGATTCCGTTAAAACCAATAAATGGAACTCTCGTGGTTAAAGACCGAGGCCCCATCCAGCAGCCTAAATTCGCATAGAGAGTGAATTGGAGGGCACGCAACCACAAATTTTAGACCAGTCTATAAGAAAAAAGAGAAGATAAGTCAAACTACCCGACCTTGGATAGAGAGAGAAGTGGAGGGCACCACAAATTTCAACAAATTATTTATGGGAAGTTGTGCAAATACATTAATTAAGGATAAATAGACAAAAAAATTTACTGTACCGAAATAAACTCGATATAAATTAGACAAGACGAAACAACTTTAACAAAATTTGCAGCAGCGAAACTTCTCGCCATCGCAGATGGCAGAATACCAAAAAAAAAAAAAGACAAAAAAGATATCAAATTTCCGCCAACCAAGTTGGCGAAATCTCGGCAGCGTCCTGCCGGTTTGTTGGCTCCACGCGGTTCACAGTTCACGATTCACGTAAAAATAAAATTTTTAAAATTTTCGACAACTGAGTTGGCGGAATCTCCCGGCTCATTTTGCACAGGATACCAATGAGAAGCAACTATGATACACACAGAGACATGTAGTATTCTTGGTTTGAGAAAATTGAGAACAAGTTAAATATATTTATGAGGTGAAGAACTGCTAAAAGGAATAAACTAGACGTAGATAATAAGGTTCGCAGTATCGATATCGGTATCGGACCATTCCTATGAGTATCGGTATCGACGATATCAGTAGTATCGGCGGTTTCGGATCGGAGTATCGAATCTTTTGGTATCGGAAAACAAATAATTACTAATAAATAATTAACATTTTAAAATATATATTTTATAGCTTTAGGCATTTTTAGTACTTTCAGTGTTATTTCTTAATAGTTTTGAAATGAAATGAAATAGTAGTCACCCTTACCGATTGATTTACATGCAAGAGATAAATTTTCTTCTTTTACAACTTTTTTGTGCTTTAAACCCTTGCTGATTTGCTTTTTTCGTTCAATTTTCTTTGTTTTCACGCGGTTCGTTTACATGCAATAGAAAAAAATATAACAATTACAAACCAAATTAAACCAGATCAAACAAACCAACTAAAAAAATATAACCATTACAAACCAAATTAAACCAAACAAAAATTAAATCAAATAAAAAAACCGAAACAAAAAGTGAGACCAAAAAAGTTAACTTTCCGCCAACCAAGTTGGCAGAATTTTATGCATGCATTTTTCCGCCAACTGCGATAACAGACAGTTTTGTTCCCCTCAATTTTTTGTAACTTGTTTCGTTTTGGCAGAAATATGTAAACAAAATTTCGGTAAAGTAAATTTGCTGTAAAATAAATTGAGGATATTGTTATTGACACTCCTAAAATATTATCATGCATTTTTGTTTAATTTTCTTTTAAATATACTCCTGCACTAACATTATTAACACTTCTAAAATGCCATTATGCACTCCTTCCTCCATGCATACACAAATTAAGGTTAGATTTAATGCATGAATAGATTTGAAATTTGAATAATAAAAAATAAAAATGAGTATATGATGACATTTGAGGAGTGTCAAAAATAGTATCCTAAATTAGAATATTATTTCTTGAAAGAACCATGGAAAATGGAGTACGTATGTTCGGATTTGGAAGTACTGTCATATAACGCGACAAACATATAAAAAATAGTCTATTTTTGTTCATCCACTAGAATTAAGATAGATGTTCATCCTTCTACACAAGTTTTTATCACGTATCAAATTAGTAGTCAAAACTAATATGAATATTCACAAAATCACTTAAAAAATTGTTTAGGTTGGAACAAAAATGACACATGAGAATAGTGGCAGGGTAAACACCTATCTTAGTTTTGATGTGGATGGACAAAAATGGACTAAAAAAAAGAAAGAAAGAGATATTCAGTCATTTTAATATTTTTTAATTTTGTATTAGGCTTATGAGAGATTAATAGCAATTAGCTACTAAATTGAGGCATTTATGCAGAACATTTGAAGCTCTGCCAATTATTCGCACAAACCGAATTTTCCTCCACCGAAAATCTATCTCCTGATCACTCGGACAACATGTCTCACCACTACTACTAGGCTAGAAGGTCATTCGTCCCCGTGCGCGCGCGAACACACACACACACACACACACACATATACACACACACACAAAATTCCCGTCCTCGGAGCTCCATCCTCCTGTAGCATCGGATCGGAAGGGAGATCCGCGTGGAATCTGCACGCGCATCATTTCGATCCAACGGTCGAAGACGACGAAACTTCCTCATACTCCCAATCCAAACCCTATATATATATATATATATATATATATATATATATATATATATATATATATATATATATATATATACACACACACTCTGCGACATCGTCTTAAGCTTCACATTAGTAAAATATATTAGGTACGTAAACGTGACATGCTTTTCTGATGTAGTCCCCTCTCCCTAAAAATTTATTATCTTTTTAAAAGTCCTTTGAATCACTAAGAATTGGATCTATTTCCTCTGTATCAATTAAAAATTAAGCAAAAAAAACATTAAGCGTGTATATATATATATATATATATATATATATATATATATATATATATATATATATATATATATATGCAAATGATCTCTAGCCTAGTGGTTAAGAGAGATGCATGCGGCCCAAGTGGTCGGGAGTTCGAGCCTCAGTGGAGGCGAGTTCGCCACAAGTACCCATTGTTTCAAAATATATATATATATATATATATATATATATATATATATATATATATATATATAAGGAGGGATCAACATTCTCTCACTTTTGCATCTTTCATGCATTTCCATAATAACACCCGTTGGATCTTCTTTAAGTCATCTAATAACCGTTAAAAATTAACGGTTAAGATTAGATGACTTAACAAGATCCAATGGATATGAAAGAGGGGATGCATAGGGGATGCAAAAGTGAGGAAATGCGGATCCCTCCTCTCCCTCTCTCTCCTCCCCCCCCCCTCTCTCTCTCTCTCTCTCTCTCTCTCTCTCTCTCTCTCTCTATATATATATATATATATATATATATATATATATATATAAGGGAGGTGAGGTGCTACCTTATGGGTGGTGGCTATGTGTCACCCTCATGCTATTATTATGTTCCGAAATATGTGCAAGTGCATGATGATAGTATGGAAGGTAACACATAGCCACCTTACCGTGAGGTGGCACCTCACCTTCCTTATTCTCTCTCTCTCTCTCTATCTCTCTCTCTCTCTCTCTCTATATATATAAAAAAATATATATATATATATATATATATAGTCATCTTACCGTGAGGTGGCACCTCACCTTCCTTATTCTCTCTCTCTCTCTCTTTCTCGCTTCTTTTATATATATATATATATATATATATATATATATATATATAGTCATCTTACCGTGAGGTGGCACCTCACATTCCTTATTCTCTCTCTCTCTCTCTTTCTCGCTTCTTATATATATATATATATATATATATATATATATATATATATATATATATATATATATATATATATACCAATGACCTCTAGCTCAAGTAGTTAGAGTGAGACACATCCCCCCAAGAGGTTGCAGGTTCGAGCAACGGGAGAAACACACTTAATTCCATGTGGATAAATAAATATGAATGTGGACCGGATGCGGTGAGATACAAGTATGGATGCGGGCCTTCGGGACGAGTTTGTAGGCCTTCGGACCAGGAGTCTGTAAAGGAGATTAAACCGTGCCTCTTCATATTAACCATCAGAGATATATATACAAGAGTTTGGTTAAGCTTTGCTAACAACAATTATGCTAAGAGATATTCACAATCAATCTATAATAACTAACTAACTATAATTAGGTAGTCTAACACTCCCCCGCAGTCGTAGCGGGAGGTTTCCGTACATTGAGACTGTCTCGAAAATCACCAAAGAGTATATGTGGAAGCCCTTTGGTAAAAATATCAGCAATTTGGTACCGAGACGGAACGTGTAGAACTCGAACATGGCCTCGAGCAACTTTCTCACGTACAAAATGTATATCCATTTCGACATGTTTAGTGCGTTGATGTTGAACCGGATTGCCGAGAGATAGACGGCACTAACATTGTCGCAATAAACGATGGTAGCCTTCTGAATCGAAAAATGAAGCTCAAGAAGCAAATTACGTAACCAACATGATTCAGAAACTACATTGGCGACTCCTCGGTACTCGGCTTCGGCGCTGGAACGAGAGAGAGTAGGTTGACATTTCGAGGACCAAGAAAGTAAATTGTAGAAAAACACAATAACCGGATGTCGAGCGTCGGGTGTCGGGGCAGCCACCCAATCCGCATCGGTGTATAAATGAGACTGGAAACCGATGATTTATAGAGTTGCAATCCAAGTTCATGTGTGCCTTTAATATACCGAAGCACCCGCTTTAAAGCGTGCATATGCGCAACTTTAGGATTGTGCATGTGTAAGCATACTTGTTGAACTGCATAAGATATATCCGGCCGGGTGAATGTGAGATATTGTAATGCCCCTGCTAAGCTCCGATAGTGAGTTGGATCGTCGAAGGGGGGATCCGAATCATGAGGGAGTTTGGTTTTTGTGTCAACAGGTGTGTTGGAAGAATTGCATGTTGTCATTCCTGCTCTATCGAGAATCTCCTCCACGTATTTTGATTGATTGAGAAAGAGTCCGGAAGAATTTCGAGTAACTGCAATTCCCAAAAAATAGCTAAGAGGTCCCAAATCCTTCATAGCAAATTCTGAAGCCAGAAGAGACATAATAGACGTACGTAAGGCTGTGGATGATGTCGTCAAGATGATGTCATCAACATAAAGTAGAAGATAGGCTAGGTCGGGTCCTTGGTTGTAAATGAACAAGGAGTGATCAGATTTGCTATGAGCGAAACCAATGGTGGCGACAAACTCGGCAAACCGCTGATACCAGGCACGGGGTGCTTGTTTGAGACCGTAAAGCGACTTCTTCAATAGACATACGTAGTCAGGGTGTGTAGAATCCCGAAAACCCAGTGGTTGGTGCATGTATACTGTTTCGTTAAGGTGTCCATGCAGAAACGCATTCTTTACATCCAATTGGTGAATCGGTCAATGACACAAGCGATGCTAAGAACAGTACGAATAGTAGCGGGCTTTACCACGGGGCTAAATGTTTCGTCACAATCCACGCCAACCTGCTGAGACCTGCCATCACCTACAAGTCTGGCTTTATGCCGCTCAAAAGAACCGTCAGAATTTTTTTTGTGACGAAAAATCCACATAGAACGAATGACATTCACATTAGATGGGCGTGGTACTAAATCCCATGTATTATTTTGAATAAGAGCATTAAATTCGTCGTTCATGGCGGATTTCCAATTTAGGTCGGACAAGGCAGCTTTGGGGTTGCAGGGAAGTGGTGATGGTGTGATTGAGGAAGAAAGAATGCCATAAAGGAGATTAAATCGTGCCTCTTCATATTAACCATCAGAGATATATATACAAGAGTTTGGTTAAGCTTTGCTAACAACAATTATGCTAAGAGATATTCACAATCAATCTATAATAACTAACTAACTATAATTAGGTAGTCTAATAGTTTGTAACACAATTACCTGTTTCATAATATATATATATATATATATATATATATATATATATATATATATATATATGGGTCCAGAATTGGATTATCGTCTGCAGAGCCTTGCAGGGCCCTGTTGTCCTCGACCATTGAATCGAGAGTACGCGTGTGCAGGTCCCATGCGGACCCTCTGATACAATGGTGCAAGGGGGCAGGACTTTGGTGTTGGCGGGGACTTCGTGAACAGATTTTTTGATCCGTGCTTGCAATCAGTTTTTCTATATTTTGCTTGACTGCAAAATGGTACTTGACTACGTAAGATTATTTAATGTCTTTGAAGTTTTTTCAAATGAAACTATAGCCTTTTGGTGGGCAACTTCTTTAAGAATGCAAGTCTAGAAGCTTTATTTGAGAAAAATGGATTTTTTTTAGTACTAGAAGTCTACAACTTGAATTTATTCACTCAAAGGAAGTTCAAACCATTGAGGATTTGAGATTTGCCGAAGGATGTTAAATTGTCTTTTTTTCCCCTTATAGTTTTACTTTTTTTCCCCCTGTGTCTTGAAGCTTCAAGGCTCTATTTTTTGTTCATTTTTGGCTATGGTACATAGTCAGAGTTCGAAGCTTACATCATTTGCTCAGTGAGGGGCATCCAAAATGAGTTTTTCAGAGTGTGAAAATTTTCCATTCTTGAATTCATTTTAAGGGAATAATACGTTGCCAGATATGGAGATATGGACATTGGATTGGAATAGGTTCTGGTTGGACTAAATTTGAATATCTCCAACTATTTAGTCAACCATCTTACTAACCCAGGAAAAATATTATTTATATACGTCATTGAAGCATGCATTTCCGAGAGCCACAAGACGACAAATATGTATTGAGGAAAGAAATCTGCCATTAAATATTATCATTACTCCTTGTTAGAGCATCTCCAACCCTATTGTGACTTTGAAAAAAAGTTGTTGCCACATAGAAATGACAAAATTTTATTCAAAAGTTCTTCTCCAATGCAATTGTCAAATCAATTGTGAAGCTTATGTGACAAAAATTAAAGAAGACATTGTGAAGTTAATTGTCTTAGAGCATCTCCAACCCTATTGTGACTTTGGAAAAAAGTTGTTGCCACATAGGAATGACAAAATTTTATTCAAAAGTTCTTCTCTAATGCAATTGTCAAGTCAATTGTGAAGCTTATGTGGCAAAAATTAAAGAAGACATTGTGAAGTTGATTGTCTTGTTCTAGACAATGCACTTGACAATGTCTTCTCTTCCATGTCATCAATTATGAATAAAAAATATTAGAAAAAAGAAAGAAGATGATTAGTTGTCTTAAAAGTTGCCTTGGAAGTTGGAAAAAATAATTTTTATTGTCTCCTCATTACTTTTGCATTGGAGAGAGTTTTTCTATCTCATTGTCTTTTGAGATATAATTTTGACACATAAACAAGACATTGTCTTGTGGCTCATGCCACATAGGAGCCACCTAAGATTTACAACACTTAACAAGACAATAGGGTTGGAGATGCTCTTATTTTATGTTGTGAATCCTAGGTGGCATGGGACACAAGACAATGTCTTGTATAGGTGGCAAGATTATATTCACAAATGACAATGAGTTTAAAAAGTCATCTCCAATGCAAAAGTATTAAGACAATACAAAGTAATTTTTTACAACTTTCAAGACAACTTTTACTCTTCTATTTCTTTTTATAAATATTTTTATTCACAAATGATGATGTGGACATAAGACATTGTGAAGTGCATTGTCTAGATCTAGACAATCAGCTTCACATTGTCTTTTCCATGTCATTGTCATGTCAACTCCACACTTCATTTCACATTGCTTTGGAGAAGTACTTTTGAAAAAAATGGTTGTCATTACTATGTGGCAACCATTTTTTTCAAACTCACAATAGGGTTGGAGATGCTCTAAGACAATAGGGTTGGAGATGCTCTTATAGGCTACTGCAGCCTGCAGGGAGTGCATGGTTTTGCTGTACTGAGGAAAAATCTCCAGCACATATGGCTTCTATTTTGAGATTTCAAGGTATACTTTTGTATATATTGAAATTTCCTTCCTATACCATATGATTCATATGCAAATTCTCATCATTGTTCTTCTGTAATATTTACTTCTTAATGTTATAGATGACATATATGCTAGAACCTAGCTAGATGATTCCCATCAGATATCTAGCTACTACTACTTCCATGGAAACATTTTTCTTATTTGACTGTTTTGACAAAAACTATTTTACATCGGAGCCGGAGCTGCTACGTTGCCTGCGGTTTGTAACCGCAGACGTAACCGCCGGCCGACGTGGCGGCCGGTCATTGGCCTCCCTGGTGCGGGTGGGACCCGAAGATAGCGGGAGGACCAATGGCCGACCGCCATGTCCAATGGCGGTCACGTCCGCAGTCACAAACCGCTGGCAAAATATTATTTTCGACTAGTTTAATACCTCTACTTTTTTTGTCTCTTGGGCTAGCTGCAGGTTGGATTAACTTGATTTGTGAGGGAGGGTTTGATCTTGGTTCTTCATGCACTCAGAGAATCCTGATAGATGTTCTGAATCTTGGATTTCTTATTGTGTTCTTTTCTGGTTTGATTGTATCCTCCATTAGAAGACAGCAATCTAATGTAGTGATCAGAACTCGGCATTGGGATTCTATTATCGGTTCACTTTGTTGTGCTGCGACTAGTGCTGCCTATTTTGGTTTTGCAGTGTGGACCCTTATATTCAGTAGCGGCAACAGTAGGGGAAGTGTGGTTTATTTTGTTAGGGGGCTCATATGGATGTCGCTTGCATTATCCATGAACATTTCCCCGCCAATGTGGTTAGGATCCATAGTTTTGTTTTGGTGGCTCTCATTCTCACTTCTCGCCTCTGCGCTTAATGTGGAAATTCTTGTAAGAACTCGTAAAATTTCGGCCGTTGACCTGATCTTGTGGCCTGTTATCTTGTTGCTTCTCTTCTGCACTTTGAAGCAGTTTGCTCGACTCGTGTTCCATCAGAAACCTGCAAGGAGCAGCTTATCGCGACCTTTGTTGATCGAGGAAAATGGGAGAAAGAGTTTAGAATTGGGCAATGCCAGCTTTTTTAGCCGCTTGACGTTTTCTTGGTTAAATCCCTTGCTGCGCTTAGGTTATTCAAAACCCTTGTGTCTTGATGACATTCCGGCTTTAGATTCAGAAGATGAGGCAATTCTAGCCTACCAGACCTTCTCCAAGGCATGGGATCTCCAAACAAAGGACAAAACAAGGAGTAATAACTACTTGGTACTCTTTGCTTTAGCAAAGTGTTACAAAAGGGAAATGCTACTAGTAGGAGTTTATGCGTTTCTAAAGACGATTTCCGTCTCGGTTGCTCCTTTGTTACTCTATGCGTTTGTGTGGTATTCTAAACTCGAGGAGAAAAATTTCAATATAGGTATCATGTTAGTAGGTTTCTTACTAATACTCAAGTTTGTCGAGTCTCTGTCTCAAAGACACTGGTTCTTTGATTCAAGAAGATTTGGGATGAGGATGCGTTCGGCTCTCATGGCAGCTATATATCAGAAGCAACTGAAACTTTCGAGTATTGGGAGAATGAAGCATTCCACAGGGGAGATTGTGAACTATATTGCCGTCGATGCTTACCGACTTGGTGATTGTCTTTGGTGGTTTCATATGGCATGGAGTCTACCACTGCAACTCTTTTTCTCAGTAGCCATACTGCTGGGGGTTGTAGGATGGGGGGCTCTTCCTGGTCTCGTTCCCCTAATAGTTATTGGGATCCTAAATATTCCAATTGCTAAGTTAATTCAGCATTATCAATCGCAGTTCATGATCGAACAGGATGAGAGGCTTCGAGCAACATCTGAAGTCTTGAGCAATATGAAGATAATTAAGCTACAATCATGGGAAGACAAGTTCAAGGACAAGATTGGATCACTTAGAAATGCGGAGTTCAAATGGCTGAAAGACACGCAGATGGCAAAGGCATACGGAACTGGTTTCTATTGGATGTCACCAACCATCGTCTCTGCAGTGATTTTTGCAGGAACTGCAGCTATATCAGGAAGTGCTCTGTTGAATGCTGGCACCATCTTTACTGTTCTAGCAACCTTGCGTGTCATGTCAGAGCCTGTCAGAACGTTGCCGGAGGTCCTGTCGGTGATGATCCAAGTCAAGGTGTCGTTGGATCGGATTGGAGTTTTCTTGCTTGAGGACGAAATTAAAGAAGAGGACGTGAAGAGAAACCCAGTAGACAGACTTGATCTCAGTGTTAAAGTGCACAATGGGAACTTCTGTTGGGATGTACATACAAATGTTCCAACACTTAGGGATATAAATTTGACCATAAAGAGAGGAGAGAAAGTTGCAGTTTGTGGACCAGTTGGTGCAGGTAAAAGTTCAATCTTATATGCCATACTTGGGGAGATACCAAAAGTCTCAGGAAATGTAAGTTCTAAAAGTTTCTAAAGAATTTTTCTTTCTTTCTTTTATGTATCAAAGTTTGATTGAGATCACTAATAGGTCCTTTTGAGTGTAGGTCAACGTCTTCGGCTCAATCGCTTATGTTGCTCAAACTTCCTGGATTCAGAGTGGGACAGTGCGAGACAACATTCTGTTTGGGAAGCCAATGAACAAGATGAAGTACGAAAATGCAGTAAGATGTTGTGCTCTTGACAAGGATATAGAGAGCTTTGATCACGGAGATCTCACAGAGATCGGACAGAGAGGGCTAAACATGAGCGGGGGACAAAAGCAGAGGATTCAGCTAGCTAGAGCTGTTTACAATGATGCAGATATTTATCTTCTCGATGACCCCTTCAGTGCTGTAGATGCTCATACAGCGTCGATCCTCTTCCATGTAAGAAAAATATCTAAACTAATAGGCCCTACTTCTTGCATTGTCTATGCATAATTGAGGGATACTTGCAATGATTTCTTCAAATCCTAGCTATTCAAATGACCATGTAATTGTTAATGGTGTAACATCTAAATGGTAACTTAAGAAAACTAGTATCATCATCTGCTACAAAAAAATTCATGCTTTATTGCAGCACCACAAGACACATATGAACCAAAGTACTACAACAACAATAACGATGACTTATCCTGAGATACTCTGGAACACTTCTGTTAAATTCTTCCGAACAATACACTAGCCTCTGTTATCATAGAATATATTCACGCATGCTGATTTGTTCAATGGACTTTCAGGATTGTGTCATGCGTGCTCTAGAAAGTAAGACTGTCATTCTTGTGACTCATCAAGTAGAGTTTCTGCCTAAGATGGATAAAATTCTGGTGAGTATCTCTGTTGCAAATACTCCCTTTTATTAACATTTGACAGAGAATAAAATCACTCTTATTCCTTCAGGTTGTGGAAAATGGACAAGTCACGCAAAGTGGAACCTATAATGAGCTTTTAAACGTCAGGCACAACATTTGAGCAACTTGTCAATGCTCATGAGTCTTCGATGACTGTAGTGGACTCCATAAATGAAGAGGACAAAGTCCGAACAAACATGAGATCCGGGGTTCACAATGAGGAAAACAGGATACAACCTATGAGAGAACACAGCCAGGGTGAGATCTCAGTCACCGACGTCTCAACTGTCCAGCTCACAGAAGACGAAGAAATGGAGACAGGGAATTTTGGTTGGAGGCCGTATAAAGACTATTTCCAAATTTCTGAGAGTTATCTTCTCCTTGCTTGGGTTATTCTGTCTCAGTGTGCTTTCGTCGTTCTTCAGAGCCTATCAACCTATTGGCTAGCAAGTGCTGTTCAGATGACAGACATTAGCAGTGCCATTTTGGTTGGAGTTTATGCAACAACTTCAATTCTTAGCTGCTTATTTGCATACATTAGAAGTCTCTTGTCATCATATCAAGGGCTTAAGGCCTCAAAGGCCTTCTTTCAAGCTTTCATGGATTCTGTGTTTAAGGCTCCGATGTCATTCTTTGATTCAACCCCTGTTGGAAGGATTTTAACCAGGGTAAATTATTTTTTCTATTTTAAGATCAATTTTATATATTAATACTGATGTGTGTGATTAGCTTACAATTTGATTGTCTGCTTTATAAAAAGGACCTACATTTCAAAAACTTGCCATTTTCTTGAGTTTCTAATTCTCAGAACTCACTTTGGAGTACTTTTTTAAAACAGGCTTCTTCAGATCTCAGTATCTTGGACTTCGATATTCCCTACTCCCTCTCATTCGTCCTGGCAGGTTACATTGAGATGGTTGCCATTATAATAATAATGGCTGCTGTGACATGGGAAGTTCTAGCTGTAGCGATCCCGGTTCTAGTCATAGTTGGATATGTTCAGGTGAGGGAACGAATATAGTTTCTAATTTGTTCTAATATCGACCACGATATCTGATCAGTACTGCCATGAACTTGCAGCATTACTATCTATCATCGGCAAGGGAGCTCGTAAGGATAAATGGAACTACAAAGGCCCCTGTTGTGAATTTTGCATCAGAATCAATTCTTGGTGCAGTGACAGTAAGGGCCTTTGCAATGACGAAGAGGTTCTTCCAGAACAACCTTAAACTTATTGACACTGATGCAACACTGTTCTTTCACACCATTGGAGCAATGGAGTGGGTTCTGATACGAGTCGAAGGACTCCAAATTTTGACCCTACTCGCTTCAACTCTCATCCTAGTTTTTCTTCCTGAAGGAACTATTTCCCCGGGTACCAAAATCTTGAATTTGGTTAGCACTATTGTTCTCCCAAGTATGCACTGTCATCTGTGAAGTACTGATTACTTTCTGTTCTTAATTATTTTTCAGGTTTTTTTGGTCTCTGCCTATCGTATTCTATGTCTCTCACCATAACCCAAGTGTTTGTAACTCGATGGTACTCTAACTTGGAGAATTTGTCATCTCCGTGGAGAGAATCAAACAGTTCATGCATATTCCACCAGAGCCTCCTGCAATCATAGAAGAGAAGAGGCCAGAACCTTCTTGGCCACGTGAAGGACGAATTGATTTGGAAGATCTGAAAGTGAGAATTTAAAACAAAAAATTGTAAATGAATTATTGACTTGTTTAACTTTGTCGACTTTAACAATAACTAGCGTATCTGTGGATGGTCAGGTAAAATATCGCCCAAATGCTCCCTTTGTTCTGAAAGGGATTACTTGCACTTTTGTGGCAGGAAGCAAGGTTGGAGTTGTTGGTAGGACAGGAAGTGGGAAAACAACACTCATTAGTTCTCTGTTTCGACTTGTTGATCCTGTAGGCGGTCGGATTCTCATTGATGGACTCGATATATGCTCCATAGGCTTGAAGGATCTCAGATCAAAGCTCAGCATTATTCCGCAGGAACCAACTCTTTTCAGGGGCAGTGTTCGAAGTAACTTAGATCCTCTCGGTTTGTATACTGATGATGAGATATGGGAGGTAAGAACTGGTCATATCTTCACTAGTGTTTTGATTGTGACGTCTAAGGAAATTTAAGAGGATGAACCAAAGAGCAATGCAAATGAAGTTTCCAATACTATATACCACACATGTTTTTGCTAAAATTATGCTATTTTACACATTGGTTGGTGTTTCTTTGGGAATCGTATTGAATCCTACCTATGTATCACGGACACACTCATGTCTCGTGTTGGTCACGTATCGGACACCGACACTTCTGGACACTCATTTTTATGTGTCCTCTTATTTGCATTTGACATCAGGCACAGACACTGAAAAGGTACGTGTTATGGACTTTTTATAGTAATTTTTGTTCAAAATAAGGGTAGACATCAGGCACAGACACTGAAAAGGTACGTGTTATGGAATTTTTATAGTAATTTTTGTTCAAAATAAGGGTAAAAATAAAATATAAAATGTAAAGCTTAGAGCATTTTTGTTGGTATTTTAATTTCACATAAATCAACCACCTATCTATCAAAGATGCATATATTCAATTACTTATTGTTTATGGTTAAAACTCGTGTGTGTATATATTTACACACGAGTTTTAACCATAAATTATAAATAATTGTGTGCGTGTGTGTGTGTATATATAGTGTCCTTAACGTGTCGTTTCCTAATTTTTAGAGAGAAAAAAAATGTTACTACGTCAGTGTCGCAGAATGTCCTGTATCCCATGCCGTGTCCGTGCACTATAAAAATCCTTCTAACATGCAAACGGGTCATGGAGGTTATGTGAAGAATTCCAGTTATCAATGTCTAATGACTGCTAATACTTGTTTCGGACAGGCTTTGGCAAAGTGCCAACTCAAGGGTACCATTAGCAGCCTTCCAGGACTTCTTGATTCACATGGTGAGTTTATTTATTTACCGACTAGTTCTCTGCGAGCTAAATTGTTTCAGTTGGTGTTGATAACATCTTTGTACTACTTCCATTGGAAAGTCAATGAGGATGGAGACAACTGGAGTGCTGGGCAGCGCCAACTCTTCTGCCTAGGCCGCGTCCTCCTTCGTAAGAACAGAATTCTAGTTCTAGATGAAGCAACTGCGTCTATTGATTCCGCAACAGATGCCATCCTTCAGGGAATCATTAAGGAGCAATTCTCTAGCTGCACTGTTATAACCATCGCTCACCGAGTTCCAACAGTTACGGAGAGTGACATGGTCATGGTACTTTCTTACGGTAAGTCACATGAGACACTTCTATTAATACCGTATGATATATGTTATATTATATATAAACTCATAATGTTCTTGATGTTACTTGATATATCCTTAAAAGACTAATTCAATTGGTGCTCTATCACCAATTTGATCCGAATTTATCAAATTAGGGTTTGTGAGATCTCTAGCTTGAAGAACCCCAGAATCGAAGAGAGGGATTTATCGTGGGGAGGCAAAAAAAAGTTTTTAATAATGAGGATGGAATCACCCGAAAGATAATTTTATTAACCATCAAACTGTGTCTTTTAATTTAGAAAGCAAGAGACAATTAATTGTGAGATAATTGTAGAGAATTACAAGAGAGGCTCAGGCTCCCGTTTTATACATGTAGATTTGGTTAGGATTCAATAACCAACCCTTCTGGTACTCCTACTTAATACTTGTATTACTATAGGTTGGTTAATTAGTATGGATAAGTATAATTGTACACATATAAGAATACTATATCTATTTCTATTAGAAGCAGGTATGTACCTTTAAATATAGCTAGTGAGGTAATCTCTAATAGTATATAATGATAAAACTTGCGCTTCACCGTGTAACTTTTTTTTCTTCCAAATATACCCTTGCATATGTTTATTAATTAAAAGTATTCATTATCTATACTACTATATAACGAGAAAACTTGAGCTTCACCGTGAAACTTTTATTTCCAAATATACCCAATACCCTTGCATATGTTTATTTATTAAAATTATTCATTAAAGTTAATAAAGACAGCTAGGTAATTATGGGAAGTGTTATTTGGTCTTCCTAAATAGTCTTGCATTATATATTAATATTAATAAATTTAGAAAAATTAAGATGTCTTTTAGTCTTCCTAAGTAGTCTTAATAAAGATTAGAATAATTAGAATAATTTTCTAATAATAATCTATAAAATACGTGCAACGCACGTGCATATATACTAGTTGAGACATAATATTGAGAGTATTGTACCATCACCAAAAGTTTTTCCATAAAGTGGAGAATCATAACACCTTCAAGGCGGCGATCACAACACCTTTGGAAAGTCTTCGGAGAATTCAGTTAGCGTTCTTGTAGTTCTTTCAGGGTTAGAGGTTTGGTGTGGGTATTGGTGGTGAGATTTATTCCTCCATAACTCTTGTAATTGCTTTTCTTTTGGATAGTAGAAATCTCTCAATTGCATTTACCCGTGGACGCAGCCTAGTTTGGCTGAACCACGTTAAATTTTCGTGTGCATTATTTTTGTTGTTGTCTATTTCTCTATTTTGTCGGTGTTCGGTTAGAAATCCTCTAGCTTCCGCACAACATAGGCAACCTCCAATATTTGCTCATTTCTACTATGACAAGGAGCAATAAATCTAATAAAAACTAAGTTAGAAATTCTAACTTACCCACACTTTTGGTAGGTAACAGTTTTCCAAAAAAATAGCAATCCTAAAATAAATCCTAATTCTAATTTTTTTTGAATAGAAATTTTATTCCTAAAAGAATAAAATAAAATAAAAATATGAGTCCTAGAAGATAGGAATATGAATCATAATCCTTAACCTAATAAGCGATCTTCTTGGATCAATACTCCTCATTCGATGAACGAAGCTCCCGCAAACTCATAAGTCAAAACTTCAGGTAGGGGTAGAGCTTAGTCCTCTAAGATTGGTGCCTCTTTGCTTTCTTTGGCAATTTTTCTCTATGTTGTAAGAAATAATTTGTCTTGTCGAGCGTTAGTGACACTTCCTCTCTAAGACACAATCCTCTCTCGATGGCTCTTCCTTCCCTATAAAGATATCTTCAGCTGATGGCAGCACCGTGTCAATGCTGTCATCCCTCTAAAACATAGATGCTAAAATAGCTTCACGTACTCCGCATTTACCATGAAGTATAACTGCATGTACGATGGCAAGTCGAGCCAGTAAGCATTGTCTTCAACCTTCTGCAGAATTTCAAATATAGGCTTAATCCTCTTCCCCTCGTCATTGAGATGATTCTTGGCTAGTTGGAACGGTACCATATCGCCCACCTTGAAATCGTTCTCGACTCAATAGTGATCGTATCGCTTCTTGTACAACTATTGAGACTTCTTCAGATGACGCATGTAACACTCCATAGTGTAACATTCCGTAGTTAAACACAAGATATATACAACAGTTACCTGGGATACCATACCTCCTTTGCCAGAGTTGCCTTTATATAGAACTTTGTTCCTTGATGAATCCACTTCTTTTGTCTTTGGTATATCACAACATCTTGTCTCCATAAATATGGTCCCCTTAATAGTATCTCAAGAGGTACTATCTCACAAGTCACCTCATCAACATACTCTTCCGCATGAGCAAATTGCAATGAGTAGTGACACATAATCTTCAACTCTGCGGATCTACAAAAAGTTAGTCTCCAACTAGTCGATCTAATTGTCAACTTTCTTAGTATTGACCTTATTGAAACATGGGTATATAGAATTTTGCCTCAACACAGAATGGTTATAGGAGACAAGATTGGCCCTTGCAATATCGAGTCTGCCCATCCTCAGTTTGGACTTTTTCTTGTTCTTGTGGAATTTTGTAGGTCCAAATTCCAAATTTGTTTGATTTGCTTGGAATCAGAGATTTTTGAATTTGGTTGGGATCTTTGTCTCCATGTTAGTGACCATCTACATTCAAGATACCTTGGCCCAAAAATCTTCATCACTAGCGTCAACGATCTTCCCACTGCTTCTTGAGACACGATGGGCTTGAGGTATATCTACCATATTTAAGTGCCCAAATTTCTAAATAGGACTTGGTGCTTTGATACCATTTTGATGGGAATTGACCAAATTAGTTTTTATGATTTTTCTAACTTGAAGAACTCAGAATCCAAGAGAGGAATTTATTGTGAAAGGACAAAAATAGTTTCAATAATGACGATAAAAATCACCAAAAAGATAGTTTTATTAACTATTAAACTCATATCGTAGTTTGAAGGGCAAAAATGTACAAAATTAAGTGTGAGAGAATTGTAGATAATTCTAATAGAGGTCAAGGCTCTCCTTTGATACCAGTAAGCAACCTCCGATATTCAGTAATCATGAAAAGAATCGTAATTCTAAAAATTAGGAATACGGATCCTAATAAGTTAATAACTAATGAAACGAATAGGAACATGACTAGCGAAAAACAAAATCCAACTAACCTCTTGGCCTACCGGTCAGAAGTCTACAATTCTAGCAAAAATAAAAATTAGGATTTCTATTTTAGAGTTTTTTTTTTTCCTTTTCTTGAGGTTGTAAGCCTTTATAACCGTCACCAATATAAATGTTTTGAAACAATTTTTTTAGTACTTCTTTTAGATTTTAATCTTTTTTCAATTGATGGATTCCAATAGTTCGTGGATTCTAACACGTGAATCTGAGGTCCCCATAGATAGGGAAAAGTAGCTTGTTGATTCGAGCAAACCCCTGCATTAATGTAGATATCGTGATGATAGGAAATGGGCTGTAACAATTATACGAGTAACTTATTGATCAATATTGAGGACAAAGTTATCAACTTAAATTTCCTCTCTTACCAAGATGGCAGAGAAATATCCGACAGCAGTCCTCGATTTATTTTTGCTGCACTCAGTTTATACTAAGGAATGTAGAAATCTTTATAATGCTATATATGTTCCATATCATTAGCAGCTAAGAGGTCGTAGATTATTTGCAGAGAAGTAAAATATAAGAACGAGAAATGGATGCTGACACTAAGTAAATAGAACCATGTGATCATTTTTTGTAGATGTTTCAAACATGGAGGTTACTAACTAGCATGTGTTACTGTTCCTCCAGGGAAGCTCTTGGAATATGACAGACCTTCAAAACTACTGGAGACCAACTCATCTGCGTTTGCCAAGCTTGTGGCTGAGTACTGGTCTAATTGTAAGAGAAACTCTGCTCATATTGTTCCAGACATGCATGTACCTCAATCGAAGGATTGATAGTTGATAATGCATCGTCATGTTTCGGAACATGCCTAGTACAATGTTGGGCCTCAGACGAAATCTCTCAAACCATCAGCTCTACAATAGTTTTCTACTTGCAAAGAGACATGAAATTCCGGTCAGCTTGGTTCGTTGTACTCTTTGACTTTTTATAAATAAAGATGAGCTCCCGTATAATAATTCATTTTGATCTGAACTTGGAATTCTGGGAAAATGTTTTCCTTATCCTTATCGTGTCGGTGCCTCTATCAGTCACTAATTATGCAACATACGTGATTATATCTATTGTACCTATTTGAAAATTTCCATACCACATATCACACCAGTGTCCGTATCCATGTCCGAATTAATGTAGGACTCATCATTTGACTTGCATTTGTTGATGCCCTCTCGGCACCTGTACGATGAGTCTTATTGGTGAACTGGGATCAATTTGATTCTACATGACCGTTTCTGGCATTCTAAGAATTTTGTACAAATATTAAAAAAAAAAAAAAAGCCTTTTTTAACCACTATAGGCTATTTTTTGGCATTTGAAGGATCGTGTTATTGTAGTTTCTAAAAAATAGAGAAACTTAAATCTAAAAAATATAATTTTTCAAATTAGTCATGTATACGGAGATAATTTTTTTTTGGACTTTCTAGTTTCTTTGATCATATGTTATCGTATAGCTTGCAAATGCTTAGAAACGGTCCTGGATTCCACCCATAATTATGGGTTAAAAACATAAAGGACTTAATTGCAACTTGATACCCTCAACTATTGTTGTTCTTCAACTTAATACTCTAAACTATTTTACTCGACAACTTGATACCATCAACTATTTAATATTTTCAATTTGATACCCAAAATTTCAAAAAGGACAAAATTACCCATCTCATTCACTTCCCAACCAAATTCAACCCTCTCCCCCGTCCCCCATGCCGGCTCACCACTACCTGCCCCACCCCCACCCCCGTCCCCACCATGCCCCCTCCAGCCAACCTCGACCCCCCTACACCGCCTGTCACGCCCCGATTCCGTAGAATCGATAGTCGTCCCCCGGGCGTGATGCCGTGCGAACCTAAGTTGCGTTCGCAAAAGACATAGTCATAAGGTTATCCGAAACACAACAACAAGAGAATACACAGAGTAAATTGAACACATTTTGTATATAGAAGAAGACTTAAGCTTTATTGATAATGAACATCATATTACAGACTCGATACAAGGTGCCGTGCGGGCTACAAACTGACTCCATTACAAAATGAACACCGATGAGATAGCCGTTCCATACATCGCACCCCTTTACAACCAAAGTATACAGACACCTGGGATAGGGAAGAGTCGAGACATCTCAGCATGGACAGTTGCAGAGTCTTCAAAAGAGATTGGGTCAAGGCTTCGCACGCACGGACGAAGCTTCAAAACACACGAGCGATGCCTTCAGTCACGCGACACGCTCCTTCTGATTTATAGCACCTGTGGAGTGTGAGGATCAGTAAAATCAACATGTACTGGTGAGTGGCTAATTATTTTCCATGCTCTTATTTGGTTTAAGAATTTAGATAAAACATACAACTTGTTTTAGTGATCTTTCTAGCCATCCTAGTCAGTTTCATGCAAGCAGTTTGATGGAACATAATTAAGAAAAATTTACGCTAAAATTTACCCACGACATAGCGTGCCGTGCAATATAAACCTTACCATGTTCTTCTTTGTCATGTTGCATAACATAAGTTTAACTAGTACATAATTTCGGAGGTCATTGGCATGAAAACCATTCTGGACATAGCATGGTTTAGACGGTACGCGTTCAATGCGGGTAGCTGTAGCTCCCCTTCCCGAAAATTTTTGAAATATTTTATATTATATATTTGATTTAAATGGTAATTTTTTTAGAATTTTAGAATTAATTACTTAGTTAATTCTTACGGTAGATGATCGTAGCCATGGTTGAGTTTTGAACTATCAGACGACTAGGAATCATAGCACGGATAGTGCAGTGGCGTGTCTTGACCAGTGTATTAGCCATAGTAGGGATGACCGAGCCATAGTGATATCCTAACTAGAAAAATCAAGCCAATCACCCTGTCACTTCCCGTTCCTATAAAACGTATTTTAATACGTGTACTGACTGAATACATTTATTTAATATTTATCATGTATCGTTCTGTGCTTAATTTCTTTTAATTTTACGCTAATTATTTTTCTGTATTTTACTTTCTGCTTCTACTTTGCTTTCGGGATTCGGCCTGAGTTGGTTTATTTTTCGGCCTTGGGTGGCTCAATATGAACCCACCTACCCCCTCTTCATTTAAAGCCCCAAATCCTTTCTCTCTCTTCATTACTTCTTTTTTTATTAACTCTTCTTCTTCATCCTCCATAACTCTCCCCACCTACCGAGCCACATAGGCAAGTGCTAACTTGCTTCGTGATGGAACCCCAGTATTATTGTTCCATCATCTTCCTTACTTGATCTTAAGTCTCTTTAGTATTTAGCATTTGCAATTTCCATGGCTCATTTTCTGTAGATCTAAGTTTAATGCATTTTCGGATTTCTTGGGTTTTGATCTAGCTAATCTTGTTATTTTTAAGTTTTGATGGTTCCATGTTGTAGAGAATTTCGTTCTACCCCATTTTGACCTATGGAAGTCCAGATTTGGGCTTGGAATGAAGGATTTAGAGAGCCTGGAAGCAATGCCTTCCCTGGTTATGTTCTCGAAAATGGAGAAGAAGAACAGTGTTGAGCCGTATGGCTTGCACGGCCCAGCCGCATGAACTTCTTAGCCGCATGGGAGTACTTGATCACATGAAATTTCATGCGGCAAGTCTTCCAGCCGCATGAGACTTTTCTCCTGAGCCGCATAAGGCTTGGTAATCCTAGCCGCATAGACCTTGGCGACTTCTCAGCCGCATGGCATCCTGAGCCGCATAAGGATCAACTTTCTGGCCGCATAAGCCTTAACAGGTCCCAGCCGTATGAGACTTTCCACCCGAGACGCATAGAGCCCAGATCCTCCTATCCGCATAGACTTGATTTCTTGAGCCGCATAGACTCGATTTTTTGAACCGTATAGACTTGATTTTTTGGCCGCATGAGATTCGATTGCTCAGCCGCATGGGACTCGTTTCAATTCCAGCCGCATAGACTTGTTATTTCTCAGCCGCATATAGGCTTATCATTTTCGGCCGCATGTGAATTGTCATTGAGCCGCATAGGCTTGTCTTTTCGAGCCGCATGTGATTTGTTATTTCCTAGCCGCATGGCCGAGCTCGAAATCCCAGCCGCATGAGTTCAAGACCCGAGCTGCATAGGGTCCCTATCTCCAGCCGCATAGACTTGTTATTTCTTAGCCGCATATGCATGTTACCCCAGCCGCATGGACTTAGTTTTTTAAAGCCGCATATGCATGTTTTACTCAGCCGCATGAACCAATAATTTTCCGGCCGTATGAACTCTAGCCCATAATGCCTTTGGCTGATTCTTGTCCTGAATTGACATTGATTAACATTGATTGTGACCTTGACTAATAATTGATCATGCGTTCCTAGTTGGAACTAAGAGACTGGCTAGTCGTCTTATTGAATTGAATGATTGAGACGCGTTCATATTAACTATAAACTATTGCAATCGATTGGCCGATCCCGAATATTGGCATACAGGCACGTGCAGGCTTCAATTTATTTTTCTACAAAAGCAGCATGTGTACTTTATGGTCAAGGCATGATTATTCTGTGGCTAGTTTTGATTTTTATATTACGCTATGTAACACCTACAACCTAATCGCACGGGTATCGTTGTAGAGTTGTGCACGTCGTGCCCCGTACGAAAGTACTTATTTTGAATGACCATGATCCACGGCATGGAATTTCACTTAACATAGAAGCTATTAAGTTAAATAAAATCATGATAGCATGGAGAGAATGGATTTCCAAGTTCTTACATGGCAGCCATCTTTGGGACTATTAAGTACCCGACATGCCGACTGGTTCCCACAGATACTACAAATCTGCCACACGGACAGGAAGCGGTATCTGCTTATATATTATTATTGTATATTGATGACGGGCGTCCCGCTGGGACTCGTCTAATTCATGATTGGCACAATTGATTGATTGGGTAGACTAGCCTTGCTTGTTCATAGTAAGAACTGAGGAATTCTTATTGCATATTTTCAGGGTAACTTGGAACTCACAGTAGCAAGCCGTAGTAGTTGAATGGCCGTTTAAATTGACTTGTTTGTGTACTGTACCTACTCTGTTAACTAACCGAGATGATCAGAATGTCAGGACATGACGGGCTAACTTATGTCCTTGTTTGGTTGGGAAGTTGGTTCGAAGTGTTGTGATGTTAGATGAATCCCAGTAGCAAACAGAGATCTATTTATCATATTTTCACATTACTGGTTCTAATTTCTCATATCGTGCTCCCTTGCGGTACTTGCTATTAGAGGTCTAACCTCTCTGGTTTTGCATGGCCAGATTTAGAGCCGGTTCCCGAGGACTCAGCTTACTTCCGCCTCCAAGATGGTCAATACTAGAGGGATGATCGCAGGAGGACTCGAGTGGGTTCATTACTTCTCGCTCGTTTTGTTACTTACTTTATACTTTGCCATTTGGCACCGACATGTTAGTCGGATTGTCTTGTACTTACCTTTACATAATTGTAACTAAGTTAGGCTGCAGCTGATAAACAATTGTGTATACCTTGCTATATCATCTGGCTATGTTTTGTAAAGCCAGATATCGAGAACATTTTGACTCAGCGTTTGGGACGCCTTACTGCTTTATCTTACATGTTCTCTATTTCTGTTTCTTGTTTAAATGATTGAGACAATAGATGTTGAGTGACCCTAGTAAGACTTTCATGTAGTATGCACCCCTTTGTCTTTTAGACAGCAATGATCGTATTATACGGTATTCATCTACCCGTAATAAGTAGCTGGCTGAGTCATTCCCCCGCTCTCTAGTATTCTGGTTCTGGGGCGTGACAAGGTTTTAGTGGTGGCCCATGCAGGTCTGATTTCAGACTTGTGGGGTATTTTAATTTATAGGATGTCTAAATCACACATGTTCCCCCTTGACCTTATGACTCGTTGATTCTCAACCCTAGCTTGACATTCCAGTATCCTTTGACTTTATTGATCCTTCATGTCCGGTCGTTTGATTGCTCTCTTATCCCTTTCCTTAGGGGCACCTCGTCCGCAACTGTCAGAACTGGACAACAACAACAAGGGCAACATGGGCAATATGACCAGGTTGGTCAGCAACAAGGGCCAGTACTACCTCAAGAGACTATCCAAAAAGAAGTGATAGTGGAACCAGCAACTGGACCGCAGTATCCGGAGGTTCCAATGCCACCAATAGTTCTACCTAACCCTGTAGAAGTGGACACACCGGCCCTTCTGAAGATCACGAGAGGGATGATGGCTACTCAGCAACATCAGATGTTAGCCCAGCAGCGCATGCACGCTCAGTTGCAAGAGCAGAATGTGTTACTCAACCAAGGATTACAGACGGCTCTGGAAAGGGGGACGAGGATAGATTCAGGAGCATCAACCAGGTTTTGCAAGTACAACCCCTACCGTTTCGAGGGAACGGAAGATGCCATCTCAGCAGATGCATGGCTTAAGGATATTGAGACTATTTTGACAGTGGCTAAGGTGTCGACGGAAGAACGTGTGGATCAAGTGAAGTTGTTACTTCAGGATCTCGTACGTGATTGGTGGGAATCAGAGGAAGTAGGCATCAGACGTCATGTTGCTTGGGATGATTTTACCGTAAGATTCAAAATAAAGTACTATGGAGTTGTGGCACAGTTTGAGCTACAACAGAAGTTTATCAACCTCAAGCAGGCCGGCAAGACAGTAGATGCTTATGCAGCAGAGTTCTGCAGATTGAGTAGGTTCGCCCCAGAGATGGTAGCAACAGAGAGCCAGAGGGCTATGAGATTTAAGCAAGGGTTTCATCTTGAGCTCTTGTAATTGATAGAAGGACAAACCTACCAGACTTTCGATGAGGTATTGACGACAACCCGAAGGCATGAGATCACCATTTAGAGGATTGCAGCTAAGACTGGAGGTCAGAAGAGATCACACAGTCAGATTGAAGGAGGAGGGGGAGTAGGGCCCCGAACAATAGCACCATCCCTGGCATTCGCATCCACGATATGGCAGTGCGAGGGCCAGCACCACCAATCAGGCAGCAGCAACAGCAACAGAGGAAGAACCAGTAACCCCTAGCGGGCTGCACTTATTATGGGAGGGTAGGGCATGCTAGGGATATATGTCGGACATTGAATGGACAGTATTTGATATGTGGAAGTCCAGATCATCGGGTTACCACCTGTCCTATGAATTCGAGGTCAGGAGGACCAGTGCAATAATTTTCGGCTCTGCCAGCACCAGGGGCAGGCCAGTATTGAGGACCTGCGGTAGCAGTGAGACCGTTGGCACATCATCCGTTCATATCGCAGGCTCAGATGTTTCGGCAGCAGGGACCGCCGATGCAGCAGCAACAACACAGACCACCCCAGCACCACCAAGGCAGGGGCCAGCAGCAGCACCAGGCTAGGCCGCAGCATGGGAACCAACAAAGAGGTCGAGGGCAGGCATTCACTCTGTCCTTGGAAGAGGCATTGGCATCGGGATATGTTGTTGCAGGTAACATTCTCGTCGCCTCATATCCCGCAGTAGCATTGTATGATTCGGGAGCATCACACTCATTTATATCTGCACAATTTGCGATACGACTAGGAATGGAGTTCGAGGCATTGCCAGGGAGGTTGAATATACTTACTGGTAATAGGCTCGTAGGAGTTAGTAGGAATATTCTAGCGTGTAGCGTTGTAGTTTGCGGGCATTCCTTATCCGCCTGGTTGATAGAATTTCTTGTTGGAAATTTCGACGTTATCTTAGGTATGGACTGGCTGAAAGACAGTCATGTGACAATAGATTGTCGTAGGAGTGTATCTTTTGATATTCTAGGCATGAAATGGTTCACCTTAGTCAGATCAGTGGCAACTCAACAAGAAAAATGAGTAGTAGCGACAATGGAAGAAGTTTAAGTTCCGAAGGTAGTTGAAGAGTTTCTAGACGTATTTCCTGAAGAACTTCTAGGTCTACCACCGGTTAGAGATATTGAGTTCAGTATAGAATTGGCTCCTGAAACTAAACCGATATCAGATCGAGTTTACAGAATGACGGATTCAGAGCAGGTCAAGGTGTATCAACACATAGAGGAACTGAAGGAGAAGAAGTTCATCCAAGCTAGCGTATCACCATAGGCAGCACCAGTAGTACTTGTAGGAAAGAAGGATGGGTCATCCAGATTATGCATCGATTACAGGAAGCTTAACACGGCAATAGTAATGAACAAGTATCCACTATCCAGGATCGACGACTTGTTTGATCAGTTGAACAGGGCTAGAGTTTTAGATAGATCTTCATTCAGGATATCATCAAGTGAGGGTTCGGAAGGAGGATATTCCCAAGACAGCGTTCAGGTCGAAATATGGACATTATGAATTCTTAGTAATACCGTTTGGTTTGACCAATGTCCAGCAATATTTATAGATTTGATGAACCGCATCTTTATGTCGTACTTAGATCAGTTCGTCGTTATGTTTCTCGACGACATTCTCGTATACTCAGCTAGTAAAGAAGAGCACGAAGACCACCTCAGAAAAGTGTAACAGGTTCTGAGAGAGAACTAGTTGTATGCCAAGCTCTACAAGTGTGAGTTCTGGACGGATCACATTTCATTTTTGGGACACATCATATCAGGAGCTGGAGTAGCAGTGGATCCCAAGAAGGTAGAAGCAGTAGAAAGTTGGCAAGTACCCAAGACCGTAGCTGATGTGCAAAGTTTTTTGGGATTGGCAGGATATTACAGAAGGTTCGTATCAGACTTTGCAAGACTTTAAGCACCCATGACCCGCTTGACACGGAAGGATGTGCCATTCATCTGGTCGGCGGAATGCCAGTCATCATTTGAGAATTTGAAGCAAAAGTTGATATCAGCGCCTATTCTTACATTATCGATTGGACCCGGAGGTTTTACTGTATATTATGATGCGTCAGGTAGAGGACTTGGATGTGTCCTCATGCAACATGGAAAGGTGATAGCGTAGCATCTAGGCACCTTCGAGACCACGAGAAGAATTATCCAACTCATGACTTGGAGTTGGCGGCAGTAGTTTTTGCTTTGAAGCTATGGAGAGATTACTTGTACGGTGATCGAGTGGACATGTACACTGACCACAAAAGTTTGAAGTACATCTTTACTCAGAAGGAACTGAACATGAGATAGAGAAGATGGTTGGATTTGATCAAGGATTATGACGTGGAGCTTCAGTATCATCTATGCAAGGCTAATGTGGTAGCAGACGCTCTTAGCAGGAGAGGCGGCGTATTTATGTTGACAACACAAAAACACATCTTAGAAGACCTTCATGAGATGGGCATCAAAGTTATACTTCCTAGCGATGTAGGAATTCTGGTAAGTCTACAAGTTCAATCCGACTTAGTAGACAGGATCAAGGCAGCTCAGGCACAGGACCCAAGGATTCAGAAGCTTAGAACAGAATGTGAGTCGGGGCTCAGAAAGGAGATGAAGATTCATGAAGATGGTACACTTAGGTTTGGATCTCGTCTATGTGTGCCTAGTAGAGATATCAGACAGGAGGTTATGATAGAAGCTTACAGTTCTCAGTATTCTATACACCCTGGAGGGACCAAGATGTACCAAGATATCAAGCAGCACTTCTGGTGGAACGGAATGAAGAGGGAGATAGCTAGATTCATTTTCTGTTGCTTGATATGTCAGCAAATGAAGATAGAACAGCAGAGGCCAGCTGGATTATTACAACCGCTTCTTATCTCAGAATGGAAGTGGGAGCATATCACAATGGACTTTGTGACCGGTTTACCGAGATCGCCAAGTGGTAAAGATTCTATTTGGGTGATAGTAGATCGGCTCACAAAGGTGGCACATTTTCTTCCTTTCAGAGTAGGGCAATCTACAGAAAAGTTGGCAGAGTTGTATATGCAACAGATAGTCAGACAATATGGAGTCCCTGTCAGTATTGTGTCAAACAGAGATACCCACTTTACATCACATTTTTGGAAGAATTTACATCATGTTTGAAGAACAGTTTGGCAACTCTAGAGGGGGGTGAGTAGAGTATATATAGAAAAATGACCAATTAAAAATAACTCTTTCACCAATAATAAATAATCAGAGTAAAGTGCGGAAAATAAAAGGAGATCAAAAGAGCATACGCAAACACAGCGATTTTAACCTGGTTTTCCTCGTGGAGGACTAGTCCAGGCCTGAGAACTCTAGCTCAGGATTCAAATCCACTATTTGTAAAATAGTAGTATACAACCGTGCCTTTACTTCAGAAGAGCACGTCAACTTCTAACAGAGGATCGCAGTGGCGATTTGCTTGGAATTGTCCAAGCGACTTCTTCGACTCTTGCACAAGAATCCTAACTAAGAGATGCTGAGCACTCGAGACTTAGGAGGCTTATGGCTAGTAGATGGGAAGGGTATGGCTTATTTCAGCTATAAGAGAGAAGAGAAGAAAAGATTGGATGGATTGGAATAAGAGAATTCATGCCCTATTTATAGTGTTTTTATAGGCAGAATTCGGCCAGAATTCGGGTAGAAAAATTCAAATATTTGGCCGTTGGACAACTAGCAACCAGCTAACCCTAAAATTAGGGTTCCTGATTTCTAGGGGACAGAGTTCGGCCCGAACTCTGTGTGGAGGCAGAGTTCGGCCCGAACTCTGTGTGGAGGCAGAGTTCGGCCCGAACTCTGTCTCCAGAGCACAGAGTGGTTCAAAGGGGACCATTTGGGAATTTTTGGTTTGGTGGAGCTTTGGGATTTTTGGGTAGGCTATAGTCTAAGTTTCAAGAGCGCAGCATGACTCAGATTACATTAGTCTAGACTCAAAGAAAGTGTAAAATACAGACTCGAATCAACTGAGACACGAAAGCTGAGCTGTCTTCTGTCTTGAGCTTAATGCAGACGTCGTGTGTCGTATTGAATTATTACAGATATTATTTAGTCAATATTGTCAATATTTGGTTGACTGTGACTTTGTGCCAACAATCTTCCCCATATTGATAATTGACAAAATAATATATGTATATTCAACATTCATACCTGGACACAGTTGATTATAGCAACATAGCTCCCCCATAATCGATGCCGAGCTAGAAATAAGAGCTCCCCTATGATCAGTGAACGGCGCTGAGCTAGACGAGATAGCTCCCCCGTAAAGAATGCATTGAACCTGTATAATATCTCCAAAAAGCACAAACAAGCACAGATATACGAAAGCGAAAGATATGATACTAAATATATCTAGCCAGAATATACATAGTTCTTCCCCTTTTGGCAGTTAGCAATATAGACTGCATATGAATGAAAGATCATATAAACTGCAGTATAGACAATTAAGAGTGATGCAACCACACCAAGCAGAGAAGAAACAGTGTATGACTAAACAAAATGAGTCACTAGCATAAAGTAAAACTATGAGCATAAAATGTCATCCACACAACCAGAGTTTGAGTACATAAAACCGAAGGACATAAATCCATAATAAACTAAATAACTGAAATCAAAAAGCATCAACTAAGATCATCATCAGTAGCAGCAGCAGATCTAGCCAATCTCCATCACGGAGCACGAGAAGGTCCTGGAGGGTCTGAAGGACCAGGGAAGGAGCGACGGGGGTCCAAAAATGCAGCATCCGGATCCATGTAACGCATGACCCATGGATCATCAATGCGATGGCCCGCGCGCTCAGGATCCCGCTCCATGGGAATGTGCAGATGACGAGACAGGGAATACCGTATATCATGCAGAGAGTTTTCGAGGGCACTCATCTGCAGAGTAGTACGATAGTCCAGCTGTGTCCAGCGATCGTCCTCAAGAGTAAAACGATCCCGGAGCATAGTCTGAATAGACTCAAGAGTGGCAGGTGGAAGTGGTGCATCCTGACCGAGTGGAGGGGCGTCAGGCTCCTCATCATCAGAATGCTCAGAAGCCTCAGGAGAGGCGACGACTGCCTGAGTACGTCGTGCCTTGGACAGGAAAGCAGGAGCAGGCAAAAACTGACAGTCATGAATAGGAATAATGAACGCACGAAAAACCATAGAAAGATATAAAGGATAAACCAATGCTCTTGGTTTCTTCCTACAATTTATTATCCAGTCCATCATTGTCCTAGGAAGATTGAAGGGGATACGATAATGAAGGTGATACAAAGCAGATATCTCAAAGTAGGTAACTTCATCAGTGGAGCCAGCTTTTGGCAAGATAGTGTTAAAAATGATTCGATGAAGTTCATAGAAATATGGGTTGAGGTGCTTGGCCATAAGTTTGCGAGGACTTATGTTAGGAGCACATAATTCCTCCTTGAAACCTTCAAGAGAAGTATCGCCAACAAATTGAAATTGACGAGCTTCCACAAGTTTATCCCAAGCATCGAGATTAAGAAGATCAAGAAAATCCCCCAACTCAGAATCATTGAAAGCAATGTCAATACCGGCAACCCGGGAATAGATGTGGGTTGCATCGAAAGTTAAATTGCAATAAAATATTTGGATGGCGCTACGGTAAATGACAAAGTTTGAGGCAACTAACGCATCCAAACATAGATCACGAAATAATGATTCATATTGAGAAAAGATTGTAAAATTTATCGGATGTCCCCCGAACACCGGACGAGTCCGAAAGTCGCTAAACCATGCATTAGACGCGTCTAGCGACACAAATAATCGCTCGTCATATGTATTCGGATCATGGGGACAAGGCGGGTTGAACAACGGATGAATGGGTTGTTGTTCAACTACTTGCTCAATTGGAGGAGGAGAATTCGAAGAGGAAGCTTCCTTAGTTCGAGTCCTTTTCCCACGATTGGGCAAGCGAGGAGCCATTTACAAGAAAATAGAGAACTTGAAATGGAGAGAAAGAAGAGGATATACCTGAAATCAACAACAAACAGTGGAAGAGAATGATGAGAAACCCCTTTCCCTTGATTTTGAGGAGCAATAGAGCACTCTAGATCAAAAACTAGGGTTAGGGTTTGAAGGAAAGAGTTTGGAGAGGGAGGAAGGAGGTAATAGTGAAGGAGAGAGATGAAAACCCGAAATATAAGAGAGGGTTTTCGTTGGTCGGAAGAAATTCTGACCGTATGATCTAAACTGATCCAACGGCAGATGCTGATCCCGACGCTGGACCAATAGGGACCGAACTCGGCCCGAACTCTATTAGGGGCAGAGTTCGGCCCGAGTTCTGGATTAGTGGTCCAGAACTGAAAACAGGCTGAAAAGATGAAAAAATGGTTAAGTGTTGAAGAAAAAATAGAGAGGATAAAAGTTTGATGAAATCATTAAAGTACATAAAGAGGTACACAAAAGTCAGAATGAACTTTAGAAAAATAAATTAGGCAATATTAAATCGAAACAAACCATATAATAAACAAGAAAATATATTGTAATTCAATATTTCGAATTTGTCATGGGTTAGCTGCAGGGGCCGGATCCCAGCTAGCGGTAGTCCTGAGGACTAGTGCACCGTGTCGCTTAGGCTTTTACGCCTTGTTGTCAGAAGGACCCTTTCGGCTTGTACCCATACCAAATTCGTTGTAAAAGAATCAAAATATACTCGATATTTACGCAGGTGAGTCTCAACTTATAACTGCTTCATCCAAAATTCCGAGTTCACGACAAAGGAAATTGAAGCGCTCTTCGGATAATGGCTTAGTAAAGAAATCTGCTAGCTGATGATCAGTGTCAATAAATTCTAAGTTGATCGTGCCATTTTGCTGATGATCACGCAAAAAGTGGTGTCTGATCTCAATGTGTTTAGTGCGTGAGTGACAGACAGGGTTCTTAGTCAAATTAATGGCACTAGTATTGTCACAGAATATAGGAATATACATGAAAAATAACTTATAGTCTTCAAGGGTTTGCTTCATCCACATAATTTGTGCACAACAACGCCCAGCTGCTATGTATTCAGCTTCTGTTGTGGATAGTACGACAGAGTTCTGCTTCTTGCTAAACCAGGAGACTAAAGTCTTTCCTAATAAATGACACGTGCCGCTCGTACTTTTATGGTCGACCTTGCATCCAGCGAAGTCAGCATCAGAATAACCAATAAGGTCAAATGATGTGGACTTGGGATACCATAGGCCCACTGTAACTGTCACGCCCCGACCCGGAATCACCCGAATCATCGTCCTCGCAGGGGGCGTGATGCCGCACGAGCCTGGAGTTGCGCTCGTGCAAGGCAAGATGACAAGTTCTCAAATGGTTATCTTTTGAATTGATATTAACAACGATAGGAAAACAGAGTATACGAAACAATTCTCTTTATTGATATCTGAAACTGAGATTACAATGGCTTTCGATAGCCTAACAATATATGCCAGATTGGCTACAACACTCAGGTTCTCTCTTGCCCACAAAGGATTTCACCGCTCCATACATCATGCCTTCTATATCCCGGCCACATCAATCCAGTTGCGTAGTCCGAGCGTCAATACGATAGCACGCTTCAATGCGCTTCGGCATTCCAAGCCTTAACACGTTCAAGCAACGCTTCGCCGCGAGCAATCCATTCCCTGCACCCTGCATGAAGCTGGTAGGGGATCAGTACGTTCGTCCTCGTATGTACTGAATCAAAGATCATCTTTCCAAACCGACATTTTTATCTTTATGTTGAATCATGCAACTTAGCTTATGATCTTGCTATGTTCTCCTTAGGGTCAATTTCATGGCATCTTCGAAAACGTAAGGCATGTTAGCATAGCATCATATTATCGAATTGAATGTACAAGCAAGCAAGCAATCTCGTGTTTGATTCGTGGCGCGACTTACCAAGTCGACGCACTCGCCCTTGCGTCCCTTGCACTGACGCAAGGTGAATACGCCCCATTTCTTCCCTGTCATGTTATAAGTGCATCTCTAAGTAGGATCTATATGCGGGACGCACACGCGCCTACACTTTCAACCCATCGTTCCTTAGCTATATGCGGGTCGTTGGCGTATCCGCGCCGGAATGGACTAAAGGAGTTCCTTTCTTTTCTCTCCTTTTTTTCTCACTATTTGGTTGGGCTGCCCGGCGTTTCACGGGTTGGGTCTCCTCCCAAACAACCGAAACGTTCCCGCTACATGCCATCATTTACGGCTTCTCCCATCTTGTTTAAGGATGTGCGCCTACAAAGATTATTCATCCCTCCGCGGCCAAATCGGTTCCGGGAATCTCCGACATTTACCCGTTTGGGGGGATACTCGTGCACGAGTTAATATCACATTAATCTCGAGCCCATTCCAATCGACCATGCAACGCCCTATCATTCAACAGTTAAATTCAAACAACCAAACATAGTCTTGAGTCCGAGACTCAGACTTATCGTCTCGTATTTCTTCCATTTAGCTTTCTATGTTCTTTCGTTTCGTACTTCGTTTCGATGATTCAATGGCATCGTGCCTCAACTCAATGCTCGTCAACCGAACGACCCGAAGGTCTCGAACACCTTTCGAGGCAACATGTCATATCTGACAGTTCCGCCACATTCATACCGCAACTGTATTCTCTCGCAACGAAGCCATCTTTTATTATCCCGTGCACGTAGGCACGTTCCGACCATATTCCCATGTTCTATAACTTAGCATTCAATGTTCGGGGCTTGCGCGCTAGGGGCTCGCCTATTGTCTTTCAATGTTCTAGCCGTCTAACTCGTGCATCAGAGGCACGGTATGGTTCGTGCACTAAGGCACTCGCCGATTACAGTTATCCCATGTTCTTGCGGCTTGCGCACCGAGGCGCTCGCCTTAGCGATATCCAATGTCCCATAGCGACTCGTGCATATTGATGCACGTTTCATTTCAATTGTTCTAACTTAGTGTTCGACTCACACTATGATTTTATCTCCGATCGGCTACGCCCGTGGCGTCGATAGGTTAACTTAGCATACAATGATATATTTGACTTATCGAATGAAGGAGTAAAAAGAAGTCAATCCTCCTACCTTGAGTCGATACGCCTTCGTCGTTTTGCCGAGCCGATGCGGCTCGATTTCCTAACTTTGTTGCACGGCCACTCTCCTGACTTAGCCATTCGAGCACTTCGTGCTTCATTGAGTTATACGTCCGATTTGCCTTAGCGTGCCCAAGTCTCGGCCCGTCGCAAGGCGACGATTTGATTTCGCGGACCCCTTACTAAATATTACAAAAGATCGACCTCTAATATTTTCCCGTCAAAGTATGACCTGCACACGAAACCAACTAAAATCAATACTTGCTTCGATTCGGACTTGCGCCTTGGTCGATTCGATTTCTTAGAATCTTCAAGCCGATTCAATGCACTCATCCTTCGGGGCAACGTGGCGCTTCGCATCGATTCACTCGATGCATTCTTCGGGACAAGGCAACACTTCACATCGACTTAGTTCGATGCGTTGCTCGGGACAACTTAGCTCTCGTATCGTTTTGCATCGATACATTCCCTTGCGTCAACGTGACTCGTTGAGTCAACGCTTCAGCGTAATGTGTCGTGCGGAGCGGGGCATTACAGAATATACCACTCAAAACAAGGTTCGTCCTCGAACCAAAACCAACACTTCGACTAAGTGTTTTATAGATCGTTTCACGATCTCGTCCCACCATTGTTGTTCAATTTCAACTTCGTACAAGCTTTTCATTAATATTTCAAAGTCATCCCTGCAGCTCGATTTGAATTTTGTATACAACTCGATTTGGATCCATACCTATATTCAAGGCGTTCCGAAGATATATGTATTTCGACCAAGCCCAGTCCTAGTAAATTAGAACAAAGCTGACAGGTAAATTTCAATCCTATGCTTGCCATCTCATACTCTCGATCGGACTTATCGTTAGCAATCGTTCTCGAAATTTCATCGCATACGTATATTCGATACATACGTGATTCATTCAATAAGGTCATTGCACGCGGCGCGATTCAAAATCGCCTTTCTCGTTTCGTACGTTTCATCGGGACTATCAATTCTACGTATTGCGTCAAGCCGTCGCGCATCCAATCACAACGAGTCTCCGCAATGCCTTGCGTTCGAAGTCGCTATCCAACTATTTCCGAAGTCTGGCTATGCACTTATCTCGATACGATTTTCTTTGTTGACTTGCAAATGCATCAACATTCAGGGCTACGCCCGCTAGGTTACTTTCCAAGGCACCGTGCTTAGATTCTTCCGACGCAAGTTTAAATTGACATTGCACAAAGGCCACAATCTACCCGACACGAAAGTTTACATCAAGGCGATGGTGCTCAAGGCAACGATCGCCTTGACACGAATGTCTTAACGACGCGTCTTACATTCAATTTCCTAACGAGTAGGAATTCACTAGCCAAATTCCCAACTTATCCGTCTCGCAACATCGAACATAATTTCGATTCACGCAAGCTCAATTGTAAGGTGAATTCGGATCTAACGACATGACTCGTAAGCCATTCCCTTATCGTTCCCTCTCGTGCATAGTACGTTCCTCGCAATCGCCTAGACTTATCATCAACATGCACCGTGTTATATTTATTATCGGTGCAATCCCATATGCGATATCGCATGGGTCATCTTACGGTCTGCAGTATTCAATTTGATTTGGCGGTCAAGTCTTCTAGGGTCAGCTGCCCCGAAGCTACGCTCGATAATTGTGGATCATTAACGAAGGACAGTTTAATATGAACCATGCTATATCTTATTTCGGAGCCAAATCACGTTTCGACGATTCTATGCGAATACCCAATTTCGGACACAACTATTTCTATCGGCGCAACTGATGCGCAACTATCCTCCGAGTCAAGTCATGCACTACCGTCGATGATTCCGCAATTTACGAAACATCTACTCACATCGAGTTCGAGTCTATCTTATTTGCGGGTCGACACACGAGATGCTATACGCATCGAGCAATCGTCGATGACTTATAGTCTCGTCTTTGATCAATCACAAAATTTACGATCAACCAAGTTCGTTCATTCTCGTATCCTTACTTACAAAAAAATTTTGATAGCGCAAGGCGCATTCCATTTTGTATTCACACATCGCTTACGTTTCCTTACGTATCGATCTCGATACGCCGTATCCATTTCGATAACGTAAGGGAACTTTGAATCCGTTTCGACATCAACTTAACTCGCTTTGCATACATCCAAGTTTGCCACAGACTTTTCTATACGCATCAACTTGTTTTCCGATTTGTCGCATCCCGCTATACTTTAATCGCGTAACTGAGTTATCGATTATCCAACATCGAGCCCTCAAGTTATACGATCACGCCCTCTAAGCTTCGCGTGTTTTCCAGTCGTACTCAAATGAGTGTCGCCGTAACTTAACCAACTATTTCATAGGCACTGTTACTCACGTCAACCAACTTTCTTACCGAAGTCTCACATCGTGCGATTCACTTTCATTGTTCGTATCGCCTAACATTTCTATCGAGATCGCAAGTCGTACGATTCGATTCGTCTCGCCCAACGTTTCTACCGAGATCGCAAGTCGTGCGACTCATTTGTAAGCTCGAGTTTTTCCTTTCCCGTCGATCCGATTATTGCGTCAAGGCATAATCGTTTCGCTAGTCTCGGTCGTCCGACCAACTTATAACTTTCGTCCGACGTATCATTCATCGATACAAGTCTCACCTTATCATCCCAACCAAAATTTGAAGAACACTTGCATCAACATACCGTCATACAAATTTTCAATCGAGTCTCGGTACTCCCCCGTCCGTTGCAGACAAACTTTCCACAATTCTCACAATGTGTCGATGAAATTTATCGCACAAGTGCTATACCATATACCACTCGAAATCGAGTCATTCATCGCCTACGTGATATGGCATATACCACTCGAAATTCAAGCTATTTCCCTCGCGTTATACTTAGTATAGGCCAACGTTCTCTTCCGACTCACGATTTCTGCAGTGATCGTGCTTGATCACAACCGTAACTTTGATTCTATCAGAAATCCGACACGATTCGGTCAATGTTCTCGCTTGCCAACATAAGTTTGGTGTGCAACCGAACGATTCGTTCTATCGATTTACGATTTCAATTCTTTCCTTACGTTGCATCTCGTACAACAATTTATTTTATATGCGTTGCACCCCGTGCAACAAATTTTTACTTTCGATACGCGTTGCACATCGTGCTACGATTTATTTCCGACACTTTTATTCCACTTTGTACAACGATTCAATTCCAATTTCCTTTGCACTTCGTACAACGATTAATTTGATATGCGTTGCACTACGTGCAATAATTTTTTTTTTACTTTTCAATACGCGTTGCACATCGTGCAACGATCATTTCCAATATTTACCACACCTCGTGCAACGAATTACTCTCGACTTTCTAAGTCAATGCACAATCCGTTTAACACATTCGGTATTGGCTTATCACTTCTCACTTTCATTTTAACGCATATTCACCATTACTCGTTGCACTTCGTGCATCATTTTATTTCTCATTCAACATGTTACATTGCCACAGTATCTCAAATCGTATTCCACAATTTGTTACGCTTACAGCAACTAACATTTTTACGGCTCGTTTGCATTCAATGCAATATACCCTTCGCGACTTTCTTAGCAAACATCGTGTAATTTCCAAAACACATACGGCAAAATTATACGATTTGTATTAGACTTATTGTATGGAACATCCAGTGCGGCATCGAGTAGAGTCAAGAGTGATATCAAGTGGTGGTGGGCAACTTTTCGAATTGTAATGAAGCAAGCGTCCAGAGGAAATTGAGCCTAGAGCTCTGATACCAATTTGTCACGCCCCGACCCGGAATCACCCGAATCATCGTCCTCGCAGGGGGCTGATGCCGCACGAGCCTGGAGTTGCGCTCGTGCAAGGCAAGATGACAAGTTCTCAAATGGTTATCTTTTGAATTGATATTAACAACGATAGGAAAACAGAGTATACGAAACAATTCTCTTTATTGATATCTGAAACTGAGATTACAATGGCTTTCGATAGCCTAACAATATATGCCAGATTGGCTACAACACTCAGGTTCTCTCTTGCCCACAAAGGATTTCACCGCTCCATACATCATGCCTTCTATATCCCGGCCGCATCAATCCAGTTGCGTAGTCCGAGTGTCAATACGATAGCACGCTTCAATGCGCTTCGGCATTCCAAGCCTTAACACGTTCAAGCAATGCTTCGCCGCGAGCAATCCATTCCCTGCACCCTGCATGAAGCTGGTGGGGGATCAGTACGTTCGTCCTCGCATGTACTGAATCAAAGATCATCTTTCCAAATCGACATTTTTATCTTTATGTTGAATCATGCAACTTAGCTTATGATCTTGCTATGTTCTCCTTAGGGTCAATTTCATGGCATCTTCGAAAACGTAAGGCATGTTAGCATAGCATCATATTATCAAATTGAATGTACAAGCAAGCAAGCAATCTCGTGTTTGATTCGTGGCGCGACTTACCAAGTCGACGCACTCGCCCTTGCGTCCCTTGCACTGACGCAAGGTGAATACGCCCCATTTCTTTCCTGTCATGTTATAAGTGCATCTCTAAGTAGGATCTATATGCGGGACGCACACGCGCCTACACTTTCAACCCATCGTTCCTTAGCTATATGCGGGTCGTTGGCGTATCCGCGCCGGAATGGACTAAAGGAGTTCCTTTCTTTTCTCTCCTTCTTTTCTCACTATTTGGTTGGGCTGCCCGGCGTTTCACGGGTTGGGTCTCCTCCCAAACAACCGAAACGTTCCCGCTACATGCCATCATTTGCGGCTTCTCCCATCTTGTTTAAGGATGTGTGCCTACAAAGATTATTCATCCCTCCGCGGCCAAATCGGTTCCGGGGACCTCCGGTATTTACCCGTTTGGGGGGATACTCGTGCACGAGTTAATATCACATTAATCTCGAGCCCATTCCAATCGACCATGCAATGCCCTATCATTCAACAGTTAAATTCAAACAACCAAACATAGTCTTGAGTCCGAGACTCAGACTTATCGTCTCGCATTTCTTCCATTTAGCTTTCTATGTTCTTTTGTTTCGCACTTCGTTTCGATGATTTAATGGCATCGTGCCTCAACTCAATGCTCGTCAACCGAACGACCCGAAGGTCTCGAACACCTTTCGAGGCAACATGTCATATCCGACAGTTCCGCCACATTCATACCGCAACTGTATTCTCTCGCAACGAAGCCATCTTTTATTATCCCGTGCACGTAGGCACGTTCCGACCATATTCCCATGTTCTATAACTTAGCATTCAATGTTCGGGGCTTGCGTGCTAGGGCGCTCGCCTATTGTCTTTCAATGTTCTAGCCGTCTAACTCGTGCATCAGAGGCACGGTATGGTTCGTGCACTAAGGCACTCGCCGATTACAGTTATCCCATGTTCTTGCGGCTTGCGCACCGAGGCGCTCGCCTTAGCGATATCCAATGTCCCATAGCGACTCGTGCATATTGATACACGTTTCATTTCAATTGTTCTAACTTAGTATTCGACTCACACTATGATTTTATCTCCGATCGGCTACGTCCGTGGCGTCGATAGGTTAACTTAGCATACAATGATATATTTGACTTATCGAATGAAGGAGTAAAAAGAAGTCAATCCTCCTACCTTGAGTCGATACGCCTTCGTCGTTTGGCCGAGCAGATACGGCTCGATTTTCTAACTTTGTTGCACGGCCACTCTCCTGACTTAGCCATTCGAGCACTTCGTGCTTCATTGAGTTATACGTCCGATTTGCCTTAGCGTGCCCAAGTCTCGGCCCGTCGCAAGGCGACGATTTGATTTCGCGGACCCCTTACTAAATATTGCAAAAGATCGACCTCTAATATTTTTCCGTCAAAGTATGACCTGCACACGAAACCAACTAAAATCAATACTTGCTTCGATTCGGACTTGCGCCTTGGTCGATTCGATTTCTTAGAATCTTTAAGCCGATTCAATGCACTCATCCTTCGGGGCAACGCGGCGCTTCGCATCGATTCACTCGATGCATTCTTCGGGACAAGGCAACATTTCGCATCGACTTAGTTCGATGCGTTGCTCGGGACAACTTAGCTCTCGTATCGTTTTGCATCGATACATTCCCTTGCGTCAACGTGACTCGTTGAGTCAACGCTTCAGCGTAATGTGCCGTACGGAGCGAGGCATTACAGTAACCGTACCCTTAAGGTATCGAAAGATACGCTTAACCGCGGTCATGTGTGATTTCTTAGGATTAGCTTGATATCTAGCGCATAGGCAAACACTAAACATGATATCGGGACGACTAGCAGTTAAATAAAGTAAGCTGCCTATCATACCTCGATAGTTACATTGATCAATAGGTTTGCCGCTCTCATCTGGTTTGAGTTTGGTTGAAGTAGCCATTGGAGTGCTGATTGGTTTGACGTTGTCAAGATCGAACTTCTTCAGCATGTCCTTGGTATACTTCGATTGACAGATGAAAGTTCCATTAGCCATTTGTTTCACTTGCAGGCCAAGAAAGTAGTTGAGCTCTCCCATCATGCTCATTTCAAATTCCGTCTACATACACTTGGCAAATTCTTGACAGAGGGTTTCATCAGTAGACCCAAAAATGATATCATCAACATAGATTTGAATCAACAGAATAGTGTCTTTAAAAGATTTTATAAACAGTGTAGTGTCAATTTTACCTTTTGAAAAACCTTTCTCAAGTAAGAAGCTACTTAGCCTTTCATACCAAGCTCTGGGGGCTTGTTTGAGGCCATAAAGCGCTTTCTTTAGCTTGAACACGTGGTCGAGAAATTTGTAATTTTCAAAGCCAGGAGGTTGTTTCACATAAACTTCCTCCTTAATAAAACCATTCAAGAAAGCACTTTTTACATCCATTTGAAATAATTTAAAGTTTTGAAAATTAGCAAAAGCACAAAGCATCCGAATGGATTCTAGTCTAGCAACAGGAGCATACGTCTCATCGTAGTCGATACCTTCCTCTTGGTTGTATCCTTGAGCTACTAGACGAGCTTTGTTACGTGTGACTGAACCATCTTCATTTACTTTGTTTCTAAAAACCCATTTAGTACCAATTATCGAGTGATTAACCGGTTTAGGAACGAGTTCCCATACTTGGCTTCTCTCGAATTGGTTGAGTTCTTCTTGCATAGCAGAAATCCAAAATTCATCATTAAAGGCTTCAGAAATGTTTTTAGGCTCTATTTGTGAAATGAAGGCAGTGCTAGCAACGGAGTCTCTTAGTGATGATCTAGTAGTTACTCCACGTGAAACTTCTCCTATTACTAAATTTTCTGGATGAGAAGGTTTGAAAGAGAATTTCTTAGGCAAACCCTCCAGAGAATCAGTTTCGGTTGAAGTATTCATTGGAGTAGAAGTTGATGGCTCAACGTCATCATCAAGAGTACTTACTGCACTGTTATCTTCATCAAAAGTCACATTTGTTGACTCTTCCACAATAAGTGAGCATTTATTAAAAACTCTATATTCCTTACTCTTGGCGGCATAACCAAGAAAGATACCATCGTCAGCTTTGGCATCAAATTTACCTAAGTTGTCTTTGGTGTTAAGGATAAAACAACTACAACCAAAAACTTTAAAATAAGAAACATTGGGGGTTCTCCCAAACCAAAGCTCATAGGGTGTTTTCTTCGTAATGGGACGAATCAGTACCCTATTCAAAATGTGGCATGCTGTACTGACAGCTTCTGCCCAAAAGTACTTCGGAAGTGAAAATTTATTCAACATGACTCTGGCCATATCGCCGAGAGTTCTATTCTTCCGCTCCACAACACCATTTTGTTGAGGAGTTCTAGGACAAGAAAATTCTTGATCAAAACCATTTGTATTACAAAAATTTTCAAAATCATAATTTACGAATTCGCCTCCATGATCACTTCGGATTCGAGTAATCATGTAGCCTTTTTCGTTTTGAACTTTCTTTACAAAAACTTTGAAAACAGAAATAGCATCGCTCTTATTAGCGAGAAAGAAAACCCAAGTAAATCTCGAAAAATCATCAACAATAACAAATGCATAAAGTTTGCCACCAAGGCTAGCTATTCTACTAGGACCAAATAAATCCATATGAAGTAGTTGCAAGGGTCTAGTAGTACTTACAGAGTTGATGGAATGAAATGAGGATTTAGTTGCCTTGTTTAGTTCACATTCGGTACATACCGTGTCCTTTTTGAATGTGATGTCAGGCAATTCTCTCACTAGCTTCTTGGTAGACAGCCTGGATATAGCATCCATGTTGGCATGACCAAGACGCTGGTGCCAAAGTAGTCGTTCGTCTTTGTGGGCATATAGACATCTACCTGCATTGTTAGTATTTATAGAAAGATAGAAAATATATATGTTGTCCTCTCTTTTCCCTTCAAAAGCAATGTCTCCTGTTGATCTATCATAGATGAAGCAACTGTTTTGTCCAAAGTTAATATCATATCCATGATCAGTAAGATGACTAATGCTGAGCAAGTTATGCTTTAACTCGGTCACTAGGCAGACATCCTTTATTACAGGAGAAGGAGGATGACCAATGATACCATTACCTATTATGTGCCCTTTGAGATTGTTACCGAAGGATACATATCCTTCTCTCTTCATCGATAGTGATGCAAAAAGATTTGCGTCTCCCGTCATATGTCGCGAGCATCCACTATCGAGAATCCACTTACTTTCAGTTGAGGAGGGAAGGTCCACCTACATCAAGAGTAGATGTGACCTTTGGTACCCGAGTTCTTGAGGGTCCTGAAAAGTTAGTCTTTGGAAACCAAGCATATATCTTTTTATCTACCAGTCTTCTAACTCTGCACTGTGGTGAGATATGTCCATATGATCCACAGTAGGTACAGATAGCATTTTTATTTATACTAGGAGCATGAGAGTAATATCTGTAAGCAGCAGGATGTGGATGATCATGATGTGAAGAGTTAGCATGGTTATGATGATTATGCATAGAATGAGTGGCATGGTGATGGTGTCTATATGGCATAACATGATGATTTTGTCTATATGACATGGCATGATGATATTGTCTATGATGTGTGACATGCTGATATTGTCTATATGGCATGGCATGTGATTGTGAAATGGTACGATGGTTTTGTCTATGTGGCATAGCATGATTATTTTGTCTATATGGCATGGCATGATGATCTTGTCTATATGGCATAGCATGATGATAATTTCTATGTGTGAGGTGATGTTGATTGTGTCTTTGTGCAACATGATGATTGTGTACTGAATGAGAATTATTCTTACGTGCACGTGGTTTGTGAAAGTTTGTGTATATAAATGCATGGTTATGTGCTGCATGAGAATGACGTGGTTAACTAGCATGAGTGGTGTTGTGCCCATGTGATTGGGTTTGAGGTTGAAGCACCTGTTTACCCAATTTGGTTTCTAATCTTTTAGAAACAGCTTACAATTCATCAACCTTAATATTCAAGCCATATATTTTAGTCATGGAGATTTTGTGTCTACTCTTTTCTTCAGCAAGCAACGTGTTGAGAGTAGTAATTTCTTGAGCTTGTTGCTCAATACGTGCTTCAGCATCATGTAAGCTTATTTTAAGCTTGGATACTTCATTTGTGGCATCAGTGGGTGTCGTGTTTCTAACATTATCAAGAAGTAAGGAAATTCTTTGTATCTCATCTTCAAGACTTTTGATTTTGTCCTTGGCATGTTTGTATTTACCAATGACCTTTTTGTGATCATCGAGTAAATCAGTAAAAGCATCGCCAAGTTCATCAAAAGAGAAGTCATCTAGAGTTTCGTTAGATACCTTGTTGGAAGTTGCCATTAGGCACACATTTGCTGTATCTTGAGGAGAGCCTTTTTCTTCCTCGGAGTCACTCGCTTCACTTTCATGCCAAATTCCTGTGTTGGCATATTTCTTTGATGAATTCTTTTTGTATGGCTTCTCATAGCGGTTGCTCTTCTTCAAGAATGGGCAGTCTTTTCGGACATGTCCAGTCTTCTTGCAACCGTAACAGGTTGGCTCTTCTTCATCATCTTCTTGTGAATCCTTCTTCCTTCGATTGAAGCGAAGAAATTTTTTGAAGTTGCGAACCATGAGAGCTTGGTCTTCATCATCCGAGTTATCGTCTTCGGTCTCATCGTGATCAGCCCTTCGTCGATGAGCTTTGAGTGCGATCTCCCTGGTCTTCGGAGCAGGCTCTTCGAAGTCCTTGAGGTCAAGCTCGTGAGTCATGAGCTTACCCATCAAGGTCTCCATTGACATTGATGTGAGATCGTTTCCTTCTATGATGGCCGTCACCTTAGGGTTCCAAATCTTTGGCAACCCTCTGAGTAACTTACGAATCTTCTCGTGGTTTGAGTACTGCTTACCAAGCGAGGATAGAGGATTGATGATGTCGAGGAATCTTGTAAACATTTGAGTGATCGTCTCATTTGGCTTCATCTTGAAGGCTTCGTATTCTTGAGTGAGACGGCTTATTTTAGATTCCTTGACTTGTGTGGTTCCCTCATGCGTCACTTCTAGAAGTCTCCATACTTCATGAGCAGTGGTGCATGTGGAGACCCTGTTGAATTCATTCCTGTCTATAGCACAGAATAAAGCATTAATAGCCCTAGCATCTAGACTTGCCTGTTTCTTCTCCTCGACAGAATATTTGTCGTATGGTTTCTCAATGAGGTCACCATCGACAACTATCCTGACGGGCTTTTTGTAACTGTCAGTGACGACAGTCCACAGGTCAAAGTCTAGAGACTTAAGATAGAAGCTCATCCTTGTTTTCCAATATGTATAGTTAGTTCCATCAAATAGGGGAGGCCTATGAGTGGACTGACCTTCACCATGATTGGAAATCAAGGATTGTGTGGTTGCCATGGATCAGCTCTTAGGATGTTAGTCCTTATAAAGAGAACAGAGCTCTGATACCAATTGAAGAACTGTTTGGCAACTCTAGAGGGGGGTGAATAGAGTATATATAGAAAAATGACCAATTAAAAATAACTCTTTCACCAATAATAAATAATCAGAGTAAAGTGCAGAAAATAAAAGGAGATCAAAAGAGCATACGCAAACACAGCGATTTTAACCTGGTTTCCCTCGTGGAGGACTAGTCCAGGCCTGAGAACTCTAGCTCAGGATTCAAATCCACTATTTGTGAAATAGTAGTATACAACCGTGCCTTTACTTCAGAAGAGCACGTCAACTTCTAACAGAGGATCGCAGTGGCGATTTGCTTGGAATTGTCCAAGCGACTTCTTCGACTCTTGCACAAGAATCCTAACTGAGAGATGCTGAGCACTTGAGACTTAGGAGGCTTATGGCTAGTAGATGGGAAGGGTATGGCTTATTTCAGCTATAAGAGAGAAGAGAAGAGAAGATTGGATGGATTGGAATGAGAGAATTTATGTCCTATTTATAGTGTTTTTATAGGCAGAATTCGACCAGAATTCGGGTAGGAAAATTCAAATATTTGGCCGTTGGACAACTAGCAACCAGCTAACCCTAAAATTAGGGTTCCTGATTTCTAGGGGACAGAGTTCGGCCCGAACTCTGTGTGGAGGCAGAGTTCGGCCCGAACTCTATCTCCAGAGCACAGAGTAGTTCAAAGGGGACCATTTGGGAATTTCTGGTTTAGTGGAGCTTTGGGATTTTTGGGTAGGCTATAGTCTAAGTTTCAAGAGCTCAGCATGACTCAGATTACATTAGTCTAGACTCAAAAAAAGTGTAAAATACAGACTCGAATCAACTGAGACACGGAAGCTGAGCTGTCTTCTGTCTTGAGCTTAATGCAGACGTCGTGTGTCGTATTGAATTATTACAGATATTATTTAGTCAATATTGTCAATATTTGGTTAACTGTGACTTTGTGTCAACAATGTTCTGGGTACCAAGTTAAGATTTAGCACGGCTTACCACCCACAGACGGACGGACAATCAGAAAGAACAATTCAGACTTTGGAAGATATGTTGCAAGCTTGTACCCTAGATTTTAGAGGATCTTGGGAGAGTCACCTACACTTAGTTGAGTTCTCGTGCAATAACAGTTATCAAGCCAGTATCCAGATGGCGCCATTTGAAGTACTATATGGTAAGAAATGTAGGTCGCCACTAGCATGGGATGATATCAGAGAGAGAAAGATGCTAGGCCCAGAAATAATTGTTCAGACAGTTGAAGTGGTTAAGGAAATTAGAGAGCGGCTTCGAGTTGCGCAAGATCGACATCGTCATTGGACGGACCAGCATCGTAGGCCGCTAGAGTTTTCTATTGGGGACCACGTGTTCTTACGGATCTCACCTACTCGTGGGGTTACTAGATTTGGCGTTCGCGGGAAGTTGAGTCCGCGGTACGTGGGCCCATTTGCTATCCTTGATCGGATAGGCGATGTTGCTTATCGTTTATCCCTTCCACCTTCATTACGAGAGGTGCATGACGTGTTTCATGTATCTCAGTTGCGAAGGTATGTATCGGACCCAAGTCATATCCTTGATCATTCTGAGCTGGTTGTTGGTACCAACCTGTCTTACGAGGAGCAGCCTGTATCTATTTTGGACCGAAGAGGGAAGATACTCAAGAACCGAACAATTAGCCTTGTCCGGGTTACTTGGGGGCATCACTCCTTAGGGGAGTCAACGTGGGAACGTGAGGATGATATTCGTTTACGGTATCCGCACCTGTTTGACTCACACGGTATATTTCTTTCGGTATACCTTGATTGTCCTAAACTCCTCATGCTTGTCACCCTATGAATAGAAATTACTTGCTGTCGTAGATTGTTAAATATAGATATGTTACTTGCTATTGACATTATAAAATAATTGCTTGCTCAAATTGCTTGTACTTAGATTAGTTTAGCTCTGATGTTTCTATCCTGCTTGGATTTAAAATTCCGAGGACAGAATTTTTCTAAGGAGGGTAGAGATGTCACTTCCCGTTCCCAGAATACGTATTTTAATACGTGTACTGCCTGAATGCATTTATTTAATATTTATCATGTATTATTCTATGCTTAATTTTCTTTAATTTTACGCTAATTATTTTTCTGCATTTTACTTTCTGCTTCTACTTTGCTTTCGGGATTCGGCCTGAGTTGGTTTATTTTTCGGCCTTGGGTGGTTCAATATGAACCCACCTACCCCCTCTTCATTTAAAGCTCCAAACCCTTTCTCTCTCTTCATTACTTCTTCTTTTTATTAACTCTTCTTCTTCATCCTCCATAACTCTCCCCACCTACCGAGCCGCATAGGCAAGTGCCAACTTGCTTCGTGATGGAACTCCAGTATTATTATTCCATCATCTTCCTTACTTGATCTTAAGTCTATTTAGTATTAGTATTTGCAATTTCTATGGCTCATTTCCTGTAGATTTAAGTTTAATGCATTTTCGAATTTTTTGGGTTTTGATCTAGCTAACCTTGTTATTTTTAAGTTTTGATGGTTCCATATTATAGATGAAGAACAGATGGCAACTCTAGAGGGGGAGTGAATAGAGTTTATAATAATAATAGCCAATAAAAATTAAACTCTTTCACAAGCTGAAAGTAATCAGAGTAAATACGGAAATAAATAAGGAGCAAGAAAGCATGCGCAAACACAGCCAATTTTTAACCTGGTTTCCCACGTGAAGGACTAGTCCAGGCCTGAGAACTCTAGCTCAGGATTAAATCCACTATTTATGAAATAGTAGTTACACCCCGTGCCTTTTCTTCAGAAGAGCACGTCAACTTCTTACAAAGATCGCAGTGGCGATGCTTGGAATTTTTCAAGCGACTTCTTGAACTCTTGCACAAAATCCTAACTGAAAAGTACTGAGCACTTGAGGCTTAGGGAGCTTGTGGCTAGTAGATGAAGAAGTTTATGGCTTGTATAGAGCTTTAGAGAGAAGAGAAGAGAAGATTGGATGGATGAAAATGAGAGAATTTATGGCCTATTTATAGGATATCAGGTAGGCAGAATTCGGCCAGAATTCTGGTTGGAATTTTCAAAAAATTGGCCGTTGGACAACTTGCAACCAGCCAACCCTAAAAATTAGGGTACTGATTTTTAGGGGGTAGAGTTCGACCCGAACTCTGTGTAGAGACAGAGTTCGGCCCGAACTCTGTCTCCAGAGCACAGAATGGGTCAATGGGTAAATTGGCTTATTTTGATTTGTTTGGAGCTTTTGATTTTGAGGTATGGGTATAGGTTAAGTCTCAGATGCTCAGCAAGGTTCAGTTTATATAAGTCTAGACTCAATAAAATTACAAAATACAGACTCAAAGATATGTTGTATTGCAGGAGCGAGCTATCGTCTGGCTTGTACTAAATGTTGTCTTCATGTGTCGTATTAAATTATCACAAGTATCATATAGTCAATTTTATCAATATTTGGTTGACTGTAATTTTGTGTCAACAGTAGAGAATTTCGTTCTACCCCATTTTGACCTATGGAAGTCCAGATTTGGGCTTGGAATAAAAGATTTAGAGAGCCTGGAAGAAATGGCTTCCCTGGTTCTATTCTCGAAAATGGAGAAGAAGAACAGTGTTGAGCCGCATAGCTTGCACGGCCCAGCCGCATGAACTTCTTAGCCGCATGGGAGTACTTGACCGCATGGAATTTCATGCGGCAAGTCTTCCAGCCGCATGAGACTTTTCCCCCGAGCCGCATAAGGCTTGGTAATCCTAGCCGCATAGACCTTGGCGACTTCTCAGCCGCATGGCATCCTGAGCCGCATAAGGATCAGCTTTCTGGCCGCATAAGCCTTAACAGGTCCTAGCCGCATGGGACTTTCCGTCCGAGCCGCATAGAACCCAGATCCCCCTATCTGCATAGACTTGATTTCTTGAGCCGCATGGACTCGATTTTTTGAACCGCATAGACTTCATTTTCTGGCTGCATAAGATCCGATTGCTCAGCCGCATGGGATTCATTTCAATTCCAGCCGCATAGACTTGTTATTTCTCAGCCGCATATAGGCTTATCATTTTCGGCCGCATGTGAATTGTCATTGAGCCGCATAGGCTTGTCTTTTCGAGCCGCATATGATTTGTTATTTCCTAGCCGCATGGCTGAGCTCGAAATCCCAGCCGTATGAGTTCAAGATCCGAGCTGTATAGGGTCCTATCTGTTGACACAAAGTCACAGTCAACCAGATATTGACTACATTGACTAAATAATATCTGTATAAAATCAATACGACACACGACGTCTGCATTCAGTTCAGGACAAACGACGGCTCAGCTTCCGATCTCAGTGTATTTTCGAGTCTGTACTTTTGCATTTTATTGAGTCTTGAAGTATGTACTCTGAGTAATGCTGAGCTCTTGGAACTTAGTTTATAAGCCTACCCAAAATCCCAAAGCTCCACCAAAACAAAATTGCCCACAAGTCCCTTTTGTTCCACTCTGTGCTCTGGAGACAGAGTTCGGGCCGAACTCTGCCTCCACACAGAGTTCGGGCCGAACTCTGTCTCCTAAAAATCAGGAACCCTAATTTTAGGGTTAGCTGGATTGCTAGCTGTCCAACGGCCAAATTTTTGAATTTCCCTAACCGAATTCTGGCCGAATTCTGCCTCAAAAATCAGTATAAATAGGGCATGAATTCTCTCATTTTCATTCACTCAATCTTCTCTTCTCTTCTCTCCTACAAGCTCAATAAGCCATACCCTTCCCATCTACTAGCCACAAGCCTCCTAAGTCTCGAGTGCTCAGCATCTCTCAGTTAGGAATCTTGTGCAAGAGTGAAGAAGTCGCTTGGACAATTCCAAGCAAATCGCCACTGCGATTCTCTGTAAGAAGTTGACGTGCTCTTCTGAAGTAAAGGCACGGGTTGTAACTACTATTTCACAAATAGTGGATTTAATCCTGAGCTAGAGTTCTCAGGCCTGGACTAGTCCTCCACGAGGGAAACCAGGTTAAAATCGCCGTGTTTGCGTATGCTCTCTTGTTTCTCTTTTATATTCCGCATTCTACTCTGATTATTCATTGTTAGTGAAAGAGTTAATTTTTAATTGGTTATTTTTATATAAACTCTATTCACCCCCCCTCTAGAGTTGCCAAACTGTTCTTCAATTGGTATCAGAGCTCTGTTCTCTTTATAAGGATTAACATCCTAAGAGCTGATCCATGGCAACCACACAATCCTTGATCTCCAATCATGGTGAAGGTCAGTCCACTCATAGGCCTCCCCTATTTGATGGGACTAACTATACATATTGGAAAACAAGGATGAGTTTTTATCTGAAGTCTCTAGACTTTGACCTGTGGACTGTCGTAACTGATGGTTACAAAAAGCCCGCCAGAATAGTTGTCGATGGTGACCTCATTGAGAAACCACACGACAAATATTCTGTCGAGGAGAAGAAACAGGCAAGTCTAGATGCTAGGGCTATTAATGCTTTATTCTGTGCTATAGACAGGAACGAGTTTAACAGGGTCTCTACATGCACCACTGCTCATGAAGTATGGAGACTTCTAGAAGTGACGCATGAAGGAACCACTCAAGTCAAGGAATCAAAAATAAGCCGCCTCACTCAAGAGTACGAAGCCTTCAAGATGAAGCCAAATGAGACGATCACTCAAATGTTTACAAGATTCCTCGACATCATCAATCCGTTATCCTCGCTTGGTAAGCAGTACTCAAATCATGAAAAGATCCGCAAGCTACTCAGAGGGTTACCAAAGATTTGGAACCCTAAGGTGACAGCCATCATAGAAGGGAACGATCTCACAACTATGTCTATGGAGACTTTGATGGGCAAGCTCATGACTCACGAGCTTGACCTCAAGGACTTTGAAGAGCCTGCTCCAAAGACTAGGGAGATCGCACTCAAAGCTCATCGACGAAAGGTTGATCACGATGAGACTGAAGATGATAACTCAGATGATGAAGACCAAGCTCTCATGGTACGTAACTTCAAGAAATTCCTTCGCTTTAATCAAAGAAAGAAGGAACCACAAGAAGACGATGAAGAAGAGCCAACCTGCTATGGTTGCAAAAAGACTGGACACGTCAGGAGAGACTGTCCACTCTTAAAGAAGAGCAACCGGTATGAAAAGCCCTACAAGAAGAACTCGTCGAAAAGATATGCCAACACAAGCATTTGGCATGAAAGCGAAGCAAGTGACTCCGAGGAAGAAAAGAAATCTCCTCAAGACAAAGCAAATGTGTGCCTCATGGCAAATTCCACCAAGGTATCAAACGAAACTTTAGATGACTTCTCTTTTGATGAACTTGGCGATGCTTTCACTGATTTACTTGATGATCACAAAAAGGTCATCGGTAAATACAAGCATGCCAAGGACAAAATCAAAAGTCTTGAAGACAAGATACAAAGTATGTCTTCACTTCTTGATAATGTTAGAGACACTTCTTCCACTGATGCCACAAATGAAGTATCGAAGCTTAAAATAAGCTTACACGATGCTGAAACACGTATTGAGCAACAAGCTCAAGAGATCACTACTCTTAACACGTTGCTTGCTGAAGAAAAGAGTAGACACAAAATCTCTATGACTAAGATATATGGTTTGAATGCTAAAGTTGATGAATTGCAAGCTGTTTCTAAAAGATTAGAAACTAAATTGGGAAAACAGGTTGCTCAACCTCAAACCCAATCACATGGGCACAACACCACTCATGCTAGTCAATCTCATCATTCTCATAAAACACATAACCATGCTTTTATGTACACAAACTTTCAATCACGTGCACGTAAGAATACTCCTCATACACATCATACTGCACAAAGACACAGCCAATATCACTCCACATATAGACATCATACCATGCCACATCAACATGCCATGCCACGTAGACAAAATCATCATGATATGTCACATAGGCAAAATCATCATGTCATGCCACAACATCACACTATGCCATATAGACATTTTCAGCATGCCACTCCTCATAGACAATATTATCATGCTATGCCACATAGACATCATGACCATACCACTCACTCTATGCATAGTCATCATTACCATGCTAACTCTTCACATCATCCTCATCCTGGTACTTATAGATATCATTCACATGCTCCCAGTATAAATAAAAATACTATCTGTACCTACTGTGGATCACATGGACACATCTCACCACAGTGTAGAGTTAGAAGACTTGTAGACAAGAAAGTATATGCATGGTTTCCGAAGACTAACTTTTCAGGACCCTCAAGAAACTGGGTACCAAAGGTCACATCTACTCTTGATGTAGGTGGACCTTCCCTCTTCAACTGAAAGTAAGTGGATTCTCGATAGTGGATGCTCGCGACATATGACGGGAGACGCAAATCTTTTTGCATCACTATCGATGAAAAGAGAAGGATACGTATCCTTCGGTAACAATCTCAGAGGGCACATAATAGGTAACGGTATCATTGGTCATCCTCCTTCTCCTGTCATAAAGGATGTCTGCCTGGTGACCGAGTTAAAGCATAACCTGCTCAGCATTAGCCATCTTGCTGATCATGGATATGATATTAACTTTGGACAAAACTGTTGCTATATCTATGATAGGTCAACAGGAGACATTGTTTTTGAAGGGAAAAGAGAGGACAATATCTATATTTTCTATCTCTCTATAAATACTAACCATACAGGTAGATGTTTATATGCCCACAAAGACGAACGACTACTATGGCACCAGCGTCTTGGTCACGCTAATATGGATACTATATCCAGACTATCGACCAAGAAGCTAGTAAGAGGATTGCCAGAAATCACATTCAAAAAGGACACGGTATGTGCAGAATGTGAACTAAACAAAGCCACAAAATCCTCATTTCATTCCATTAACTCTGTAAGTACCACTAGACCTCTGCAATTACTTCATATGGATTTATTTGGGCCTAGTAGAATAGCTAGTCTTGGTGGCAAGCTATATGCTTTTGTGATTATTGATGATTTTTCAAGATTTACTTGGGTTTTCTTTCTCGCTAATAAAAGCGAAGCTATTTCTGTTTTCAAAATCTTTGTAAAGAAAGTTCAAAACGAAAAAGGCTACATGATTACTCGAATCCGAAGTGATCATGGAGGCGAATTCGTAAATTCTGATTTTGAAAATTTTTGTAATACAAATGGTTTTGATCATGAATTTTCTTGTCCGAGAACTCCTCAACAAAATGGTGTTGTGGAGCGGAAGAATAGGACTCTTGGCGATATGGCTAGAGTCATGTTGAATAAATTTTCTCTTCCGAAATATTTTTGGGCTGAGGCTGTAAGTACAGCATGCCACATTTTGAATAGGGTGCTTATTCGTCCCATTACGAAGAAAACACCCTATGAGCTTTGGTTTGGGAGAACCCCAAATGTTTCCTATTTTAAAGTTTTTGGCTGCAGATGTTTTATCCTTAACACCAAAGACAACTTAGGCAAATTTGATGCCAAAGCTGACGATGGTATCTTTCTTGGGTATGCCGCCAAGAGTAAGGGATATAGAGTTTTCAATAAACGCTCACTTATTGTGGAAGAGTCAACTAATGTGACTTTTGATGAAGATAACAGTGCAGCAAATACTCTTGATGATGATGTTGAGCCATCAACTTCCACTCCAATGAATACTCCTACCAAAACTAATTCTCTGGATGGTTTGCCTAAGAAATTTTCTTTCAAACCTTCTCATCCAGAAAATTTAGTCATAGGTGAAGTATCACGTGGAGTTACTACAAGATCATCATTAAGAGACTCTATTGCTAGCACTGCCTTCATTTCACAAGTAGAGCCTAAAAACATTTCTGAAGCTTTTACTGATGAATTTTGGATTTCTGCTATGCAAGAAGAACTCAACCAATTTGAGAGGAGCCAAGTATGGGAACTAGTTCCTAGACCGGCTAATCACTCAATCATTGGTACTAAATGGGTTTTTAGAAACAAAGTAAATGAAGATGGTTCAGTCACACGGAACAAAGCTCGTCTAGTAGCTCAAGGATACAACCAAGAGGAAGGTATCGACTACGATGAGACGTATGCTCCGGTTGCTAGACTAGAATCCATTCGGATGCTTTGTGCTTTTGCCAATCATCAGAACTTTAAATTATTTCAAATGGATGTTAAAAGTGCTTTCTTGAATGGTTTTATTAAGGAGGAAGTTTATGTTAAACAACCCCCTGGCTTTAAAAATCACAAATTTCCCGACCATGTGTTCAAGCTGAAGAAAGCGCTTTATGGCCTTAAACAAGCTCCCAGAGCTTGGTATGAAAGGCTAAGCAGCTTCTTGCTTGAGAAAGGTTTTTCTAAAGGGAAAATTGACACTACACTATTTATCAAATCTTTCAAAGACACCATTTTATTAATTCAGATTTATGTTGATGATATTATTTTTGGGTCTACTGATGAAACTCTTTGTCAAGAATTTGCCAAGTGTATGCAGACAGAATTTGAGATGAGCATGATGGGAGAGCTCAACTACTTTCTTGGTCTGCAAGTAAAACAACTGGCTAATGGAACTTTCATCTGTCAATCGAAGTACACCAAGGACATGCTGAAGAAGTTCGATCTTGATAGCATCAAACCAATCAGTACGCCTATGGCTACTTCAACCAAACTTGAACCAGATGAGAGCGGCAAACCGGTTGATCAACGTAAGTATCGAGGTATGATAGGCAGCTTACTATATTTGACTGCTAGTCACCCTGATATTATGTTTAGTGTTTGCCTGTGTGCTAGATATCAAGCAAATCCTAAGGAATCGCACATGACCGCAGTTAAGCGTATCTTTCGATACCTTAAAGGTACGGTTACAGTGGGCCTGTGGTATCCCAAGTCAACATCATTTGACCTCATTGGTTACTCTGATGCTGACTTTGCTGGATGCAAGGTCGACCGTAAAAGTACGAGCGGCACGTGTCATTTGCTAGGAAAGGCTTTAGTCTCATGGTTTAGCAAAAAGCAGAATTCTGTCGCACTATCCACAACAGAGGCTGAATATATAGCAGCTGGGCGTTGTTGTGCACAAATCCTGTGGATGAAGCAAACCCTTGAAGACTACAATTTATCTTTCATGCATATTCCTATATTCTGTGACAATACTAGTGCCATCAATTTAACTAAGAACCCTGTCTGTCACTCACGCACTAAACACATTGAGATCAGACACCACTTTTTGCGTGATCATCAGCAAAATGGCACGATTAACTTAGAATTTATTGACACTGATCATCAGCTAGCAGATTTCTTTACTAAGCCACTATCCGAAGAGCGCTTTAATTTTCTTTGTCGTGAACTTGGAATCTTAGATGAAGCAGTCATAAATTGAAACTCACCTGCGTAAATATCGAGTATATTGTGATTCCTTTACGAAGAATTTGGTATGGGTACAAGCCGAAAGGGCCCTTCTGACAACAAGGCGTAAAAGCCTAAGCGACACGGTGCACTAGTCTTCAGGACTACCGCTAGCTGGGATCCGGCCCCTGCAGCTAACCCATGGCAAATTTGGACTATTGAACTGCAATATATGTCCTTATTTATTATATGGCTTGTTTCAATTTAATATTGCCTAATTGACTTTTTCTAAAAGTTCATTCTACTTTCTGTATACCTCTTATTTGCATTCAACACTCTTTGTTTTCCCCGACTATCATTTTGTTTATTTATTAAACATTTTCTTCCTGACTTTTGCCTATTTTCAGTTCTGGACTATTGAACCAGAACTCGGGCCGAACTCTGCCCCTATCAGAGTTCGGGCCGAGTTCGGTCCCAAGGGTCCAGAATCGGGATCTGTCTTAGCCGTTGGATCAATTCTCATCCAATGGTCATTAAATCACCCGACCTAAGACTAAACCCTACTTTATGTCGGGATTCTACCTCTCTCCTTCACTATTACCACCTTTTCTCACCTATACACACTCTTTCCTTGAAACCCTAACCCTAGTTTTTGATCCAGAGTACCCCATTGCTTCTCAAATCAACAAAAAGGTGTCTCCTCTCCATTCTCCTCCATTGTTCTTTACCTGTTTGAGGTATCATTCATATTTTCTATCTTCTAGTTAAAATCTTTTAATGGCTCCTTGCTTGTTCAATCGTGGGAAGAGGATTCGAATTGAGAGTATTTCCTCTTCAAATTCTTCTCCATCAATTGAACAAATCATTGAACTACCTCAACCACCTCACCCTTTGTTCAATCCACCTCGTCCTCTACATCCTTCCACTTATGACAATAGACTTTTTGTCTCACTTGATGCATCAAACAACTGGTTTAGTAACTTTCGGAATCGTCAGGTATTCACAGGACATCCTATCAATTTTTCAATATTCTCTCAATATGATTCTTTATTCCATGACCTTTATATTGATGAACTAATCACTACATCTTCTGCTATTTATCGTCATGCCATTCAAATGTTCTACTGCAACTTAACCTTTGATGATCTTCGTATTTATTCACGAGTTGCTGGTATCGATATCTCGTTTGATGACTTTGAATTAGCAGAATATCTTGATCTTCTTGAGCCAAGTTCTTGGGAAAGGCTTGTTGATGCTCGCTCGTTCCATTTTCCCAACGGACTTTCTCTTGAAAGCTTCAAGGACGATCTGTGCACTCCTTACACACGTCCTCGAAAGCTCATGACAAAATATCTCAACCCATATTTTTCTGATCTTCATTGGATCATTTCTAACACCATTCTACCCAAGATCGGTTCCCCTGATGAAATCACTTATCTTGAAATTTCTGCTCTTTATCATCTTCACTTTGGAATTCATTTCAATCTTCCACGTACTATGATGGACTGGATGATTCGCTGTAGGAGGAAACCACGAGCTTTGGTTTATCCTCTGTATCTTCCTATGATCTTTCGTGCTTTTCATATACCACTTGATGCCTGTCCGTTTCTGCCGGCACCTACCTTTTTATCTCCGGCACGACTCCTTCAGCCTGTTGCTGCTACTGATTTGTCTGCTGATGAGGAGCCTGACGCCCCTTCACTCGGTCAGACTGCACCTCCTGCCACTTTGGATTCACTTCAGACTATGCTTCGCGATCGGTTTGCTATTGAGGATGATCGCTGGACGCAGCATGATTACCGTACCACTCTGCAGATTAGTGCCCTTGGGAACTCTCTGCATGATATGCGGTATTCACTTGCTCGTCATCCTGATCTGCATGTGCCTATTGAGCGGGATCCAGCACGCGCGGGTTATCGCATTGATGATCCGTGGGTCATGCAGTATATGGATCCAGATGATACTTTTGTGGATCTTCAGATGTTCCAGGACCTCTTCGTTGGATCTTTCCCTGGTCCATCAGATGTTCCAGGACCTTCTCGTGCTCCATGATGGAGATTGGCTACTATCTGCTGATGTTGCCGCTGCTGATGATCGTAGTTTCCTAGTTGCTTTAGTTATTTCAGTTATTATGAATTACTGTACTGAATTTATGTCTTACTTTGATGATGTGCTTGACATTTTGGTTGGTGGATGACACTTTATATTTTTCATTCGTAGTTTTATTTCAGTGACTTATTTTATTAGCATTATACTGTTTCTTCTCTGCCTGGTGTGGTTGGCCTCCTATTCATTGTTTATACTGCTCTTTACATGTTTTTAAATATACAGTTTCTATGCGTCGTCATATTGTTAACTGACAAAAGGGGGAGAAATAATGTATGTGCCTTTTTGGATATCTGTCGGTGCTTGTTGTGCTTTTGGGAAAATATTATTTATCAGGCCACAGGTTCTATGCATCTTTTACGGGGGAGCTATCTGAGTTCTAGCTCGTCACCGTTCGCTGATTACGGGGGAGCTATCTGATTCTAGCTCGGCTCTGTTTATGGGGGAGCTGTGTTATAGTGATCTGTGTCCAGGTATGAATATTGAAATATACATTTATTATTTTGTCAATTATCAATATGGGGGAGATTGTTGACACAAAGTCACAGTCAACCAGATATTGACTACATTGACTAAATAATATCTGTATAAAATCAATACGACACACGACGTCTGCATTCAGTTCAGGACAAACGACGGCTCAGCTTCCGATCTCAGTGTATTTTCGAGTCTGTACTTTTGCATTTTATTGAGTCTTGAAGTATGTACTCTGAGTAATGCTGAGCTCTTGGAACTTAGTTTATAAGCCTACCCAAAATCCCAAAGCTCCACCAAAACAAAATTGCCCACAAGTCCCTTTTGTTCCACTCTGTGCTCTGGAGACAGAGTTCGGGCCGAACTCTGCCTCCACACAGAGTTCGGGCCGAACTCTGTCTCCTAAAAATCAGGAACCCTAATTTTAGGGTTAGCTGGATTGCTAGCTGTCCAACGGCCAAATTTTTGAATTTCCCTAACCGAATTCTGGCCGAATTCTGCCTCAAAAATCAGTATAAATAGGGCATGAATTCTCTCATTTTCATTCACTCAATCTTCTCTTCTCTTCTCTCCTACAAGCTCAATAAGCCATACCCTTCCCATCTACTAGCCACAAGCCTCCTAAGTCTCGAGTGCTCAGCATCTCTCAGTTAGGAATCTTGTGCAAGAGTGAAGAAGTCGCTTGGACAATTCCAAGCAAATCGCCACTGCGATTCTCTGTAAGAAGTTGACGTGCTCTTCTGAAGTAAAGGCACGGGTTGTAACTACTATTTCACAAATAGTGGATTTAATCCTGAGCTAGAGTTCTCAGGCCTGGACTAGTCCTCCACGAGGGAAACCAGGTTAAAATCGCCGTGTTTGCGTATGCTCTCTTGTTTCTCTTTTATATTCCGCATTCTACTCTGATTATTCATTGTTAGTGAAAGAGTTAATTTTTAATTGGTTATTTTTATATAAACTCTATTCACCCCCCCTCTAGAGTTGCCAAACTGTTCTTCACTATCTACAGCCGTATATACTTGTTATTTCTTAGCCGCATATGCATGTTATCCCAGCCGTATGGACTTAGTTTTTTTTAGCCGTATATGCATGTTTTACTCAGCCGCATGAACCAATAATTTCCCGGCCGCATGAACTCTAGCCCATAATGCCTTTGGCTGATTCTTGTCCTGAATTAACATTGATTAACATTGATTGTGACCTTGACTAATAATTGATTATGCATTCCAAGTTGGAACTAAGAGACTGGCTAGTCGTCTTATTGAATTGAATGAATGAGACACGTTCATATTAACTATGAACTATTGCAATCGATTGGCCGATCCCGAATATTGGCATACAGGCACGTAGAGGCTTTAATTTATTTTTTTACAAAAGCAGCATGTGTACTTTGTGGTCAAGGCATGATTATTCCGTGGCTAGTTTTGATTGTTGCATTATGCTATATAAGACCTACAACCTAACTGCACGGGTATCGTTGTAGAGTTGTGCCTGTCGTGCCCCGTACGAAAGTACTCATTTTGGATGACCATGATCCACGGCATGAGATTTCAGTTAACATAGAAGCTATTAAGTTAAATAAAATCATGATAGCATGGAGAGAATAGATTCTCGAGTTCTTACATGGCAGCCATCTTTGGGACTATTAAGTGCCCGACATGCCGGCTGGTTCCCACAGATACTGCAAATCTGCCACACGGGCAGGGAGCGATATCTGCTTATATATTATTATTGTATATTGATGACGGGCGTCCCGCTGGGACTCGTCTAATTCATGATTATCGCAATTGATTGATTGGGTAGACTAGCCTTGCTTGTTCATAGTAAGAACTGAGGAATCCTTATTGCATATTTCCAGGGTAACTTGGAACTCACAGTAGCAAGCCGTAGTAGTAGAATGGCCGTTTAAATTGACTTGTTTGTGTACTGTACCTACTCTGTTAACTAACCGAGATGATCAAAATGTCAGGACATGACGGACCAACTTCTGTCCTTGTTTGGTTGGGAAGTTGGTTCGAAGTGTCGTGATGTTAGGTGAATCCCAGTAGCAAACAGAGATCTATTTATCATATTTTCTTATTACTGGTTCTAATTTCTCATATCGTGCTCCCTTGAGGTACTTGCTATTAGAGGTCTAACCTCTCTGGTTTTGCATGGCCAGATTTAGAGCCGGTTCCCGAGGACTCAGCATACTTCTGCCTCCAAGATGGTCAATACTAGAGGGATGATCGCAGGAGGACTCGAGTGGGTTCCTTACTTCCCGCTCGTTTTGTTACTTACTTTATACTTTGTCGTTTGGCACCGACATGTTAGTCGGATTGTCTTGTACTTACCTGTCACGCCCCAGAACCGGAATACCGGAGAGCGGGGGCAGACATAGCCAGCTACGCAATCCCAAAGTACGTTAATACTCTGAAATCACGTATAAGCTGTCAAGACATGGGGGTTACTCTACAAGCCATCAGTCAATCCTATGGTTTAACAATCCTAGGTATCTCAATCACAGGCAATTATACAAGAGCAAAGAGTACGATCATCATACATACAATAGTAAGGCGTCCCGAACCATATATACATGACTGATCATGAAGCCAGTACCACAGAACTGAGGACTAGCTAGAGTATTAGTCGTACATGATAAGGACTAGCTATAGTCTAGAATACACATATCATGTTTAAGCCCGTAGGCTACAATATCAAGGAAAATACCAAAATACGAGCTAAACACGTGCTCGGGGATAAACGTTACAAGAGGAGAATTTACATATCAGTGGAAGAACGAAGAAGAAATCCACTGAGGCACTCTGGTGCTCTGGCTGGTCACCGTCGAGTAGATGGTGCGGTAGATCCTTCGGGCTCTTCTATTAGAACCTGGCCATGCAAAACCAGTGGGGTCAGACCCCAAATAGCAAGTACCACAAAGGAGGCCGAACTATGAACTAAAAACCAGCAATCATTAGCAATCAACAAGCAAATAAGTAAAGGAGGATCGGAATTTGTGCAGTACCAATGCACTCGTCCCGATCATAGGAAGACAGTAAGTAAATCATCATTGAGCATAAAGTAAACTGGAGAACATGTTAAATAAATAGAACTGGAAAGGTGATATACGATGGGATGACCATGGGACTATTCAGGTAACCAGGTTACAACCCGTAAACCAAACAAGGACCGGGGTTGTAACCCTTCGTCTGAACGAAACTTGGTTTCCCCCACCATTTATCGGCAAGATAAAATAAGAAATCAGGATATGTAACGATCATGTACAGGACAGGGCGAATATGAACAATCAGGTCATGTAACAATCTTGTGCAGGATCAAGTCAAGACTAGACTGAGTTAGACTCCATTCAATCAATCACGGCCAAGCAATAAGTACGGCTTGATACTTTAACTAACTAGGGTTATCACAGGCCTAGTTACTAGCAAGATGCAATGAGATTCTTCCAAGTCCAATTACCCGTTTGTTACTACCTGAGTGACCCCAGCAAAGAAAAAGGAAAAGATAGCATGATATAGCAGACACACTGTAGTAAGATACATGTGTCCTAAGGTACCACACTCGACGGCGGGCTGAAAGTGCGCTCATCTCGACGGATAGCAACAAATCCCATGTATATATATATATAAGGCGGGATCAAAGGGGCAACAGGTAACTGGGAAAGTCTTTCCATGAACTACTGGATTATTCTAGTAATTAGTCTTAGTCCATTTCAGAATGAATCCCTGATCGTGGGAAACCAGGGATTCATGTCCTAGACATGATGCAGACGAGACGGGTTCATTTGTACAAACACAATCACCCACGGTGTAATGATACTAATTAATTCTTGTCAGGAGTGCGCCACGACGGGCCACTATCATTATCATTATTACTTATCGAGAGTGCGCCACGACGGGCCACTATCAAGAATTATCATGTCAAGTTATCATGTCAAGAATATCATGTCAAGTTCATTTCAAGAGTGCACCACTACGGGTCACCGTCGTGTCATATCATTTATCAAAGAAGGAAGAAACTTGCACAATTAAATAATAATATATTAATAATATATATATATTCTTGAAGCCAAGGATAAGCTCTACAACTTTCATGTTGGGAGTGGAAAGAAATTCTGACCACAATTCAGACAAATAAAATATTTAAACAATCAAAGTGGGACCCATGCGGTCCAAAAGTGGGAGAACAAACATGCGGTCGAAGAGAGTGGGAGGCCACCCATGCGGCCGGAAAATAACAAAAGGGGCCATGCGGCCAAGAATGGGTGGGAGGCCTACGGCTCCAAATTAAATGCCAGTAAGAAATATTTCCGCAATCAGAAAAGACAAAGAGAGTGGGACCCGCAATGAATGCAAGCTTCCTCTTTGCAAGCAAAACAATGGAAAAAGGGGCACGTGGCCAAACAATAAAATGATGACTGCCAGTAAAAGAGTGGCTCACGTGGCCAAATATTAAATAGTGGGGGAAGGGAACCTATGTGGCTCACATTAGATTTCATGCAAAAATACAACATGCAAGTAATAATAATATATTTAATGGCCAAAGGCCATGCGGCTCTGCATCAAGCAATTATTAATGTTGTAAATGTCCATGCGGCTCACCCTCACATTTGCTTGCATGAAAGTACAACAATTAATAAAGAAATAATGGCCATGCGGTTGATGCCAAGGAAGGGCATTTAAAACATTAAATACAATTATTAAAGCCTTAATGGCATAAAGCATTAGTAGAAATGTAAGGTCTTAAATACAATAAAGCATTAGATAAGGTCTTAAATGCAATAAGGCATTTAAACTATCAGAGCCTATGCGGCTCACTTTTGGACTTAAATGCATTTAATGCATTAAGGGACTAAAATGCATAAAAGTAATACTTATAGAGAACTAAAGTGCATGAAACATTAACTAATAAATATAAGGACTTAAATGCAATAAGCATTTAACCCTCAGAAGCCTATGCGGCTGCTACTAATGCTTGGTTATTGCAATGCATTATTATAATGCATTTAAATGCATTAATAGTAAGGAAGGCATGCGGCTCTATTCCATGTATTATTATAACACATTAAAATATTGAGTAGGGACTTCTCATGCGGCTGGCTTAGAAAATGTCTTAAGGAAAATGCATAAAATATATGCATTTAAGAATGAATGCATTAATTGCTCTCTCCTATGCCTATGCGGCTATGCATGAAAAAAATATACATTTCAAGTATGAATGCATTAATTGCATTCCTCCAATGGGCCATGCGGCTGGCCTAATGATATAATACATTATTATAATGCAGTGAATAAGCATGCGGCTGGAGACCCAAGGCCATGCATTATTTAATGCATCTATTATTTCAAGCTCATGCGGCTACAACCAAATGTCAAATGCGGCTGACTTTTAATATTGCATTAATAATGCATGCAAAACTAATTGCTTGCTATTAAGTGCCATCATGTCAGAAAATATTTAATGCTGCCATGCCCATGCGCTAGGCAAGACTCCTGCGGCCGAAACAAATGCAAGCCAGCACATTTGCCAACTGAGAAGAAATTTATAGAAAAATGCCGTGGCTTCTCCATACCACCAAACTTCCAACCGGAGTCCAAATTCGGACTTCCATAGGTCAATTCGGGTAGAATGAAATTCTCTACAACATGAAACCATCAACTAGCAAAAATATACAAGTTTGACAGATCAAAACCCAGAAAAACCGAAAAACCACAAGCTAGATCTACAACAATCCACTCGGTAAAACCGAAAATTTTAAGTTCTAAAGATGCTTAGAATCATGCAAGGAAGAAATGGAACAAACAGAAATAAATTTGTTCAAGGTTTGGCAAGGTGTCTTGCCTCTCTCTCCAATGGCTAGGGTTTGGTGTAAAAGAAATGAATGAGGGTGAATGAGGAGGAGAGAAAAAAGTGGCTTATATAACAAGCTCAAGTGATCTCCACCATTCATTCCTCTCCACTCAATCTAATCCATACACCTCATGCATAAGAACCAAACTAACTAAACCAAGTCAAAGTGGAACCGAACCAAATAAAACCAAATCCAAGTTAAACCAAGTCATAAAAATCCTACACTTAGGAAAATTTTAAAATATCACGCAAATCGATAACGAAATACGGCTCAAATAAACACGTATCCGTATAAATACCGATACAGTGATGTGTCTCACATTACCTTACATAATTGTAACTAAGTCAGGCAGC